>VXBA01001891.1:0-26390 GCA_013399895.1 Serilophus lunatus | reverse complement strand
GTACGCCCAGCGCTGCCAGTCCCGCCAGCGAGACGGTGGAGATGAGCACTAGGGATACAATCAGGTAAAGAGTAATAGTGGGCAATCCCCCACCGTCAGCTGCCCGAGCCTCGGAGCCCTGCAGGGCCTCTGGACCCTTCTCCTCCACCAGCACCACCAGTGTGACGGCTGTGGAGAGTGGGGGCTCCCCGGCATCCCGGACCACCACCAGCAGTTCGTGTGCAGAGGCGTCCGTCTCCTGCAGAGCCCGCATGATCCGGACCTCCCCGGAACGCAGGGCCACGCTGAAAAGCCCCGGGTCTGTGGCTTCCACGAGGTGGTAGGATAGCCAGGCATTGCGCCCCGAGTCCGCGTCTATTGCCACCACCTTGGTGATGAGAGCAGGAGGAACGATGGAGGGGGAAATTCGGAACTGAGTAGCAGAGTCCTCCCCGGCCCTGGGGAAGTGCACCCGTGGGGCGTTGTCGTTCTGGTCCACTATGAAAACATGAACCAGCGTCCTGTTCCTCAGGGCCGGGGAGCCACCATCAGAGACCTCCACATGGAACTGGAGGTAGGTGGTTTGCTCATAGTCAAAAGGGAATTTGGCAGTGACCTGCCCACTCGTGGGATGTATGGAGAGGTAGCGAGTAGGATCCAGGCCCGGATCTGTCCCACCAGCTCGCAGGATGGAGTAGGAGAGGCGGGAATTCTGCTCCGAGTCAGGGTCGACAGCAGAGACTGTAACCAGCACACTGCCCACCGGGTTGTTTTCTGCCACCAGCACTTCATAGGACGCTTGTTCAAACTGGGGTGCATTGTCATTGACATCTGTCACGGTGATTGGCAAGGTGATGTGGCGGGACAGTGGGGGACTGCCCAGGTCCGAGGCAGAGACGGTGACATTGTAGTAGGCAACATGCTCCCGGTCCAAACGCGTGCTGGTTAGCAGCGAGTACTGGTGCTCATAGTCCTTACGCAGCTGGAAGGGAAGATCTGGAGACACGTGACACAGAACTTTGCCCTGCTCCCCAGAGTCCCTGTCTCTGACATGTATCACAGCCACCACTGTGCCCGGCAGAGCATCCTCACTCAGGGAGCTGGAGAAGGAGGTAAGAATGACCTCGGGCGCGTTGTCGTTCACATCAGTGACTTCCACCACCACGCTGCAGTGCTCCTCCATCGTGGGCGACCCCATATCCTTGGCCTCCACCTCGATCTCATACACCGTCGCCTCCTCGAAGTCCAGGTTACCCTGGACACGAATTTCCCCACTTTGCTCATCGATGGCGAAGATCTGGCGTAAGGCAGCTGAGTTGTGGCTGCTGAGGGAGTAGCGGATGTCTCCGTTGGGTCCTTCGTCTACATCAGTGGCATTTAACTTCACCACGAGGGTGCCCAGCGGAGAGTTCTCCACCAAGCGGGCTCCATATGACGGTCTGTCAAAGACAGGATGGTTGTCATTGGCATCCAGGACCTGAATAGTGATGCGTATCTTGCTGGACTGTGGGGGAGACCCCCCGTCTTCAGCAGTCAGGACCAAGTAATGGAAAGCTCTGAATTCCCGGTCCAGGGCTCGCTCCAACACCAGCTCAGGGAACTTCCCACCATCAGTGCGCGCCTTCACATTGAGGTTGAAGTTGTCATTGGCACTCAGGTGATAGGTCTGCAAGGTGTTGGTGCCCACGTCGGGGTCCTGGGCAGGCTGGATGGGGAAGCGGGCACCCAGAGATGCCAGCTCGTAGATGCGCAAGGAAACCTCATCGCTGGGGAACTCCGGGGGGTTGTCGTTGATATCCAGGATCTCCACCTCAATACGGTAAAATTCCACTGGGTTCTCGATGGCAAGTTTCAAGTGGAGGAAGCAGCGTGGGTTCTGCCCGCAGAGCTGCTCCCGGTCTATCCGCTCGCTGACCATTATGACACCGGTGTTCACATTGACAGAGAAGTACTGGGAATCCGAATCGGACAGTACCTGGAGATTAGCTGCCGCCAGCTTCGCCACATCGGTGCCCAGGTCCTTCGCGATATTGCCCACAAAGGCACCCCGGGTGAGCTCCTCCGGGATGCTGTACCGGATCTGAGCAGAGGAGCTGTGCAAGAACAAACAGAAGGAGAAGACGCGCGGCAGCCCCAGGGCCCGGCCCGCCTGCCCTGCCCTCGGCATCCTTGCCGGGTGGCCGGCCGGGGAGCGATGCCCTCGGCGCCGGGGCCCGCGCTCAGCGCTCGCCGCTCCCATTCATTGTTTGGGGCGGACGCGGCTCGACGGGGCGGGGGGAGAGCGCCGGGGCCCCGCGCAGCCGCCGCGCCATTGGCTGCGAGCGCCGCGCCGCCCCTCCAATGGCCGCGCCGCTTCCCCCGGACAGCAACACCGGCGCCAATCGGGGCCCGCGGGCCGGGGCCGCGCCGAGAGGAGCGGCCGCGCCCCGTCGGGGCCGCCCCGGTGCCCGCTCACCTGGGCGCCGTCCCGCAGCGTGCCGGTAGCCGAAAGGAAAAGCCCGGTTTCCCTCGGTAGGGTCGCGGAGGGTTGGCAAGGCCGCAGGAAGGTGAAGTCGCTCCGCTCGGAGCCGGGGGCGAAGCAGGTGCTGTAGCACTGGGACTGGGAGTCGGTGGGTCGCAGGGTGACCTCCATGTATTTAAGGGTGCCGTCGGAGCTGAGCTGCAGCTTGGGGCTGGAGTGCTTGAAGAAGTCCCGGGAGGGCGACTCGCTGAGCCAGCAGCAGCAGTAGGGTGAGACGGCGTCACGGCCCCTGCGCCGGAGGCAGCGGGCGGCCAGGATGGTGACAGTGGCCAGTGCCACAGTGCTAACGGCTGCCAGCGCGATGATCAGGTAGAGGGTCAGGTCTGGCTTCTCGTTGACAGCAGCCAGGAAATCTCGGGGCTTGTAGCTCTCCTCCAGGGCTGCCTCCACCAGGGCCACAGTGATGGTGGCAGTGGTGGAGAGCGGTGGGTCGCCGCTGTCCGTCACCTGGACAATGAGCTGCTGCACTGCCATGTCGGTGTCCAGGAGGGCACGTGCCGTCCGCACCTCCCCGGTGTGCAGGGACATGTGGAACAAGGAGGGGTCAGTGGACTGTGGCAGCAGTCGGTATGAGAGCCAGGCATTGTACCCAGAGTCCGCATCCACTGCTGTCACCTTGGTGACCAGGGAGCCCGGTGGGGCAGAAAGCGGGACCCTCTGGGGTGCTGAGACGTCACTGTCACTGGCAGGGTGCAGGATGGTGGGGGGGTGATCATTCTGATCCAGCACAAAGATGTAGACAGTAACATTGGCACGGAGCGGGGGGGACCCCGAGTCCCGCACGGCCACAGAGACCGGCAGGACCTGCAGCACCTCGAAGTCAAAGGTGCGCTGAGCATAGAGGTTGCCGTTGTCAGGGTTGATGTGGACAAAGGAAGAGGTAGGGGCACCCTGCACTTGGCCACTCTCTATGGAGTAAACAAGCCGGGAATTATCCCCGTCGTCAGGGTCTGAGGCAGAGACGGTGCACAGGAGGGAGCCAGGCGGGTTGTTCTCCTCGAGAAAGGCATCGTAGGAGGGCTGCAAGAAGCGTGGGGGGTTGTCATTCACGTCAGATATATTGAGGAGCAGCGTGAGTGTTGAGGTGAGGGCAGGAGACCCACCATCCTGGGCAATCAGCTCCACTGTGTACTGAGAGGTGGACTCTCGGTCCAGGCTCTCCCGGGTGACCAGGGAGAAGTGGTTCTGAAGGGACCTGATGGCAAAAGGCACATCGGGGGAGATTTCCAAGCTCACATCCCCATTGGCCCCTGAGTCTCGGTCCCGGACATTGAAGAGCCCCACAACAGTCTCTGGTGAAGTGTCTTCTGGCACTGGATTCAGCAGGGAGGTGAGCAGCACCTCTGGGGGGTTATCATTGGCATCCTCCACTTGCACCTGCAGTACACAATTGCCCTCCATCTCTGGGACCCCTCCATCATGGGCTCGCACATAGATCTCATAGAAAGGCGATTCCTCAAAGTCCAGGGCCCCGATCACCCGGACCTCACCACTGTGGGGATCCAGGGCGAAGAGCCTCCGTACGGAGTCGGAGGTGTGAACCCCGAAGGAGTACTGCATCTCCCCATTGGAGCCCTCGTCGGGGTCAGACGCATTGACTCGGAGGAGCACAGCCCCCACAGGCGTGTTTTCCGGCACTTGCACCTTGTATGTGGTGCGATCAAAGGTGGGCGCGTTGTCATTGACATCCAGGACCAGGACTGTTATCTGTGCCGTGCCCGAGCGGGATGGGCTTCCCCCATCCACAGCCGTCAGCACTAGCTGCAGTTCCGGCTGCTCTTCCCGGTCCAGGGCACGCTCCAGCACCAGCTCTGGGAAGAGTTTGCCATCCGGCTGCTGCTTGACATCCAGGGAGAAGTGAGAGTTCGGGCTCAGCCAGTAGGAGCTCACAGCATTAGTGCCCACATCGGGGTCCTGAGCACTCTCCAGGGGGAAGCGCGCGGCCACCGTGGCAGACTCGGCGATGCGCAGGGTGCGGTGAGCGGTGGGGAAGCTCGGGGAGTTGTCATTCAGATCCAGGATCTCCACTTCCAGGCGGAAGAGCTGCAGGGGGTTCTCTGTCACCACCTGCACCGACAGCACGCAGCTGGCAGCTGCTCCGCACAGACGCTCCCGGTCCAGCCGCTGGCTCACCACCAGCGTGCCGCTGTCCAGGCGCACGGCGAAGTGGCGCAAGCTCTCCTCTGAGCCCAGGCGCAACCTCCGACCCGGCAGCTCCTCCACCTTCAAGCCCAGGTCCCGGGCCACGTTCCCCACCACGGTTCCCACCTCTGACTCCTCAACCACCGAGTAGTGGATCTGCCCGGAGACCCAGCCCCAGCCGCAGAGCAAAAACAAACTCAGTACTTGCCATTTCCAGGCGGATCGCTGGAGGCTGACACTCTCCATGTCCGTGCGCATCCGGCCCGGGACACAGCAGGCACTGAGGAACTGCGATAAAATCCCTGGGTCTCTCTTCCACGGCTTGGAAAACAGCTCCGGGGCTCCGGCAGGCTGCGGCTCCGGCTGTCAGCCTCCGAGCAGAGGGGGTGGGATGGGGGANCGTCCCCTCTCGGCCAGCAGTGGCTCCGGAGGTGCGGGAAGCAGGGGCCTGAGCCGGCAACAGCGGGGCTGCCACCCCCGGCCTCCCCTCTGCCAGCCTGACTCACTTGCTCCGACAGCTCGCTTTGCGTTCACAGGGAAACTGCACGTCCTGCCAGCCTGGAAGCTAGGTACAAACCCTCCCTGTGTGCTCCCCCTCCACAATGGTGGCTTCACATCGTGCCCACAGACAAAGGGCAGCTGTCATGAACGCAGGCCAAAGGACTTTTCATGCCTGATGAAAAGGTGCTTGTTAGAGCCCTGAGGTGCCAGGGGCTCTTCTGCCACCCCTCTTCTCCCCCCCAGCTACTGCTTTGGCTGCTGCCTGCACCTCATGCTTGCCTCTCTGAGTGAGGCATCACTGCCACCAGCAGCACCACCAGCCAGGAGACCTCGCACTGAGGCAGGGATGGCCAACCCTGCCAGCCCACCTGTGGGAGTGGGAGGCTGAAGCTGGAAAGGCAAAGACAGGTGAACCATTCAAAGCCAGAACACAATTGCTCCCAATTCACACCTGACTGGAAATTCCTTCCTCATCCTGTGGCAAGGAAGGGGTCAATCTACACAGTACCCAAATCACTGCAAATACACAGAGCCAGACAACAAGGCCACTAGACCACCACAGATCATAAAACCAGGCCAAGATGTCAGACTGGGAAGGAAGTCCAAGCCTCTCACCTGGCAGAGACACATACACTACCATTCTGTATAGACACAGCTTTGCAGCCAAGCAATCTGAGGACAAAAGCAGAGGTCCCAGCCTCCCTAGCTGGGAGCAAACAGTAGTTTCCCGCTCTCCCTGTGCCAGAGGATGGTGGCAAGCTGCAGAGTGTTTGCTCAGTTCACATCCCTGCAGAAGCCTTGTACAGTCTAGAGTCATAAAATGGCCTGGGTTGGAATGAATCTTAAAGACCATCTCATTCCAAACCCCTGCCGTGGGCAGGGACACCTAACCCTACATTGGGTTGCTCAGAGCTCTGTCCAACCTGGTGTTAAATGCTTCCAGGGATGAGGCAGCCACAGTTTCTCTGGGCAACCTGTACCAGTGCCTCGCCAACCTCACACTCAAGAATTTTTTCCTGTGTCTAATCTAAATCTATTTTTTGTCAGTTTGAAACCATTCTGTCTCATCCTGTCACTACATGCTCTTGTAAAAAGTCCCTCCCCATCTTTCTCTCCCTGGTGCACTGAAGGCCACCCTAACTTCCCTTGGGTGCACAGAGACCCTGGGAGCTTCGGATCTGGAACGGTGTGGCAGGCAGGGATCCTGGCTGGGACCCTGCCCATCCCCATCATCTAGGCACTAAAAGGAACTGGGGGAATAGATAAGAGAGACTGGGGAGACCGATGCCTGGCACAGTGGATGGTGACAGGGGCACCATCCCTCTGGCGAGGACAGACACAGCGGAGATGCTGCTTTCAGGGGTCCTTCCCTCCCCTCTGCAGCGCCTCTCTGCCTATTCCAAGGGCTGTGAGGTGGAACCACTCTGCTGCCAGTCAGGGAGAGGCACAGCAGAGACTGGTGAGAACACTGCTCTGGTCCCACCTCCTGCTCTGGAGGAGAGAAAGCATTCTTAAAGAGCCAGTGCAGCAAAATGCTCGACAAGGAATTCCGCAGGGATGTACAGAGACGAGCAGAGATATACAGAGGTATGCAGAGACTAACACCTGCTCGGACACATTCGGTTCCCTAGTGCTTTCAATGGTGCCACCAGCAGTAAGCTATCACAGTAACCTTGACTCTGGAATGTGCCCAGTCCCTATGTCAGGCAGGGCCCCCGGGCAGCACAGCTGGGTGCCAGACATTGCTGCTGGCGATACAGGGTGCTCTGCCCTGGGATTTGCTGCTACTGCAGTGCCTTAGCAGAAGCCCCCTGTGAAGCCCACATGGTCTGGAAGAATCCACACAGTGTTCCCAGATGGCTCAGTCACCAAAGATCTGGAGCACGGGCTTCATATGGGGATTCTGCTGATGCTTGGGTCTGCCAAAGCCTGGGATGGGGACAGTGATGAGGCAGGAAGGCTATAGGATGTCTAGGATGGAGAAGATGTTCCCCTTTCCAAAGGGACAGACATCACTCTGGGGAAAGTCTCCAATCCAGACAAGGCAGGGATCACTGGAGACCCCACAGAGTGGGATCACTCATGGCAGGACACATCACCTGCTACAGACATGGCCAACACCCTCCCTCCTGCACCAGTTTTGGGGGCTGGTTGAGTCCTGCATAGCAAAGTGGTGTAAAGCCTTTGCAGGCTTGACACAATCAGTTGTCACCACAAAGACTAAAAATCCAGGGCCCAGTGCCAGCCTAGATGATTTCTCACTGCCAGTGCCTCTCCAGTGTAGTACTGGGGAGTAGGAGGAAGTCATGGCTGGGACTCAGGCTTACTGCCTGCCCAGTATCACCTCCTTCCACTCCCACTCTGAAATCATTTGCTGCCCCCACCCTCAGAGGCATCTTGCCAGGACCCTTTGGTGTCAGGGACATCCTTATCCCCAGCCATAGCACAGCCTGGACAACGCAGAGGAACACTTGCTCCTGCAGCTGCTGTAGCCATTCCCACCTGCCAAAAATCAGAAGTGCTGAGTCTGAGCAGTGACGCAAGCAGGGAAAGAGAAAAAAAAAAAAAAAGGCATAAAATAATTCAGGGAGGTTTCTGCCTCCGTTTGTGGTTCGGCCACACTGAGCAAGCGGCACACGCAGCCTCACACCAGTGCAGTTTCTGCTGCACCTCACTTCCTTCTGCTCTGAGGAACCAGTCACTCCTACTCACAGCCTCCCAGGAAGGACAAATTACCAGCACCAACCACCTTGGAAACCCATGAGATCCACCCCCCACCCCCTCTACTGGATCTATTCCTTGGCATTGCCTCTGAGGATTGAAGCATTCCTGTAATTGAAAGCTTTCAAATTAACTGCACAATTCCCACCAGGGAAGAAACACAGAAGCTGCCTGCCATGCGCAAATGCTTTCCTGCCTGCAGTTTGTTCAGCCAGGACATCAGACATCACCCAGAGACAGCGTATTAGAAATCACACGGAGCTTGTAATAGAGTTTTTGAACAACATCTGAATGGAGGACGCACTACCTGCTCAGAGACACAGTCCATATCAGCACAGACCTGCAAGCAACTGGGACAGTCTGCAATCCCACCACCTGCATTCTGAAGGGAACACCATCACAGAGCTTCCATGGAAACAAAACCAGAACCATCAGGAGCCAAACAAGAAGAGCGGGGGGGACTGCTCTGTGGTCACGCTCTGTCAAACAGAGGAACAAGCATCATCCTTCATCTTTGTGTGCACTGTGGGAAGTGACGTCCCAGTCCACACCAACAGCTGGTGGCTCCAGCCCCATTTCCATCACCACTTCTTCAGCCCCCACCAGGACAATATGCACAGAGATTATTGCTCCCCCCTGAGTGCAAGAACTCCCTTTTGCAAACAGAAGGAAATACCATTGGCAGCAAACTTTGTGCCAAGGATTTACAAGTGGTTGCAAGCTGACCTCAGCCTCCACTGGCAACTCACACAACGCATACCCAAAACTGCATCCAAAAGACATGTTTGCCAACCTGAGCAAACCGACCCACTTGATCCTGCTCACCACAGTGCAAATATCAGTGACCCTCAGGAAAACTCATTTGACTCCAAAGAAGACCTGTTAAGCTGGAGCTGACCACTCTTCAGAGGCACAATGTGAAAGGACATCCCTCCCAACCCCAACACGCTAACACACACGTATGGCACAAATGAACCGTGGCTCTGCCCAGCACTGGGACATGCCAAGGAAGCAGCTACATTACCTCTGCAGGAGTGGGGAGCCGGCTGGCAGTGCCCACGATCTGGTGGTACAGCCCTGGCTCACCATTCCTTATGGTGCTCTGGCGGCTCCCCAAGGGACTGGAAGTGAAGGGCTTTTTACACAGGAGATCACTCTGGCGAGAGTCCGTGGTGAGATAGACTTGGTGGTAGAAGTTGGGTGGCGTGAAGCCACCTCGCACAGCATCGATGTGGTGAAAAGGCCCTGGTGTCCTGTACGTGGTACTCCTGGAGCTGTTGAACAGCTCCTTTGACTGCCTCCACTTGTAGCACTTGAAGATGCCCACGGACAACATGGTGATGAAGAAGGCTGCTGACACCAAAATCACAGCCAGGATGAGATAGAAGGTCACATGTTTCCTGGGATCACTGGCAGGTGCCACATCAGTGAGGTCAGTGAGCACCTCCTTGACCATCTCAGCCACGGAGATGGAGACAGTGGCACTGGTGGACAGCACAGGCTCCCCATGGTCTTTCAGCAGGATGACTAAAGTGTGCTGGGGAGCGTCATCCTCACGGAGCTGGCGAGCTGTGAAGATCTCCCCATTGTGCAGCCCAACTGAGAAGAGGCTGGGGTCAGTGGCCTGCAACAGGGTATAGGAGATCCAGGCATTGTACCCTGCATCTGCATCTACTGCCACCACCTTGGTGACCATGTGCCCAGCGGGAGTGCCAGGTGCCACCACATCAGTATAGGTGGCGGTGCTGTTGGGGTGGGGGTACAGCACAGTCGGGGCATTGTCATTGAGGTCAGTGACATACACACTGACTGTGACATTAGTGGCCAGAGGTGGAAAGCCTCCATCCTGGACCTGTACCATCATGCTGAACTCCACTTGGTCCTCATGGTCCAGGGAGGTGAGCAGGTAAAGGGTGCCATTCTCCCGGTTGATGGAGAAGAGGTGGCCTACAGTGAGATCACCCTGCAAAAGGGTATAGGACAGGTGGGCATTTTGCCCAAGGTCAGGATCCGTGGCGCTCACATTAAGGATGGGAATGCCAGGCATATTGTTCTCCAGCACATACACATCATAGGAGTCCTGAGAAGACTTGGGCGCATTGTCATTTACATCTGACACCTGCACCAGGATGTGTTTTACTGCAGACAAGGGTGGGGAGCCTGAGTCCCTGGCTGTGATAGTGATGTTATACTCTGATGCCTTTTCCCGGTCCAGAGCTCCTTCTGTTTTCAAGGTGTAGTAATTTTTGAGGGAGGAACTGAGCATGAACGGGATCCCAGGGGAAATGAAGCAATTCACCTGGCCGTTGTCATGGGAGTCCAAGTCTGTGACACTCAGCAGAGCTACGACTGTCCCTGGGGCTGCATCTTCAGGCACAGGGCTGTACACAGAAGTCACTGTCACCTCTGGAGCATTGTCATTCACATCCACGACTTCCACCAGCACTTTGCAATGAGCCACACCAGGAACGACTCCCTTGTCTTTAGCCTGCAAGTAAATCTCATAGAACTTCGTTTCCTCATAGTCCAGCTGCCCCTTGACCCTCAACTCCCCTGTGGTCGAGTCCAGAGCAAAGAGTTCTCGTACCTTGGCTGGGGTGTGGCTGCTGAAGGAGTAAACGATGTCTCCATTGGGCCCATCATCCAGATCGTACGCACTGATCCTGGTGACCAGGGTACCACTGGGTGTGTTCTCCCTCACACTCGCCTTATAGGTGGACTGATTGAAAACCGGGACGTTATCATTGGCATCTACAACGTCAATGTGGATCTGCACATGAGCTGACCGTGGTGGGCTGCCTCCATCCAGTGCAGTCAAGACCAAATTCAGCTCCCGTTGCTCCTCCCTGTCCAGCTCCTTCTCTAGCACCAGTTCCGCGTACTTGCTTCCATCCACCCTCGTCTGCACGTCTAGCACAAAGTTCGGGTTGGAGCTGAGCTGGTAGGTCTGCAAAGAGTTAATTCCCACATCGGGGTCTTGCGCGCTCTCTAGCGGGAAGCGCGCTCCGGCCGCCACCGACTCACTGATTTCCAGCCTCGCCTGGCTGCTGGGAAAAACCGGGTCGTTGTCATTGATGTCCTGGATCTCTACGGTGCCGCTGTACAGCTCCAGCGGCTTTTCCACCACGATCTCAAAGCTGAGGGAGCAGGGAGAGAGCGCTCCACAGAGCTCCTCCCGGTCTATCCGCTCGCTCACCAGCAGCGCCCCGCTCGTCAGATCCACCCCGAAGTACTTCTTGTTGCCGCCGGACACCACCCGCAGTCGGCGTCCCGGCAGCCGCCCGAGGTCCAGCGCCAGGTCGGCTACCACATTCCCCACCGTGGAGCCTCTCCGCGCCTCCTCGGGAATCGCATAACGAATCGCGGCGGAAACCCAGTCGGAAGCGCCGAACAAAAGCAAGAGGCTCAGTACCTGCCCCGTCGTCACCCCGCGACTCCTTACAGCAACGCCGTTCATCGCACAGGACGGCCGCGCTCTCCGCTTCGCCCCCCGCCCCGGCTAGAAATCCTCAGCTCGCCCCGTCATGCCGCTGCCCAGCGGCCCCGGGAAGCGGCGGCGGGGAGCCGGGCATTGCTCGGCGGGCTCGGCGGTGACTCACTCCCAGAGTCTCTCTGAGACCGTCTGCGCCTCATCCCGGCTCCGAGCGGGGCCGGGCCGCCAGTTCCCCCCCGCTCCACCATTGGCCGACAGCGGCACACAGAGTCCCGTCCAATAACTGCACAGAGCGCAGGGCTCCGGAGCCCCGCCGCCCCCGAGCCCCGCCGGAGGTAGGGCAGCGACCTCGGCCCCGGGACAGCGGGGCTGCAGCCGGCAGCACCTGAAGGGAGAGCACAGCCCTGACAGAGCCCCCGCTGTAAGGACAGCCGGGCCGGGAGAGCGCTGGGAGAGGCAGGGCGGATAGGGCACGGGGAATGCGTGTGCGGGCAGGAAGGTGTACGAGTTGGCAGAGAGAGTGAGGCCAAAGAGGGCGATACGGAGACGTGGAGTGTTTGGGTGGGTGTCCCGAGAACACCTCGTTGGAATTAGGCAGCGGGAGTAAGAAGGGGGAGTGGAGCGGGCTGGGGGGAGAGTGGGAGAGGACCTCCGGGGAATGCACGGCGCCGGGAGAAGCCAGCACCGGCACGACGCGCCAGCTTCCAGTGTCCCTCAGGACCTTCAGGATGCCCGTCATCCCACCCAAGTGGCCCCTTCCTGGCATCCCACGGCGTCGCGACGTGGCGGCTCAGTGTCCCACCAAAGCAGCGTCGCCGGTAAAGTGACACTGATTTCGTTCCTCCGAGTTACGAGCAGCTCCTCCGGCTGCAGTACGGAGTCACGCCACGGGGAGGCTCCCGCCGCAGGATTCCCAGGAATCTCGCCCCTCCTGCGGGATCCCCACCAATATCCCAGCAGGCGTCTTCCCCGACAAATCCTAGAAATCTCGGTTTAATACGCCCTCCTGCGCTCGTCACTTCCCAGCTTGCTCCCTGTACTCTTTTCCAACAGTCAGACGCAGGGAAATCACGGTCTATAACGTGCAGGTTCACCCCTTTCCCACCCAGCAACAGCCTAGCAGGACGGGACACCGTGTAGACCACGGCACCAGTAATGAATGCCTGGGCGAAAATCAGCCATTTCCTGAACTGCCTGCCTGCCTTCGGGGGTGTTGCTGTCATCAACAACTCGTGATACGTCGGTATTTCTGACTTTTTGAGCACCCATACAAATAAATTGACACCAATTTCGGCGCTAGTTATCCGTCACCCGCACAACTTCTCAGCTGTCACGGTGTAACGGGAAGGGGCTGAGGAAGTTTGGTAAGGGAGCCCTGTCAAAACCCAGCTGTGCCAAAGTATCCAGGTGTCTTCCCACAGCCGAGACTACTAAGGAAGGGATGGAGATGTCCGTAAAATAAACCGAATTTAAAAATCATCTCCCGCGTGTTTATTCACTTCTCCCAAAGCCCTGCAGTACGGGTTCGGAAACGTTACGCCTCGTTGTTACCCCACTACTTGTAATGGCTGAGCTCGTTGCGTAGGGGCTGCAAATCACCCGCACCAACGTGGGAGACACAACATTGGGCAGAGCGATGACCTCGACTCTGTCTCTTGTCCTCGCCCCGCACAATCCTGGTAATTCACCCAGAAATGCAGTATTTCTGCACTTAGACGAAAAGTCAGTAGTATCAAACGAGTCGGCGCAGTCCGTCCTCTCTACATGCTCAGCTGTTTTCTTTCCTACTGATTAATCATGTCAAAAGATTAACCTTATCAGAGCTATTTATCATTCTTATCACTGAATGTGAGAAAAAGAATTCACACCGATAAAATCCAATGTTAGTCATCTAACGTTCCCAGAGCACTTCTTTTCTCATAGGCAACAAAATACCAATTATCTTTCTTATGTATAATCTAAAACCAAGAAAATCTACAGCTCTCTTGGAGACAAATCTTTACATAGTATTCAGCAATTTATCTTCTCTGAAAGGAGAAGTGAATCCTTTTTCCAACCACTGCCTACTTCGAGTCTTTCCTCAATTTGTTTTACCGAACAATTTCTCCAACGTGGGGACCGCAGTTATTAAGAGATTTCCCTTCATATGAGTGCGCACACACACCACCCGTATCTTGTCTGTTTAATCCCAGCAGTAGTAGAACAGCCAAGCAGCGAGAGGTGAGTACAGCAAAGAGATCTCGGGAAAGGAATGGAAGCCTGAACATTTTTCCATCTACCATATTTCAATTAATCTGGAGACATTACGTCTTCTCCACCTTGATGGGAAGCCGAATGCTCTGAAGCAAACGACGCTTCAGAGCGCCTGAAAGGAGTTTAGAAGGAGAAGAATGGAAACACAAAACAGCTAAAGGGAAAGACTTCTTCCCTTGCACCAGCAATTCCTTCGGGGCTGGGTTCAAGCAAAATACCAGCCTGCGCCACTCACTCCGACATCATTCCCGGCTCCGCCGGGTTTCCAGGGGATCCAATGGCAGCAGAAAGCCCAAGGCTCGATTACAGGCTGGGAGCTACAGAAAAGCAGTACCTCCGTCTCCCTAGACGGAGTAGAAATGCCAAGTTATGGGTATGCACAACACCTTCTGATAGAGATGTTCAGAGTACTCAACAACCGAGCTTGAAAGGAAAGCAGAGAACTACAGCACTGCTGCCCTCCCTCAGTGAGCACACCAGTAGAGAAACATACATCATTATCACAAGAAAGTGCTCAAATGTGGCAGAGAAAATTAGTGAAGCAGTCACTAGAACAAGGAGAAAGGGTCCTTCCAGCTTAGGACCCCATGACACTTTCGCCCCTGCTCCATCCCATGTCTCCCCCACCACTCCGGTTTGGCGAAACTCGCACCTGTCTGTCCTTCTCTAAGACAGAGAGAAATACGGACAAAATTGCATCGCGCCTCGGGGCAAAATCAATTCGCGGATAAGACTGAGCAGGTCAAAAGGATGACTCACACACACACACTCACACCGCAAAGCCCCTGAGCTATTGAGCGGTGCGCCCGGAGGCGATGCTGAGATGTGCTGGTTGACCACTAATCCCTGACAGCAGAATACAGAAAAAAGAAGATTCACACAAGCTCACCTGTGCAGAGCTGTCGGGGCAAGGAGACTCCTTTCCAGAATGAGTGCCTGAGCCGGGTTCACCGGCCAGGAGATGGGCAGACACGGCTGCTGTCCCTGGTGTCAGAAATGTGAAGTCTTTCTGTCCCGACTCGGAGGCTAAACACACCTCGTAAGAGAAGGGCAAAGGCAGCGTGCTGCTGCAGTAGTTGTACGGCGGTTTTGTGCCCAGGGTGGAATAGAGTTCCTTATCAGAAGTTAAAAAAATAGGAGGCCTCTTCGACCGTTGGTATTTAAAGAAAAATACAAAAATGACCGTGGAAACGAATAACAAGGACACAACAGAGAGCGACACTACAAGAATGAGGTTTAGATCAGATGTCAGTTCGGTCACAGCGTCGCTCTCGCTCAGCTCCGGCAGCGCCTCCTGCAAGCTGTCGGCCAGCACCACGTGCAGCGTGGCCGTGGCCGACAGCGCCGGCTGCCCGTGGTCCTTCACCACGGCCACCAGGCGCTGCTTGGCCGCGTCCCTCTCGGACACGGCCCGCGCCGTGCGCACCTCGCCGCTGTGCAGCCCCACGCGGAACAGCGCCGGCTCCGACGCCTGCACCAGCTCGTACGACAGCCACGCGTTGCGCCCCGCGTCCGCGTCCACCGCCACCACCTTGGCCACCAGGTACCCGGCCTCGGCCGAGCGCGGCACCACCTCGAACGGGGCCGCGGCCGCCGCCGCTCNGTCGAGCACGAAGACGCGCACCGTGGCCGTGGAGCTGCGCGCCGGCGCCCCGCCGTCCTGCGCCCGCACCGCCACCGCGAACTCGCGGCACTGCTCGTAGTCCAAGGAGCGCTGCGCGTACACCGCGCCGCTCCGCGCCTCCACCGACACGAGCGGCGCCGCGCCCGCCGCGCCCGCGCTGCCGCCCGCCAGCCAGTAGCTCACGCGCCCGTTGGCTCCCGCGTCCGCGTCCCGCGCCTGCACGCGCAGCACCAGCGCGCCCGCCGCGTTGTTCTCCCGCACGTAGGCGCTGTACGTGTCTTCTTCGAACACCGGCGCGTTGTCGTTCACGTCCGACACCTCCAGCACCAGCTCCCTGCTGCTCCACAGCGCCGGCCTGCCCCGGTCCCTGCCCACCACCGTCACGCGCAGCTCGCCCGCCTGCTCGCGGTCCAGCGCGCTCGCCGTCACCACCTTGTACGAGCCGCCCGAAGACGCCACGATCGACAGCGGCGCCTCTCCCGACAGCTCGCACGACACCTGACCGTTCTCGCCGGAGTCCGGGTCGTTCACGTTCAGCAGGGCCACCACGGTGCCGACCGGAGCGTCCTCGGGCACGGGGCTCGACAGTGACAGAATCGTGATCTCGGGGGCGTTGTCGTTCACGTCCAGCACCTTCACCTCAACCTTGCAATGTGACACCAGACCACCACCGTCCCTCGCCTCCACAAACAGAGTGTAGCCTCGGGTTTCCTCGAAGTCCAGCCCCTCCTGCAGCGTGATCATCCCGCTCTTCGCGTCCACCATGAATTTCTGAAGGACCTTAGCCGGCATTTTCCCAAAGTCGTAGGTGATGTGAGCGTTGGTACTGGCATCAGCATCGGAGGCGGTGACGTTCAGCACCGTGGAGCCGGCCGGTGCGTCCTCTCGCAGGCTGGCGTGATATCGGTCCTGCGCGAACACGGGTGGGTTGTCGTTGGCGTCGGTGACGTTGATCCAGAGCTGGGCGGTGCCGCTCCGGGGCGGGTCTCCGCCATCCAGTGCAGTCAGCACCAAGCGCAGACTGCTCTCGCTTTCTCTGTCCAGCGCGCGGCGCAGCACCAGCTCTGCGAACTTGTTTCCTTCCTGGCTCTCCTTCACCTCCACTGTGAAGTAACTATTGGTCTGCAGCTCGTAACCCTGCAGCGAATTGCTGCCGACGTCCGCGTCCTCGGCCACACCCACAGCAAATCGGGCGCCGGGAGAAGTCAATTCGTTGATCTCCATCTGGAAATTGTCCTGCAGGAAGTGCGGCGCGTTGTCGTTCATATCCTGAATTTCGACCTGGACATGGAAGACGTTGAGCGGGTTGTGCACCAGCGCCTCGAAGCTGACAGAGCAGGACGCCGACTCGCCGCACAGCTCCTCCCGGTCCAGCCTCTCGCTCACGTACAGGTTCCCGTTCTCCTCGTTCACCGTGAAGTATTTCAGGTGCTTTTTGCCGGCAGACGCCACCTGCAGTTTGCGCGCCGGCAGCTGGTCCGGGCTGAGCCCCAGGTCCCGCGCCAGCGGCCCCACCAGCGAGCCTCTGGCCAGCTCCTCGGGGATGGCGTAGCGGAGCCGCTCCGAAGCCGCCCGGCAGCACAGGCACAGCAGCACAGCGGGCAGCAGCGCTCGCCCGGCTGCCGGCCCGCGGCTCTGCCTCCGCCTGCCCGCCATTGTCGGCAGCGCTCGCCGCGCTCCTGCCTCCTGCCGCTGCCCTGCCTCCCTTCCAGCCGCTCTCGCCACCCACCAAACGGGCCGCCTGCGGGTTTCGGTGCGGGTCTGTGTTTGTGTGGGAGCCGCTGTTGTCCGCGCCGCTCGGGCCGCCTGTCGCCTGTGCTGCCCGTGCCGCTGCCGCTCTGGCCGGCGCCGGGCGAGCGAGCAGCCTGCGGGGGCAGGACGCTGCGGCGGCTGCGGCTGCGGCTCCAGCGCCGCTCGGCGGCGGCCAACAGCGACACCCGGAGGCGCCGCGACGCCACTGCAGCCGCCTGATGCTGCGCCCGAGGGGGTCTCGCCCAGGGCCGTACCGCGGGCAGCTCCCGGGAGTCGCCGCCATCGGCCACCGAGAAGCGTGATTCGGTGTTCAGTTTGGAGAGTTTTTTCATACCCGCGTAAATAGGGACCGAACATCTCCGTTCAGAAGTCAAAATGCAGAGTCTGGCTGCGGAACGTGTTACCGAGCAGTGGAGGATCACGCAGACTTCGTACAGGAAGCCCAGGTGACTCCAGGTGAGTACAAGTTCAAGCACTGTACAGCACATGCCTTAGAGATTCCAATCCATTCCATTATTTTGTGGGCTGTCTTTACCCAGCTTTTTTATGTAATTTCTCCCATCTCTGTGAACAACATCTACAAAACGCTTTGGAAGACAAGCCGTTGTAGAAAGGAAGCATCAGACTCAGCATTTTCTTTGAGGAAATTCTTGTTTAACATTCCTGTTGCTTTATATCCCACTCAGAGTAGGGGAAAGACCTTATTCTCTAGAACAACATTATCAGTACATGCTCCCAGTTTTATGAATCAACCACAACTTCTTGCCCTAGAACTGGGAAGAATGACCTGTTAAAGCATTTCTCCAAAAAGCTTTTTCTTTTGACGGAGCAAGTAAGAAGATCTAAGAATATGCACGAGCAGCAGAAAGGTATCCATGCGTTCAGGATACTTCAGTTACCAGTGGAGAGTTATTCCTTCTGTGTGGTGAATCCTGAGGCATATATGACTTGTCATCTACCTTTCCCTGGACAGAAACTTCTCGGGAAAAAAGACAACAAAAAAAGTGCCAAGAAGGAATTTCAGAAGGACAAAACTAGGGAAGGTAGATTACTCACGGCACAAAAGCAGTGACGTGTACTCTGCACCAATAAAACACTTGAATGCACTTGGCGTGGGATAGTCTGGAAATAAAAGCAATAAAACACTCTTGAGAACAACGTCTGTGAAAAAGCACTTGATCCTCCTCAGTGTCTGTTCCTATTGGCACCACGTCTCAGCAACAGTCAAAGGAAATCACGGAATAAAAGACTCTATCTACCCAGATCGACCACCCTTGGTTCAGGACCATGAACACAGCAGGACACCTTGTAATCATCTGAATCACTTCAAGTGCTGCAGAAAGTAGCAGTTGGGAAACTAGCAGGTTTTCCTAACACTCCTATTGCTCAAGAGATAGCTCCATGAATTACTACTGGTCTTATTCCCAGGGGTCCTGGTGATAACTCAGTTTCCAGTTATGCCGCTCTTGCCACTCCCTCGAAAGAAACAAAGATACGGGCTACATGATTCAGCTTCTCTTTCAGAAGCTTCCTATATTGTAGCAGGTTTAAACAAACGATCACTCGGCCACAACGCTGCGGTGAGAACAGACTCTTCTCCTCCCCACCCCAAGAAGTAGCCACACCCTACTTCATCCAGAAAGACACAAAAAAGAGGGACAGCTGCCCATACTGAGAAGATATTTATGCAGGATCTTGCAATTCCTCAGGGTTTGTTGAGTAGTATTACTTAGAGACGGCTTTCATACATCCAAAATAACTAGCTTTAAATGAAAACTCTGTGTTATAAGGCAGTGGTGATAAACAAAGCAAAGAACGATAGACTTCTAAAAACCCTTTCAACTAAGCGTTCACAAAGAAAATACTTGTGTGTAAGTTCAATCCTGTGAGTATTGCAGTGAGCAAGAAATGAACCACATTTCTCTTGAAAAGACACAACAGCAAAGAGTAAATTAGCACATGAAAAATGTCCACAGGACAAAACCAAATCCCTCTGAAATTAACTTTGTTTGGCAGAAGAGGCTTGTCGTGTACAAAGCCATTCTCACAAAATCATTCCATATTTTGACTCTAGTTTTAAACAGCATTGAAAGATCGAGTGTTGCTACACGAGAGAGAACGATACAAAAGGATATTTAAGGCAACATGAAAAGCACAAATGAACGACCCTTCACAGCAACTGTATATTGACTTTTCCTGCAGTGCTGTGCCATCAGTAATGCACCTCAGCAGAAACTGCGACAACACGCTCCACCTTCTGGCACTTCACCCTGAGAACATCCAGTTCTTTGACTCCACTCCATCTCTGGAAAAGCACATCGATGGATCAACACCAAGGCGACAAACCAGTGCTTACACATGTATTTTAAAACACTTATCAACAGGCAATTTCGCTCCTCTTCCATCTCTTCTCAGTCCCAAATGTGAAGCGCACTTTTGACATAATCAAAGACATTCTCGCAAGCAAAATCGCAAGAATGCCTGGGAATGGTCTCCCAGTTGAGGGAATGAGTCGTTTCCAATGTGGAAAACACACAGTGCATTCTGCTAATCAAAATTGTCATTGCTGTCATGATTGGTAGAGGAAAACGCTGCATGAGGAAATTTCACACGTGAAAAATGTAAAAGATCAAAACCCAGGCAGGCAAAGCCGGCTACACATTAATTTCCAAAAATAACTTATATTCATCCAAAAAGCTATTAAAAGAAAAAGATGAGTAGCAGCAAGAGTGTGATAATTAAGCCAATAAAGACGGACTTCAGAAAACTGACGCTGTTCAAAATCCATACTACTACGTAGGTAACATTACTCTGTTTTCAATGAAAACAAATAATAAACAATAGACGATCAGGTGCGAACATACACACACAGGAGATGATGAAAGGGGAGAAAAAAATGTGAAAAAATGAAAGTATTTTCCCGACACGGAAATTTCTACACGGGGCCACAAATGTTCCGTTTCTCACCCAACTCCACTATATATGCTGTCAGGAACATACACTGACACTGCTAACATCGCAAACCTTAATTTGCTAAAAACACAACACACCAGTACAGCAGCTCCAATAGAGGAAAACCGAAATTAAATGTCAGGGCACAAAACGAGAAACCACCTGACAAGTGATAAAAGCTCCAAAGGCTGAGAGTTCAGCCAAGAACAGCCATATGTTCTCCACCAAAGCCCACCGAGAATGAGAACAAGATAAGAACCCACGTCCACCTCCACGCAGCAAGAAGCACAAGCCCAAATTGCATCAATGAATGAGGCTTTGCCTCACTTGCAAGTAAATTTCCCTACGCAAGACAGAGACCAGAGAGGGAAAGGGGGGGAGCACCAGAAGGAAGCGTCGCAGACACAGTCCGGCCCGAGGAACTCACCGAGGGAACGGCGGGATCCGCGGGAAGGGCTCCGGCAGGATCCTCATCCCCGAGCAGCGGCGCGGGCTCGTCGGGAGGCGGCCGGGCCGGCAGGGTGTCGCAGCAGCTGGCGGCCGAGAAGCCGAGGTGCGCGTTGCGCGAGTCGGCGGTGAGAGACACGTCGTGCGAGTAGGAGCGCAGGAAGGCGCGGACGCCGTCGATGCCCACGAAGTGCGTGGGCGGGACGCCGCGCAAGGCGCCGCTGTCCGGCGCCAGCAGGTGCTGGTGGTGGCGGCGCCAGCGCCGCAGGCGCAGCGCCAGCAGCAGCAGCAGGAAGGCGAGGAAGAGGCAGGACACGGCGGCCACGGCCAGCACGAGCCAGCGCGTCAGGCTGGCGGCCGGCTCGGCCGGCATCGCCGCCGCCGCCTCGTCGGCCGCGCTGCCCAGCTCGGCCAGCAGCTCGGCCACGCTCTCGGCCAGCACCACGCTCAGCGTGGCCGTGGCCGACAGCGCCGGCCGCCCGTGGTCCTTGACCAGCACCACCAGGCTGTGGCGCGCCGCGTCGCGGGCCAGCGGGAACCGCGCCGTGCGCACCTCGCCGCTGTGCAGCCCCACGCGGAACAGCGCCGGCTCCGTGGCCTTGGCCAGCTCGTACGACAGCCACGCGTTCTGCCCCGCGTCCGCGTCCACCGCCACCACCTTGGCCACCAGCGCGCCGGGCTCGGACGAGCGCGGCGCCAGCTCCACGCCCGCCCACCCCGCCGCCGCTCCCCACGCCAACCGAGGCCCCGCTGCCGCCGCCGCCGCCGCCGCCGGCGGGTACAGCACCTGCGGCGCGTTGTCGTTCTCGTCCACGATCTCCAGCCGCACCGACACGTTGCTGCTCAGCGCCGGCGCGCCGCCGTCCTCCGCCCGCACCCACAGCCCCACCTCGCGCACCTCCTCGTAGTCGAAGGAGCGCAGCGCGTACAGCGCGCCCGTCTCCGCCTGCACCGACACGTACGACGACAGCGGCAAGCCCCGCACCCGCCCCTCCCACAGCCGGTACCGCACGCGCGCGTTCTGCCCCCAGTCCGCGTCCGTCGCCCGCACCCTCAGCACCAGCGCGCCCGCCGCGTTGTTCTCTCGCAGCCGCGCGCTGTAGCGCTCCTGCGAGAACACCGGCGCGTTGTCGTTCACGTCCAGCACCCGCAGCGCCAGCACCGCGCTGCTCTGCAGCGCCGGCGACCCGCCATCGGCCGCCCGCACCGTCACGTTGTACTCCGACTCCTGTTCTCGGTCCAGCTCTCTCGCTGTCACCACGCGGTAGTAGTCCTCAAAGGTCTTCTCCAGCCGGAACGGGACACCCCCGTCGAGGGAGCAGCGCACCTCCCCGTTGGCCCCCGAGTCACGGTCCTGAACGTGCAGTAGAGCGACCACGGTCCCCTGCGGGGCGTCCTCAGAAATCTCACTCAACGCCGTCTTCACCGTAATTTCTGGCGCGTTATCGTTTACGTCTGCCACGGCAATAGTGACTTTTGCCACGTCAGAAAGGCCGCCGCCATCACGTGCCTGCACTTCCAGTGCATAAGCGTCACCTCCCTCAAAATCCAGGTTCCTCAACAGTTTGATTGCTCCTGTGTCAGTGTCCAAATGGAAAATCTGCGAGGCTTTCTCTGTTATTTTCTTCAACGAGTATTTCACCTGCCCGTTGAGCCCCTCGTCAGCATCGGTAGCCGTAACAGTGACGAGGGTGGAGCCCACGGGCACGTCCTCCGGCACACGCACCGTGTACTCCCCCTGGCTGAACACGGGCGTGTTGTCGTTCGCGTCCAGCACCGTCACGCGGATCCGCGCCGTGCCCGTCCGGGCCGGATCGCCGCCGTCACTCGCCCTCAGCACCAGCTCGTGAAACGCCGCCTCCTCCCGGTCCAGCGCCTTGGCCAGCACCAGCTCGGGACGCTGATCCCCGCCGGGGCCCGTCTGCACGGCCAGCGAGAAGTGCTCGTCGCCGCTCAGCTCGTAGCTCTGCAAGGAATTCTGTCCCAAGTCCGGGTCGTGGGCCTCGGCCAGCGGAAAACGCGATCCCAGGACTGTCATCTCGTTCATTCTTTCTTCAGTCTCAATTTCCTTGAAGCTCGGGGCGTTGTCGTTAATATCCGTGATTTCTACTTCGACTCGATAAACCTGCATCTGTCCCTCCACTATCAGCTCACAGCGCAGCACGCATTGCTGCACACTCTCGCACAGCTGCTCTCTGTCGATCCTCTCCGCCGTCACTAAATGTCCCGTCTTCTCGTGGAGAGCGAAATACTGCGTTCTACCGACAGAGACAATGTGGGCTCCGCTGTCTCCCACAGCCGTCAGCTGCAGCCCCAGGTCTTTGGCCACGTCGCCCACGAACGAGCCCTTGGGCATCTCCTCGGGCACCGAGTAGCGCAGCTGCCCCCACGCCGCCTCCCACGCTGCCATCAGGACACCCCAGAGCAGGACTCGCTGCCGCCGCTCCCAGCGCCTCCCCGCCGCACACATCACCAGCTCCTGCAGCTCCCCGCCGCCGCCCGATGATCCTCTCCTTGTTCAAATGCAGCTTCGGGTCGTACTCTGGTCTGTTCTCTCCGCCTCACTCCAGCACTGCTCCGCACCGCGGGGATGATCGCAGACCGCTCGGTCGCCGATCGGGTCATCCAGCGATCCAGCGATCGAGCCGGTCGGCAGCGGGGCGGGGCTGCAGCGCTCCGACCTTCCTCTCGCTCCTCTCGGTCAACAGCGGCGCCCGCAGCCTCCTCCCGGCACTGCAGGCACCGAGCGCTGCCGAGCGATCCCCGCCCGGCCTCGCCCACGGGCAGCTCGCGGGGACGGCACCGGTGCCACGGACACGTCGCTTTTCGTCCAGCCGATCTCTGGTCTGATTCTCCAGCGGATGATGGTCAGGCAGAAACAACACAACTCCCATAGTTATGTTACTTCCACCGCTGGGGATAATGCTTTAATTGAGCTGATATAACATGGGTACAAACCTCCCTTAATGTGACGTGATGTAGCAGAAGCTTTATTGCACCGGTCTGAAAGCACAAACTCCGCTTACAACTGCACAAGTTTCATACCAGGCATACTTCAAGGACTTTTGCCTCAGCCTTTCAGCGGATCAAAACAGTCTTATGGAGTAGGGAAACTACTCATGAACAGTCGCACTGGTCACTGAGTTCAGCAATACAGTGGCGGTCCCTGTTGCTTTGCATCTGTGCACCGGACACTGCTCTGAATAAGCCAACGTTTCTCCCCATTATCCAGCCACGACTTCGAAATTTTTCAATACAATCTTACTTAATACAAGCTTTACGGTGCCCCGAGTGCTCCAAACAGAGCTTTTTGAGACACTAAATTAACCCCACCCATTATTGTTAGCGTTTCTCCAACAGCCTTCCCTCTGAAGATGGGAGAACACACAGAGAGGTGTTAATTCTTCGAGTCACATCCAACTTTGTGAGTTCGACAATTAAATAAAATTAGCCAAAGGGTTACTGCCCACCTATTACAACCTTCAAACACAAAAATTCTAGAAAAACAGGTCGGGAAAGCAAACTGCCCACCCCAACACCGTTATTTGCACCTCATTATAAAAACTAAAGGTCCGCCTTCTCCGATTATTTCACGTGTTCATCGAAACCACAAACCAGCAGCCCCAGGAGAAAAAAACCCAGAACATCAAAACCCAAAAACTCAGTGACGCCAGCACACTCTTAGGAAAAGAGAGAATGTGCGGGCTAATAGACCTGCAGTACATCGGGATCGGCTGGTGGTTCTCCCTCGCGAGGGCACAAGAAAGATGAGTGGAGCATTCATTAGGAAGGAATCATCTGCCACTTTGCTAGACAATGATTGACATGAACGACAGCATCAAAACTGCATTAAATAAGGAAGTGTTTGTCCTGCAGCTATTAAACAGGCGCGAATACGTCGCTTCAGAAAAGGGAGAGCAGAAAGCAAAAATCTGAGACACTGAATCTCGATCACTGAATAAACGAATCACATTCTAAACATTAAGGATCTAACCTCCTAATTAGTATCTACTAAGGTATCAGAAAACAAACATCGAACACAAAATTCATCAGGTGAAACTCAACAAGTAATGAAAGAAGAGGCGCCAACTATTCCTGCCCGGTCTGAGGGGAAAACGAAGAAAAAAACTCCCGTAAATCAGAGATTCACCGGTCCAATATGATTTATGCAGGAGAAGCTTAACGGCAAGAACCTTCCACTGAGCCTGAATGCCTGACAGCTATGAGGAAAGAAATGCCCGAAGGTACCGCCTGTTGCTAAGAGACAAGTAACAACATCCTGAAAACTCTTCCCAGAACAGAAACGAAAGCAAACAAGCTACTACCGCACTCGCTCGAGAAAAATTCAGATAAAAAGAGAGCACGGGCTTACAGACCTGCGGTGCGACCGCGTCGGCGGGCGGGTCTCCCGCGAGGGCGGCGCTGCTCGGGCTCCGCTTGTCGCACGGCTCCCCGGCCAGAAGCTCCTCCGCGGGCAGGATGGGCAGCGGCGGCGGCGGCCAAGCGGCGTCGGTGCCGGCGCGGGGCGGCGCCGCCACGCACAGGTTGTAGGAGTAGGGCAAGGTGCCCTCGCAGAAGTCGGCCGGGAAGGCGGCGCCGGCCACGGAGAAGCGCTGCGCGCCCAGGCAGCGCAGCACGGCGGGCGGCCCGGCCCGGCGCAGCCGCGCCAGCAGCGCCAGCGCCAGGCTGAGCAGGAAAAGCGCCGAGAGCAGCGCCAGCGCCAGCACCAGGTAGAACTGCAGCTCGGCCGGCGCGTCGGCGCCCGCCGCCCGCTCGCTCAGCTCCGGCAGCGCCTCCTGCAAGCTGTCGGCCAGCACCACGTGCAGCGTGGCCGTGGCCGACAGCGCCGGCTGCCCGTGGTCCTTCACCACGGCCACCAGGCGCTGCTTGGCCGCGTCCCTGTCGGACACGGCCCGCGCCGTGCGCACCTCGCCGCTGTGCAGCCCCACGCGGAACAGCGCCGGCTCCGACGCCTGCACCAGCTCGTACGACAGCCACGCGTTGCGCCCCGCGTCCGCGTCCACCGCCACCACCTTGGCCACCAGGTACCCGGCCTCGGCCGAGCGCGGCACCACCTCGAACGGGGCCGCAGCCGCCGCCGCCGCAGCTCCCGGGGCCGCCGGCGAGGCCGCTGTCGGCCACAGCACCCGCGGCGCGTTGTCGTTCTGGTCGAGCACGAAGACGCGCACCGTGGCCGTGGAGCTGCGCGCCGGCGCCCCGCCGTCCTGCGCCCGCACCGCCACCGCGAACTCGCGGCACTGCTCGTAGTCCAAGGAGCGCTGCGCGTACACCGCGCCGCTCCGCGCCTCCACCGACACGAGCGGCGCCGCGCCCGCCGCGCCCGCGCTGCCGCCCGCCAGCCAGTAGCTCACGCGCCCGTTGGCTCCCGCGTCCGCGTCCCGCGCCTGCACGCGCAGCACCAGCGCGCCCGCCGCGTTGTTCTCCCGCACGTAGGCGCTGTACGTGTCTTCTTCGAACACCGGCGCGTTGTCGTTCACGTCCGACACCTCCAGCACCAGCTCCCTGCTGCTCCACAGCGCCGGCCTGCCCCGGTCCCTGCCCACCACCGTCACGCGCAGCTCGCCCGCCTGCTCGCGGTCCAGCGCGCTCGCCGTCACCACCTTGTACGAGCCGCCCGAAGACGCCACGATCGACAGCGGCGCCTCTCCCGACAGCTCGCACGACACCTGACCGTTCTCGCCGGAGTCCGGGTCGTTCACGTTCAGCAGGGCCACCACGGTGCCGACCGGAGCGTCCTCGGGCACAGGGCTCGACAGAGATAGGATCGTGATTTCGGGGGTGTTGTCATTCTCGTCTGTGATGTCTACTTGCACCTTGCAGTGTGAGACTAAACCCCCGCCGTCCCTTGCCTCTAGTCCGAAGGTGTATTTATTCTTCTCCTCGAAGTCAAGGGGACCTGTAGTCCTGACCTCTCCACTCTCGCTATCGACAGTGAACAACTTGCGGACTTCGTCCGGAACATTCCCGAAGGAGTAGGAGACCCGCCCATTGGAACCCGCATCTGCATCCGTGGCCCTCACACGCAGCACCAGTGACCCCGCAGG
>VXBA01001890.1:473541-620924 GCA_013399895.1 Serilophus lunatus | reverse complement strand
CCAGATTTGGCGGGAGGGGGAGTGTCCAAGGGCTCTTTGTTTGATGGCATCTCTGTTTACAGAGTTTACTCTTTAATCTCAACCTGTTTCCTCCTCCTCCTCCCGTGGCTCCTCGGCACTCCCGTGCGCGGCGGCGGAGCGCCCGGGCGCAGCCTGGCAGCAGGGCGCGGCGGCGGGCGCGGGCTCCCCCGTTCTCCTCCCCCAGCGGCCGGTGCGAGGATGTCCCGGAGACCCCGGCACAGGTAACCCGCTGTCTGCGGGCGGGGGACGGCTTGTCCCGCTCCGCTCCGCGACTGCCAGACGGGGCGCGGGACGGGAGAGAAGGAAGGCAGCAGCGGGAGACGGGCTTGCCCTGCGGACAGGCGGGCAACCCCCGTCCTCCGTGCACCTGGTCTGCTCCACCTCCCTCCTCCGGAGGCACCGGGGAAGCAGCGATTCGGCAGGACACGCCACAGAGCCGCCGCTGACGGGGCGCTCGGTCCCCGCGCCTCACGCTTGCGGGGGTCCAGGGCTCGCCACGCGCAGGAGCCAGCGCGGAGCCTGGCGGAGCTGAGCGCCCCGCAGCTCGGCAGGACAATGTCTGGCGGGCTCGGCAGCGGCAGGTAGCGCGTCCCGTCCCATTCATTCATTCATTCCCTGCGGGGTGGGACAGCAGGTGGGCGGCGGGTGCGGGGTCCTGACTCGCTCCTTCAACTCTGTTTTTTTGGTTTTTTTTTTTTCATTTATTCGCGCAGTGGAGGCCCTTTCGCCATCGGGAGCGCAGCTCTCGGCAGCGGGACTAGTTACGCCCTGCGGGGTTTAGTTTTCTCCCGGCACACGCCGGTCGGCGCATGCCGGAGCGCAACAGCGCGGGCGGGCAGCTGCGGGGGGCTGCGTGTCCGATGGAGCGCTCTGCCGGAGCTGTCACTCGTGCCCGCCCTCCCGCCGCGCACACGGGCGAGGGCGATCCCTGCCGCGCCAAGGGCCGGGGGCAGCGGCGCCCCGGGATGGCGGGCTGGACGGGACGGGACGGGGCGGCAGCTCCTCGTGGCCGCGTCCGTGCCGCCGCTGCCGGGCGTGCGCGCGGAGCAGGGTTGTTGTCTAATTAGCCGGGGACGCCGGGTCGGACACGTGGAGGCTTTTTTCTCTTTCTCTTTGCAGCCCGGCATCCTCCCCACTTCCCCTCCCCTTTGGCTGGCTGTGACAGGGGAGAAGGTCGCAGCTTTGCCTATCGCTGCGCGGCCGCCGGCCCTGTCCGGCGAGACTGGGAGCTTAATGGACTCATCTTAAGGAAAAGGGGCTTGCGGTGCAGGAGGAGGCAGCGAGCCGCTGGACGAGCGCCGGGCTGTACTTTCAGTGTCAGAGCGGGGTTGTCTCTAGAGCTGGCGGTGAATCACCCGGCCCATCTTTCCCGAAAGAGAGGGACAGCCACCGCTGCCTCGCGGGCGCCTCCCGCAGGGACACGGCGCTCCGCCGCCCCGGGTTGGGAGGCAGGGGAGGCGCGGCGCGCAGCGCCGCCGGAGGGATCGCCCCGGCGGGAGCGGGCGCGGACTCAACAGCGTGGTTCTGGTGCCCGAATTCCTTCAGCCACGATAGCAGCAGCGAGTCATTTCCTCTACACCTCCTTTTTATTTTATCTCTCCTCTCTTCTTTCCCCCCCTCCCCACTTTCTTTTCCCCGTGTATCCTCGCACAAGCCGGTTGCCCGGGCGAACAGCGCAGCGCTGCTGGGGCGGGCGGAGGGCTCCAACCCGCTGTCCCGGCCGGGCGGAGCGCTGCGCCGTGCCGTGCCGCGCCGTGCCGCGCCGCGCCGTGCCGCGTCGCCCCGGGGGGAGGCTTCGAAGCTGCGGCCGGAGATGGAAAACAAAAGTTTTAGAGCCCCGCTGAGGGCCCGGTTGGCTAAGGCAGCTACCGACCGTCCCGAAATCCCAAGGCCCTTTTCTCCTGCTGGACAACGTAGGTAGTACAGTGGGGTTTGCTCGGTTGTACGGTGCCAGCGAGGCCCCGGTTATTTAAATAAACCGGTTACAGTACTGGCCCCACACTGAAGTCCTTTAACCTGTTCGGCGCTGATGCTGTGCCGCCGCTGCACGGCGGCGTTTCCCTGCGGTGCCCGGACCGCGCCGCCGCGCAGGAAGCCCCACCGATGGATGCGTACCTGGTGGTCGCTGTCTACGAAACTCATTTTCAAAATGATACTTGGAAATTGAGCCACAAAACTTCCTTTGGCATATGGGCATGTGGGCGCAGCTGTCTCCGTGTGTCACAGAAAAGTGAATCTACTTTGAGCGGCGGCTGGGGAAGGAGCTGCGCTCGTGGCAGCTGGAGCGTGGGAGCTTTGCTCAAGCACGAGAGGCTCCAGCTGCCAGCGAGGGGTGTGTGCGGAGTGGGAGCTTCAATCAGGGCGTACCCCGAGTGGTTACGTGGGCTGGGGAATAGGGGGTGAACCATGGGGCTGCAGGACTGCAGCACGGTGAGTGGCAGCGGTGGGCTGGGTGGGTGAGTCAAGGGCCAGCCGGCAGAGGCTGGGGGAAGGCCACGCGCATCGCGGCAGGCTGGGGAAAACTTCTTACACGGAGTATGGTTTGCATGGCACACGCCACAGGCCCGGGTGCAAGTTGTACGGTGTGATTAGCCCAGTACTTTAAAAGAATATATGTTCAGCAGCTTGTGTTTTGGAGGTGTTTGCATCTTGACTAACAGTCTCTGTGCTTCACTGCAACTTAATTTAAAGTAATCTCCTGAAAACAGGCTAACAGCATAAACAATGCCAGTTAATTCAATTACAAAATAACTTTATTTTAATGTCTTAGTCATACCTTAACATACCACAGTATGCCATACCATCAGATATATCACGGATTTTAGTCTCGCAGCATGACATTGACTCCTTTCTAGCCCTTGTGACTAGCATCTCTTAGCTGAAGTATCAGAACTGCTGCTTATACATTAAAAGTTAGAAATAAAATACTGTCCACCAGAAAGGCACTTCTAGTTACAAAACACTCTTTTAGTTAGCTAGGTAGAGCAAGTGCTGTTTGTGAAAAGGGTAATGGAGTCCTTTTTACCCATAGATAGCCTCTGGGGAAATCCCTTAGTCATGAATTAGGTGAGAAGCAGAGTATTTAAAAGATAATGTGAGGGATAGAGTAGAGGTAACAAAGTATTAAGTTAGAGAAATGAAGAATATGAAAGGGTTCAATCATTAATTTGTTTCTTGCAGGATATTAAACACACTTGTGCTCAGTCCTTGTCTGTCCAGACCCATAAATGGAAGGCACATTTTATGAGAGCTTATTGCATGTTAGTGCTGCCACTTACTGTCTTTACTTAATTGTAAAAACTTTTACCTTTGTGTATAGGGTCCATAAGCCTTTTCTCAAACAAAGTTGTTGTTCTTTAACTTTTTTTTTTTTATACACAGTTTGTTGTATTATGGAACAATACAAAAATCTGCTGTATAAAAGACAGAACCATTAACGTTTTTCAGAATATATGGCATGAGTTAAAGTTCTTAAACATGTGCTTCTGTACTGGACACAGCCTCTAGTTCTCTTTATTGTCCCAAACATTGTGTTTTAATTTGAAACTTTCATTGGTTGAAAGTTTGCCAAGTGTGTAATTCACCACTGATCTAACATTAAGAGCAGGTCTAAACATGCACAGTAATACGAAGGTTGCCAGCCCTTTGCTTGTATCTGTGGATACCAAAAACAGCAGAACCAGTTCAGAATACTAGAACAACAGAATGCAGAACAAAATCTTGTTGTGCAAGTTTTAAAACTTTTATCTGTGTAACCTTTGTAAGGATTGTAGTGGAGGTTTTTTGTGCTTTGTAATTAAGTAGCTCAAGTCCTCATGTTCCACTCTGTCTCACTGTGTTTCTTTCTGCAGTATATATAGTAGTGATGATGATGAAGAAGATGTTGAGATGTATGATCATGATTATGATGGTCTACTCCCTAAGACTGGAAAACGTCATTTAGGAAAAACAAGGTGGACCCGCGAAGAGGTAAATCCAAGTTCATTCATCTCCTGCATGTAAAAAGATAAGAGAGCATGGATGACATTCTTCTCTGAGTTGCTTCGTGTTCTTTGCCATGTTGTTTATCTGCAAACTAATTTCAGCGACAGTCCCACGTGTATCAATGAGGATGTTTTTTTTCACCCATTAGTTACATTCACTGTTTTATTAACTTTGTGAACTGTTCTTATCTTTTAAATAAGATGTGTAAACACAATTTTTTTATTTCCACCAAGCTCTGCATTACAGGTTTGTGATACATGAGTCTCTGTGCAATCCCTTTTGAAGAAACAGGTTCAGAGTCACCTGTAGCAATGCTTGATTGATACTACTTGACTCTTTTTGTTTGAAAACAGTTGCTATGCTAGAACTGACGTGTGTTCAGTGTCCCACAGCAGCAAACAACTGTAGTAGAAACTGCTGCAGTCCTTCTGTGCCATTTGAAATTTCCAGTTTACTACAGCATTATGATTCCAAGTAGATATAAATTAAAGGCTGGAGGAAAGAAATCCAGGAATACCAAAACTGAGCATTCATGATGTATTTTGCTTTTGGAGGTCAGAATGTGTTTTAGTCATGATAAACTTGGGCTTATTTTCTGGGAAAATTGTGATATTGAACTCCTTTGCCACATGGATATCCTTTGGCCATTTAACTACTTTGAGTTCATTGTGGAATACATTAACACAGCTCTTGAGTTATGTTTTGACTTTCTTGTCTCTAACAATGTATGTCGATATATAAACAGTGGAAGGTCATGTCTTGCAACCCTAATCATAATCTGCCCTCACAAAGGTGGACATGGTTGTAATGTGGCCTGAGAGGAAGGAATGGCCATTGTCCTGTCACATGAACTGTGAGCATACTGTGAGGTACTAATTGTGGAAAGAGGGGGCAGGTTACTTTCCTCCCCTTGTCTCTTAGGGCATTTCTCCTTTGTTTTACGCTGTCTGGATCTTTCCCAGTACATGAGATTGGTTTCTTTCTGGCTTTATCATTAAAAATACTGGGCCAAATTTATTGCTATTGCCAGTATACAAAACTCCCTCATGGAAAACAGGAGCAAAAAGGAGCTATTAGTTTTATTATGTATTCATTATACATGGGTAGGCCATGAGAAAATTACTGGGACTCCCATTACTTGCATGACATATAAAGCTTAAGGTTATGATTTTCAGAGGTACCTAGATAGCTGGATGCCTTCGTGTTACTGAATTTCATTGTTATTCTGATGCCTTACTTCTAAACATCCATGCCCTCTCATTAATCCAATCCAAGAGTAACAGTTACGGTGCTTTGAGAAGTAAAATGGGAATGTATAATGTGAATCAAAGGATGGCACAGAAGTCAGTGTTTCTCCTGCAGCACAGTAAAGAACCTTCCAAAATTCATGAGTAGAAAAATCTCCTACTTTAAGCAATTAAAAGTATGAGAAGTGTACAGACCACCCTTCCTTACACTCAGAAAGCAGAAGCAGATGCATAAAAAGCTAGAAAGACAAATTTTTTTTTCATTTCATTTGCACTATAAGAGATTGAAATATTAATTATGCTTGGTGTTTTTTTAATGATTCAGGATGAGAAGTTGAAGAAGCTTGTGGAGCAGAATGGCACAGAAGACTGGAAAGTCATTGCTAATTTCCTTCCTGTAAGTAGATATTTAGAGACAACTCTTTATCAGAGGTTTCCCTCCTAAAGGAGAAGAGGCGTGGTTGCTTTAGTTACATTTTCGCGGGAAATAGAAAAGCTCTACAAATGGACACCTTGGAAGTTTAGTTAGATTACTGTGGAAACCTTTGTTTTTATTTTTCCTTTCATTTCTCAGAAAGGGTTGGAAAAAATCAAACAAGCAAAAATAGAGTGGAGGGGTTAGTCAATGTGACACTGAAACAAAATGTCTCAGAACTGCAAAAAAAATAGCTTTGGTGAATTGTGAGTATGGTTTCGAAGATATTTGCTTTGTGAACACCTTGGCTGTTGCTGAAATACTGCATATGAAAGCATGCCAGCTGTTGTGCTGATGAGGAAGATTAAGTTTGTGTAGTTTTGTTGATATTGTCTTCACTGCAGAAGTGATGGAAATCTTATCTATTCAGTGAGCAAATTGATAGCTGAGCACCTTCTTTTCAGATTTACTGTATCACTCTCCATGTTGTTTAGTAGTCATAGTAGGCAGTGAAATATGTTGGGAACAGGTGCACCTAAATAAGAGTGTTCTTACTGTACTTTGCGTGTTTTACATTTCACTAGAATCGGACAGATGTTCAGTGCCAGCACCGATGGCAGAAGGTACTAAACCCAGAACTTATTAAAGGTCCATGGACTAAAGAGGAGGATCAAAGGGTAATCCGTTTTCCTTTCTCTTTGATTAATGCCTTACTAGCAAATTTCATGTGTTGGGGCAAAACCCCTGGCAACTTTGGTGGTCTCAACACTATTGTGGCCAGAGGCAGACTGCATTTGTGGAGTGTTTTCTAAGTTTGCTACGCAAATAAATTAGTGTTGCTTTACAGCACTGTAATGTAGAATTGCAGTCTAGAAATTCCTTAACTATTACCAGATTTTTCCTTCTATGTGAAAGTATGAATGGGACGTGGGGAACCTTAATTGTCTGTTAGTTTTACTGTGGCAGTTTTGAGAAATGTTATTGAAATTATTGTTCCACCACAGAAAAAAAAAAACATTGATTCATTATGCATCATTAAATACAGGCAGTTTTTATGTCCTTCTTTGAAGGTAATAGAACTCGTGCAGAAATACGGTCCAAAGCGCTGGTCTGTCATTGCTAAGCATTTGAAGGGAAGGATTGGAAAACAGTGCAGGGAGAGGTGGCACAACCACTTGAATCCAGAAGTGAAGAAAACCTCCTGGACAGAAGAAGAAGATAGAATTATTTACCAGGCACACAAGAGGCTGGGAAACAGATGGGCAGAGATTGCAAAGTTGCTGCCTGGACGGTAATGACATATACCTTTAGCTCTTAAATAGGAAAAAATGAAAAAGCTGCAGATCTGAGAAGTCTGTTTCGGTGTCCTCAAGCTGCTGTCTACAAAATGAAAAATTTTGAAATCAAAACCTGGGAAGAGAGTGACACTGATACGCGTTTTTCTCAGTGGGGAACTGTGCTATTTGGTCAGTACATGGAACAGTAGGCTATTTTTACATGCTTTTAATGTTTGCCATTGATAAAAAAACCCCATAACTGCAGCAAGAGTGTAACAGCTTCCTAAATGTCTGTGCAGTCTTACTTCTGCCTATGATGACCCAAAATTTCAATCAATTTAGCAGGGAAGGATCAGGCTCTCCAAGAGGAACATAATTTACATTCAGCAAAGGGTATGCTTTCAACACGAAATCCAGTCTGTGTATTCAAAATGATTTAAGAGAAGGCTGCTTCATTTTTGTAATTGCTCCTGAATCATCCACGTGATTTTGACCTGTTAAAAATCCATGTATAAAACTGACTTTCCCAAACTGTCATCCTGGAAATATTTGGCTCATTGAAAGCTTACGCACAGCTTGCATATAATTTCAAAGATTCGGTGTCTTATTTGTTGTGATTAAAAGTGACTCAAAGTGCAGGAAAGCAAAAAGCATGAAGATTTTCCTCTTCTTACTTTTATTCCTGCTATTTGGTAAAACATCTTCAAGATCTAAATATAATGCCTAAGATCATGATAGCCTTTTAAGCAGGCATTCCCTAGGCTGCTTTCACCTTCTAGAAGAGAACAAGAAAGGAGTTAGCTTGGAAATATTTTTGTAGCTTCAACACATCACAAATACTTCTTTCAATGATACTGTGTGGTGGTGATGTTTTTTAAACAGAGGAGCTCTTTCTAAGCGTACTACTGAAATCTCACAGACTTTGTAAGTTTGCTTTTTTTGACTCATGTATGCAAGAATTGGAACCTTAGCTTTTTCTAAGAAAAATCCCAACAGTTTTGTTTACTGTGTTTTTGTGTATAGCATGATACTGTCATTGTCTAGGTGACCAGCTGGAAAGTTGCTTGGAAGTTAGTCTTTTCACAGCTGTTCTCCACAGTCTTTCTTTCCAGCAATGAGATAAAATAAGACTTCAATGAAACATTAAGACCTAGGAAGATGATGTTGGCAGTCCTTTAGGTGAGCCTCAAAGGAGTGTTAGCTTTTGCTGTCACATCATCTCATGGGAATGAGGTGAAACTGAAATTAGTAATTTCTTACATTTTGAGGATCTAAGGCATAGAGATTGCTTTAAAAAGTACATAAACAATATTACCCCATTTTTCCTTTCCCTCTTACTTTTATACTGAGCATCTTTCCTGGAAGGTTGAGAGTGGAATTTGTAATGGTGGGGCCAGGAGGAAGGTCAGAGAAGAGCTCAGGGTTTAAATAGAAAGGCCAACATCAGTTCCATGCCTATTGGCCTGTCTGAATTGGAAATTCTCATTTTTGAAACTCCTCAAATGTATGTATTTCTGTTACAGAACTGATAATGCTATCAAGAACCACTGGAATTCCACCATGCGCCGAAAGGTTGAGCAGGAGGGCTACCTGCAGGAGTCCTCCAAAGCCTGTCACTCCACAGCAGCTGCTGGCTTTCAGAAGAGCAACCACTTGATGTCCTTTGCTCACAACCCATCGCCACCTGCCCAGCTGCCTGTAGCTGGCCAGCCCCCGCTGAGCAGTGACTACCCCTACTACCACATCCCTGAGCCACAGAACGTGAGTACCTGAAGACGTGGTGGGGGTGGTTGTTTTGCGTTGCTGTGTAGGTGGGTGCAGTGTAGCCATAACTAGTTTCAAGAAGCATGAAGGGGTTTCTGCCTGTCTTGGTAGACTTTTATGTGTTTGATGTCAGATGAGGATTTCTTAGAATTTCACTTCATTCAGCAATGAAAATATATGCATTTCAAACTGATGGGATTCAGGAGGTGGAATTGGGTAGGGTGGTTTTAATGCCTTGTAAGCAGTTAATGTATTTCTTAGAGTTGTGAATATTACATTTCTTGAAAATCAGTTGAATCTGGCTAATTCTGTGCTCTATGCCAAAATCTCCCACGTTCCCTTCAGTAGTGTTCTGTTTGTGGGTTGCCTGTTGGAACCAAGTGAACAAGTATTGTTTTTAATCAGATTCCTTTTCTATTAATGATTAATAATGAAACAGGCTCCTGCTTCAGATAGTTGCATTGTAGATTTTTAGATGAAAATAAACTGCATCTTTTGCTTTTTCACTTTAATTTAAAAAATCCTTACAAATGCATCTATAAATTATTCATATTTTCTCATGCAGGAAGGGTAAATATTTCATATATGGGTATTCTTTCTTTCTCTGTAATGCTTACTGTTATATTCCTAAAAAACTGTTTACTTTTCTTGTAAACATTGTTATGTTCTTTGTCATTTCATCTCCATATATTATAAATATTAAGTAAGTAAAGCTAAAGTATAGTTCACACAAATTCACAATGCAAGCAGGTGATATGATAGAAATAATAACTTCTAGCGTCTTTTGCTTTTTGGTCTAGGTTGCTGGTCAGATCCCATATCCAGTAGCACTGCATGTAAATATTGTCAATGTTCCTCAGCCAGCTGCTGCAGCTATCCAGGTAGATAACTTGAACCTTATTTCAAGACTCAGTTTCTTAAATATTTGATAAATCATCATACATTAAGGAAACATTTTAATGTATTAAGTGTGGTGGAAAGAGAAAATGGGGAAGGTGGGGAAGTTCTAACATGGCTAATAATTGCTTCTTCTGGAGTGGTTTTAAAACACAGTAGTTGCCATATGCTTTGATAGCTTTCACTTTCTCCATTTCAAATATCTGTACTGAAATTCAGCAGGGACTTTGGTAGTGGAAAACACAATTGATGTTTGTTTCATCTTTGAATCTAATTTGGCTGTTATAACCACAGGTCGGCAAGCCATAAGCATTTTAGTTGCTACATCCTATCAGACCTTTATCTTTTCTTTTCCCTTAACTCTTAATTTCAGAGACACTATAATGATGAAGACCCTGAGAAAGAAAAACGAATAAAGGAATTAGAGTTGCTACTAATGTCGACTGAGAATGAACTGAAAGGGCAGCAGGCATTACCAGTAAGATTGTCACTGTGTGCTTGGATGGAGGGATAGCAGCCTTACCCCAGTGCTTGTCTTTTTAACTTTTTACTCCCCCTCTGTCTTCAGTACTAATCAAGGTTCTATATTTCCATTTTAAGAGGATGAAACATAGCACATATATATAATCTCTATTTGCTTCATTAATTCTTCTATTAAAAAAAAAAACCAAAACAAACAATTTGCAGGTATTTTACCTTGCAAAGCAGGAGCAGGACTGGGCTCTGTAACGTGGTGCAACATTGGAAACACAATGATTTTACAAAAATTTAAAATCCTACAGATCTTTAATCAGCGGAATCTGCATTTCTGAAAGTGTGCAATGGTTCATATGAGGAAAATGTAGTGCCTGTGCATTAGATTTTTCTTTTCTGTTGTTCTTTGCTTCAGCTGTGTTTTATACACTTTGTAAGCTTCAGGCTTGGTGCATGTTTGACAGTTTGTTTTACTTCTCCAAATAATGTTAGATTCTTCATAACTGCATGTGTGGAGCAAGTGCTGGCTATTACTGAATTCTCACGCTTTCTTATATATGCCATTGGATGTTAATGTGTGAAAACCCTTATGTAATTACTTAACACCATCACCAAAGCCAAGAATCCCAAAATCATTCTTGAAGATAGGTGATAGCCAGCAGATTTTTTTTTTGGGTAATATTGAAATTAATAGTAAAACAACTGCATGCATTATACGTTAGTTTGGCCACTTTTTAACTTTAGTCAATGTTTTGCAATTTCTTCTGTTGCATGATCACACTGGAAAGAAACTTCTGTTAATTTGTTCTTCTGCTTTCCTAACCACGTTGATTTGACAGCCTCTTCATTGCATTGGTGTAAGCTGTAGCATTAGACAGGGACAGCAGAAGAAAAGGAGATAAGCAGACAAAAGCAACTCTAACTCTTAAACACTTTAGCCTTCTACAGTGCTGAGCTCTCAGTAGGGAAATCCTGCCATTTCTTGCTTCTGACAGAAAATGACTTGCAGACACTTTTTGAGCTCTTGGAGTAACGTAATACGAATTGATTATATGTTAGTAATGATACATGCCTATATCATCCTGGAAGTGAATTATGAGGTAATTTGGGGATAACAAATACAATGCCAATATTACTTAAAAGATCTTGCACTGATGAAAGGAAACATCTTGACAAATGTTTTGTAGGCATAAGCTTTTAGATGATGATGCAACTATTATCTTTCCTCCAGTGGCATCGGACCCCTTGTGCAATTTCATTGCTAAGTTCCTTCTGCCTTTCCCCCCTCCCTTTTCTGTTTTTTTTTTTTTCTTCTTCTTCCTTTAGACACAGAACCACACATCAAACTACACCGGCTGGCACAGTACCACAATTGCTGACAGTACCAGGACCAGTGGTGACAGTGCACCTGTTTCCTGTTTGGGGGAACATCACCACTGTACTCCATCTCCACCGGTGGATCATGGTTGCTTACCTGAGGAAAGTGCATCTCCTGCACGGTGCATGATTGTTCACCAGAGCAACATCCTGGATAATGTTAAGAATCTCTTAGAATTTGCAGAAACACTCCAGTTAATAGACTCCGTAAGTAGATTTGCCACCTCAGGTGGATTTGTGCGTGCTGAAAGAGAAAGGGGAGAGGAACTGGGACTGTCCTAAATGTGTTTCTTGTTTTTTTCCGAGTAATTTCTAGTTGCTCCAGGATCTGGAGCTTAGCTCCTGACATAACAAAACATAGCTGCTCGTAAATGAAGCCCTCGAGCATGGATGCGTATGCTTTTTGTGGGTGTCTCCCTTTCCTGCTACATCTTGGTGTGGGAACATGACTTTTGGCAAGCTGCACAGTAGGAGCCTGCAACAATCTCTCAACATTAAGTCTCCTTAAAATAAACTCAGGGACACCGTGAAAGATTTTCAATGAGGAAATGATACTTATATTTGAAGTGACACATGCCATAGGTTTTGGTGTGGCTGCTCATGTATCTGCATCATTTTCTATAAGGTTTTTTTTTTGTAGCTTCAGTAGCTGCTTCTAAAGGTTAAGGAGCTTGCCCTGGTATATGTGAAGGTCTGTAAACACATGTGTAAATGCCAGGCATCTGACTGATAGGGCATGGGCCTTTTCTTATTGTGGTCTCTGGGGTGCCACGTGTACAGAGGTAGCACGTTGAAATACGTTTGTTAGTGGCAACGTCCTTCAGTAGCAGAAGTGTCTGCTTCATGCAGCATCGTGTCCCTTTCAGCACATCCAGAGCAGGCTTGCAGGTTAGGAGTCTTGATTTAGAGCACACAAGTTTTGGTAACTAAAGACAGCATCTTCATACCAAGCAGAAAGAAAACACTGGGCAAGGAGATCGTAAGGACATAAGGTGACTCATTCTTTAGGGACTCAGTTGCCAGCAACACTTCTAGACAGTTTGATGTGCTTGAGGCATTGAAAACACAAATGGTGTTCACAGTGTAACTACTCACATGAACAGGGTCAGGCTGAGTTGAACTGGGAACTACTTGTTGCTGGCTACAGGCATATCCTACCACTGTATTTTCATGAGGTGGCACTATACACTGTCTTATACCTCTGTGCCTCCCACGTTGTTTCATGATCCTTCATCATGGGGTGATCTCAGCAGTTTTGAATTCTTTGAAGACACAGACACTTTGGCTAGCAGAGCTCCCTCAGGCAAAGTCGTGCAGCTCCAGCAAAGAGGGGCCAGTGCTTGTAGACCTCAAAGTCACCCCATCACAAATTTGAGCAAAGTCTTGTCAAGTCAGGGCTATCTTGGCTCACCAAAGACCTTATCTGCCTCACAGGGCAGTGCGACTCCATGGGTCCTTCTTCGCAAAAGGAGAGGGCACTCCAGCCCCTTAGCCAGTGGCCACAGTAGCACCTTGGTACTAGCTGACGTCAGCAGCTCAACTCCTCCTAAGCGCTCCCCTGTCAAAAGCCTGCCCTTCTCTCCCTCGCAGGTAGATCAAGACTTGTTCACAGATGTTACTAATTCTCAAAAGTCACCCCAGTCTTAACAATTTAGAAACTAATCCTTTGGAACAAATGACTAATTACCGTTGTGCTTGTTGATTTTCACTCCGTGTTTGAATCTTCTCACTGCTCTTAGTCTTCACCACTGAGTTTGGTTAATCAGCAAGCTAGCTGTTGATTCTCTTTTTGTAAATTCATCTAGGGGATTTGGGGGTTTGTGTTTTGGGTTTTTTTCCTTTTTGGATTTTTGTAGGGAAATGAAATTCCTTGCTTTGTTCTTGCTGCTAACTCCAACTACTAGAGTTTAACACTTATGATCATTTGTAATACTTTCCATCTCTGTCCACTTACAGTATGATTCATTGACCTAGAAAACCCCAAACTGCATTTAAATAGCATTCAGGTTGTGAGACAAACTGACAACAACCAGAAAATTCAAATTACACTCGCCATCCTCAGCCAGGGCCATGTGGTTTGAAGTTGAATAGGATTGAGGAGAAAAATGGCCCTCTAAAATGACCTGGCGTGCACTTCCAAATTCCTCATGATGGTTGCTTTGTTTCACAGCTGTAGCACTATTTAAAAGTGTTTTGGATTTTTTGTTTGTCTGTGTTGTTTTGCCTTGGTTTTACTTTAGTTTTTAAGTCAAAGAAACACTATTTCATGAAGAATAGTAGAGGATTTCATGTAATAACCTCCCACTGTGTTTCTCTTTACCTGTTAGGTATTTTAATTGTATGTCATTTATCCAGTGAAAGATGGATTTTCTTAGATGCCACATTTTTATAAAGTAGCAAGTTGAGTCTAGAAGGTAATATATTGTTGTCAGAGTAAAGGATACCACTATGCTTACAGGTTTGTGGATGCTAGAAATAGAAACAATATTTTAGGTTACTAGGTAGAAACATGCGAGAACAATTTTCTCCAAACAAATACTGTTGCCTCCTTGTCAGTCAGCTGTTTCCATTCCAAAGCACTCCATGCACCCATCATAGGTGACAGTTTTCATTTTATGCAGTGAAAACGAAGAGCTTTGTTGTGAGAGAGATGATAGGAAATATATTTTCCTATCATGAACACTTTATTTACTGCCTTAAAAGTCCCTGGATTCCCCATATAAATCTTTGTGGAATTTCACCCCATTTCCTGTGGGTTTGTTTCTGAAACATCCCTTATATTCACGCAGTTCTTACTTGGGCACACTGCTCTTAATTAAAATTCATTTGGAGAAAATCCAAATCAGATTTTTAAGACTGGCCTTTAAAAGTGGTTGAAAGTGTTTCTTATTGAAAGAGAGTCATTTTCTTCAGAGCTTTTTCTCTAGAAATGCTTGGTTTGGTTTCTTAAGTGCTCCAGCCAAACTGTCAAGTGTTGTTTCACAATGTAGTGAGGTACCCCACATACCCCTACTAGCATCATAGAGTCAGTGACTCATGTCCATCAGAAGAAAATAATTTCTCTTTTTTTTGTTCAACAATGTCAACTTAAGAAGTCAACCATATAACCTGGATATTCCTGTTAATTTCTTTCTTTACCTGCCTGCAGTTCTTAAACACTTCATCCAATCATGAAAACTTGAACCTTGACAACCCTGCACTTACTTCCACTCCGGTGTGTGGCCATAAGACAACAGTTTCCACCCCATTCCACAGGGACCAGACTTTGAAAGCTCAGAAGGAAAACCATGTGTAAGTCTGTTGTTTTGTCAGACTCATGAGAGTTCATTTCTTCAGATTTGCATGCAACCGCAGTGCTGGGTCAGTGTATGCTTTGGGCTGAAAGAGGGTAGGTTTAGACTAGACATAAGGAAAGAATTCTCTACTGAAAGCAGTGAGGCACTGAAACAGGTTGCCCAGAGAATCTGAGGATGCCCCATTCCTGGATGTGTTCTAGGCCGGGGTAGATGAAACCCTGGGCAACCTGATCTTGGGGAAGGTGTCCCTGCCTGTGGCAGGAGATTTGGAACTAGATGATATTTAAGGTCCCTTCCAATCTAAACTGTTCTATGATTCTATGCTTCCTGCAGAGTTATTTACTTACACATTCAGATTTTTCTTAGTTTGGAATATAACTTCCACTTTTTGACTGTGGAGATGGGTTTAATACAGAACAATCATGCATATAGGCTCACCAGTTTCTAAAGTAAAGCTATTACACCTTATCACAGTCAAATAGATGTTATGCCAGAAAAGCAAAATGGGTTATAGGATTGCAGGGAAATATTTTCCTAAGTCTTATAACTGCCACTGCCTGTATGCACATATTTCTGTAAAGCGGTAGTATTTCTAAGCATCTGCCTTTAAAGTTCCTCTCCCTCTTTTTAAAGTTTCAGAACTCCAGCAATCAAGAGGTCGATATTAGAAAGCTCTCCAAGAACACCCACTCCATTCAAAAACGCACTCGCAGCTCAGGAAATCAAATACGGTCCTTTGAAGATTCTGGTAAGAAAGAAACAATGATAAAAGTTGCTTTGATATTAGTGCAGAGTGATGTTCTGGGACTTGGATATAATGTTTCCTCCTTTCAGCCTCAAACTCCGACTCATCTTGTAGAAGATCTGCAGGATGTTATCAAGCAGGAGTCGGAGGAATCTGCAATAGTGGCTGGGCTACATGAAAGTGGACCCCCTTTGCTGAAGAAAATCAAACAAGAGGTAAATCTCCAACTTACCTGAGGCAATTTAATTCAGAACTCTTTCTGAGAAACTTATACCAATACCTTTTCAGTTAAACAGCTGTGTCTTTTTTTCTTTCATGTAAACCCCAAGATCTTAGTGTCGGTTCCATATAGTATACTAGGCATGCCTAATTCATCTCCCATTGATTTCCATAGAAGTCTTTCTGCTGTTTTCAGCAGGGGTTTGCTTGGGCTGTTCTAATGCAGTTTTCATTTGAAACTTAAAAAGAAAAGAAAAATTAGACAGGAATTTGGATTGAATCTTTCAAATATTGGTGAAAAGTATAGAAGAACCCCACAGGGACCAGGCTCCATGGAGTGACTTAGAAACCTGAACATTCAAGGACATTGAATTATATTACTTTGTCACTAAAGTTCTAAAAATACATATATTCTCAATCCTTTCTAGGGGATTAAACTCCTGAATACCGACAGAGCACTGAGTGCAAGTATTCTGAGTTTTATTAGATGGGAATTTTTTTGAGAACCTTGAACTTTTCTCTTCTGCAAAAGCCAAGGGTGCTGTAAAAGACACTACTGTAAACATATGGAGCATTATGCACAGCTGTGAAGAGTATTTGTTCAGTTTAGTAAGCAACTGACAGAAATCTTCTGGTTACTTAGGTATTGGTTGCTATCATGACTTTCCTGCTTTCAGGTGGAGTCTCCAACAGATAAAGCTGGAAATTTTTTTTGCTCAAATCATTGGGAAGGAGAAAGCCTGAACACTCAGCTCTTTGCCTCTGGGTCTACTATGGAAGATGTGCCAGTAAGTGATTTTTTTGTTTTACATCCCTGTTCTGTTCTTAAAGACAAGAAAGAAAATGTTTTGTCTGACCTTCTTCACAAGTAGGCATTATTCATTATTTCTGTATCGTTTTCCTGTACTAAGCATAGGAAACAAAATCCCACTCTTAATTATATCACTATAATGCCTTTAGAAGGTAGCAGAAGTTGCAGTCATTTTGCAGCCTTAAGACTTTGGGAAGAGCCTGCACTGGGAGGATGCCTGCTCCCGCATATAGAAATTACTAGATCACAGAGTTAAAAACTGGTAAAAGAAAAAGAGAGTCTCTTTTGCTTTGTGCAGAGGAGATCTTGAATGGGCACAGTTCCCTTTGCTTTGCCAGGACTCCTGGCACTATTCAATATTACTGTTACTCTTGCACTTGGGAGTCTCACTGAATGGAAAACCTTTGCTCCTGCAAAGCCAAGTCCCAGAGGCCTCAGGCTGAGATGTGCTCCTTGTCTGTGACTGCCCAATGTGGCAACTTCTGCAGTCAGGCTGAGTTTGCTTTTAATAAATTTGAATTCAAGTTGTTCTTGTGAATTGCTGAAAACTGGTTTTTTTGTTTGTTTGTTTTTAAATTTTCCCGTTCAGAACCTTCTGACCAGCTCCATTTTAAAGATGCCTGTATCTGAAGAGGATGGTAGTTTTCATAAAACAGTTACAGTACCTAGAAGCAGGCCACTAGCTAGTCCTCTGCAGGTAACTATTCTTTGATAAAAATATACTTTGCTTTCTCACAGACTGATTTTAAGTTTCCGGTATGGAAGAATGAAATACTCAGATGAATGGGGCTGAGGATCTCACTTTACTTGTGGAGCATGAGGACACAATGGCTTCAGCAGTGCCAGGAAGCTAAATGGGGCATAGCTCCATGTGTGGAGTATTGTAACTCAGCTGAGTGCTGTGTTAAATTGGTAGAACTGAGGATTAACATAGTTCAGAGGCTTTTTTTCTACAGACTTCTTGTAGCAGCACTTCTGTTTTGGGGAGCCGGGCAATTTAGTGGTGTGGTGGTGGCCAGAACTTTTCATTGGCTTAGGGGTGAGAGGAGAGACTCTTAACACTGCCTGGCACAGGTGTAGCCAGTATTGTCCATCCAGTCCAGCACCAGGATGGCATTTCCTTGAGTGTAGACTGAAGCTACACCAACAATGCAGTTGTGACTGATGGTCTAAAGGGATCTCTAACCCTTACAGTCGACTGTACATCTTGGGATCTCTGAAATTAATTAAATGTGTGATTGTTGTAAAGTAAAACAGATGTGATGCTTTTGCCAAGTGTTAACTTGCTGTACTTCGAAATAGAGCTGTTACATAAGGCCTGATCTAAAGCCCACCAAAGTCATTAGCAAGCAGTTTGTCAGCTCTTGTGGACTTTAGATGGGACCCACAACAAGTCAGAAAACAAAATACAATGTAGATAGTGATTAAATGCCCTTCCACCACAAACCATATTTTGAGGTAGATAAATGTGATTTTGTAGCCCTTCTCCACAGGGTAGAATCAAAGGAAAGTGTGTCATTCCCCTGAGGTGAATCACTGTCAGAAAGGAAATCGTAACTCCCTAGTTCCTGACTTTCAGAACAGATAGTCCACATGGCTAATCCTTTCTTTCCTCCCTCTTTCCAGAATTTACATTAGGATTTATTTACAGTAGGATGGAATGAACAAAGTCTGGTTTTGATTAAATATTTCTATCCAGGCATTAAAAAGGGACATACTAAAATTTTACACATGTCCCCATTTGGCACAGTTTGCCATGGACTAGTCTTGTATTCTGCACTGCAGAATCATTTGATGAAAAACAGCTTTGGAGTGCAGGGACTATGTCTCTCCTTGCCATAGGGGTGTCTGTAAGGGCCAAAGACATTCACTCCCTATTGCTGATCTTTCTCATTAACTGTGTTCTTCTAGCTTCACTGGGGTAGATGGCTAAGAGAAGGCTTTGAAGATCCCCTGTCCCTGGTCTAGGGCAGGTATATAGGGACTGAATTAAGACCACTTCATGGCAAAGCAGCCTAGGTGTCCAGCTCTGCAAGGGATTGCTGGAGCTCCCTGGATGGCATGTGGGAGGATGCAGCTCAGCTCTGCTGCCTTGCCAGAATGCCAATACCTGTCCATGTCCTGTGACCCTTGCCAAACTCTGGGCTCCTCTGTAGGTTTAGGGTAATATTTTCAAGTAGCTAAACAGAGTATGCTGTATGTTGTCCTGTTAGTGGTAGTTGCCTGCACTCTGGCTGTAAAAAAAAAGAAGCATCTGAGGTGTCTATAAAATAGGATCTTTTGATCTTTGGTGTTAACAGTGTTATGTTTCTTACTATCTAAAGATAATTTCTTTATAAGCTGCTGTAAATGAAAAGGCTTGTTTAACCTTCTGTCTCACTCATGCTGATTTTGTTCAGGAAGTTTACATGAGTCAATTTGTGGATCATTCTGGATTCATTTCATCAGTCCTTGCTCAGGAAAAGCATGTTAAAAGTCAGGTATTCTCATTGTTTGGATAAAGAGGACTTTTTCTTAAGTAGAAGCTGAGTTAAAAAGGACTTCCCAACTCATCTCAAAGTTTAAAGTGTATTAAACTGAAAGAAAAAGTATCTGTGAAAAGCCCCCAAATGAATAGTATGCGGTTTCTTGGTGTACAACTATGAAGGTAAAAGTATTCTTTCTGCTGATGAAACATTGGGCTCTTCAGCTGAAATATAATCTGAAATGAAGACTGAGACTAGGAGTTCCTGTGATGGTGGCACAGACAGCTTCTTCAGAGTGAAATACAGGCTTTTTATAACAGTGCAGTATTGTCTGCCAATGGCTACGCTCTCCAACTTGGACTTGGTGTCATGGTTAAAAGTAATAGTAAGGCTGCTTGGCTTCATATCAGAGGGGAAGAGTTTGGTCCCGTGCAGCTCAGAAAGGATGTGTAGTCCGGCTCTTTTTCACATCAGAAACTGCTGCTGCTCTGTCCCTAATGGTTCTCCTCCTCCATCCCAGTGTGGTTTTGGCTGGTTGCATTTTGCATGTGACCAGTTTTTAGCATGTTTTGTTCTATGCTTTCTACACTTTCTAGTTTATAATTTGGCATATTACCCTCATACATGAAAACATACATTGATTCCATGAAACATGAGGGAGCTCATCTGGGTGAAATTTAATTGTGTCTGTGTATGTTGACATTGCTGCTGTTAATATTTTGGGCCTGATCCAACTGTTCTTAGGCAAATTCTCATTGATTCCAGTCCAAGTCAGGATTATAGCACTCTCTGCACCTTGGGATCTGTGCATGAAGAGGGAAGAGAGAAAGAAAGAGAGCACTGAACTTTTTTTTTTGATATGCTTGGTTCTTAAAACTTAATTTTCTTTTCAGTTTGAACTTACATAAGCAGGAAGCAGTATATTTACCAGCCCGCAGTATTCTTCGTTGCTTTAATAAGTTGCATTTCATTTACATAAAGTTATTTGGCTAGCAATAAACTGATCAAAATGCTTGATTAGTTTTTGTTTTGCTGTTAAATTCCAAAGAATGCAAGACTAACAAATGTTCAAATAGATCTCTAAGGATATTTTTTACTGCATTTTGGATACATGACTGATCATCTGCAATTTAGTAAGTAACAGCTAATGACCATGTCAGATAGCATGATATGATTCACCATCACTTAGGAGGAACAACATCATTTGGCATGCGAGGTCAGGTAGCTGCATCTTACAGCACTGGGAGTATGGTGGTGTCAATGTACTAGAGCAACAGGAGAAGAAGGCCCTTTAGACATTAGATATAGTTGTTTGTAGACCCAAGAAGAAGGGCTTGATCACTGTTTGATCCCTTGGTTAAGTCGCTTTAAGACATTGGATGTCAAAGTAGTTGTTTGTAAGATCTTTCTGGTAAGGTGTGAAAATTCAGCCAGCTTTTTTGTCCTATATGACAAGTCTCATGGTTGTGCATTGGGTATTATCTTACTGACAGAACAAGTGTCTTTACCAAAACCACATATTGTCTTGGGATGGACTTACACTCCATTGCATGGATCCCAAATACTTCTGCTTTATATTGGTGGAGTTGGTTAAATCCTATATTTTGTGTTTTTGTCACTTACTCGATTGGATGGCAGGGAGATTTTGGCCTTATGAGCAACTTTTCCAAGGGTTAAGATTTTGGGATAACATTCTCCAATACTGAGCATGTACTTGAATAGTGCCTTGTAAGAGGTTACATAAAAATCCTCTGTTTCCAGCTCTTCCTATGTAGAAGTCAGATTTTCTTTCTCATTATGTTCTGCAGCAGTACATAATACAAACTTTCCTAACATAGACATTGTAACAGATAGAAAAGTAGGCTAAATCACAGACCTTCCACCTAACCCTGCAGGCTATCAAAAGACACCATGAAATGGAGCCTTTTAAGAAAATAGCGCTGCTTTGATGTCTTCTTCCCCCAGTAACAAAGGAAACAACACAAGGTAGAAGCCCTGCAAGCTAAAGAGAATGTTCTTCAACCCCTAGCTCCTGTCACTTTCCATTTTTTAACCACAGACTGACACGTTTCAGCTCAAATTTCCTGATTTTCAGCGGTTTATGTAACCATTTTCTTTAAAGAGTAAGTTTAAAGGATTTTAATACAGTTACTTGGTTAACCTTTTTTCGAGAGTTTGAGCTGTCATGAAGCTTAATTTCTCAGTTTAAAAAGTGAAATATTGTTACATTTGCAGCTGGTTGTAAGACAAAACGTCCAGGAAGGCAGCATGGTCTCCTGCAACAGCAGGTTTTCTCTGGTTTTCCTCCATGGCTTTTGTAGGTCAAGAAGATCCTGAAATCTCATATTCTTTGTTTAGTCAAGGGAGAGGGGGAAGCACGCTGTGTTTGAGATTTGCACAGCAAGAGAAGGTAGCCCCATAGGTTTCCTTCACTTGTGTTGCCCCTTCTCTCACCAGTGACTACTTATGTGTATAGAAAGAAGCTGTGCTTGGCACAGCTGAAAGACCAAGGGAAGATTTGAAGTTACAGGTCAGTCATTGCATGCTTTCCTCCCAGGGCAGCAGAATTTATGTTGCAAATAGATCAGAAGTTACAGCTGCCCTGAGCAGGTGATGGTCTCTCAGAAAGAAGGAAAGCAACAGCTTAACTATTAGTCATTTGCAGTAATGTATTCTGATCTGTGGAAATAAAAAAAAAGGGACTGCACACTGTCCTAGTGTGAGTTGCAGGAGCTTAGCCCACTTCCGTATGTCATCCATTAATCTTACTTGGAAAGTTCCTACATCTTGAGCAAGAATTTTCTCTGAGCAAGGGCTTCAGGGTTAAGCTCTTAAATGTGTTATCAAATAGCTCTTTCTAGTTCTGGTATAATGCTTATAATAAAAGCAGAAATGTTGGACCATCTTATTCTCTCACATTTAACAGGCTGTGTTTTCAAGCAACTGGAAAGCCCCAGAGTTTAGGAAGAGCCTGTCCTGTGTCCCCCAGGAGAACTAGCAATATGAGCAGAAATAGTGCTCTGTCTTGAAAAATGAAGTAGAATTTATCTATGGTCACTTGAGTTTTTCATTAGTCTTTACTGTCTGGTTTCTATAAGTAAAAGGACTGCTCTCAGTTCTGCATCCTTACAGAAGGGAAAGCCATGTTATTCTACATGATATCCATTGTGTTCTGCTAGGAAGTAGTTTTGTTTAGAACATTTCTTTAGTGTTTCGGAGGGGTACTGCATTTCTGTTCCAAGCTCTCTTTTCAGTCAGTGGCATGTTCTACAACTATCCATACCATGTAATCTAAGGTAAAACTGGCAAGAAATCCGTCTTTTTGCAGCAGAGAGAGACCTTCTAATAGTCTGAGCCTTCTAAACATTTTAAACATATTAGCTTTTTTTTTTTTTTTTAAGAAATAAATGCAAGCACAGCTTGGCTAAATTAAGGGGAATATGTGTAACACCACTAACTTTACTGGAGTTGCTGAAGATACCTGCCAGCATAGCAAAATTTTTTTTGAACACAGACCTTTGCCGAAGGACTTTTACTACACTTCTATCAGTCTGGGAGCTCAGTACTGCAGGAGTGCAGCAGTGTTTGGTTTTGGCATCAGGTACTAACACATAAGGTGTCGTAACACAGGAGCTTACTTAACCTATAGAGACAGCACATAAAATGATGATCCAGCCTACGAGTGCAGTAGGACTAGTTCTGTTAGAAAAGCACCTTTCCACAGTCTTTTCTTGCCTTCCTCTAGTCTTGTTTTCTCTAGATGGTCTAAGTTTTTATTTAAAGTGCTTTAACTGGATATCCCAGTTACAGCTTTGGCAGTTTGTTTACAGTTCACATCTGCCTGAGGGCAATTGAAGGCATATTACAGGATAAGTAAGGTAGTTTTACTGCCAGGACAAGGATGTGCTGGTAGGATTATTGAAGCTGAAAAAAAAAAAAAAAGAGAGGAAAAAAAAAGGGCCAGAGAGAAAGACATAGCTGCAATTGTACTATGGGTCTGTAATTTAATCTTATGGGGATTTGTAGTAGAATACCTTCTTCCTCCCCACTAGCTGATTTAACTTAAGGAGAGAAATTGCTATGTGTAGAAGAGAAAAGTACAGCTGGAAGTACTGGCTAAAAAGGCTTAAATTCTTTTAATTGACAGCAAAACTAAAACTAGTCTCCCACTCTTTGAGGCAATGCAAAAATTGTGTATCTGGGAAGAGTTTACTGTGGAAATCCCTTTCACTCCTCAAAGGCTAGGAATTTAGGTGCCAAAACAAACACCTCACTCTTAGATGACTGAATTTAAGTAGGATGAATCCATTGAATCAATGAGCACATGTCCATCAGTTCTGGTGGGGTTTGGGTAAGACCTTTTGGCTCCTGGTCAGAAAGCTCTTGTGTTTCCATACATTGATTTGCAGAGTTGGACGTTTAAATGTGACCAGGAGGGTGCAATGAGCTTTCTGCAAAAGGAGTAGTCTGACAAGGGCTGCTGTGCTGTTGTTCTACATGCCTGTAGCTTTCTGCCTAGGTCTCTTTTCTTTTGGTACATTTGTTGAGCTGTGCTTTCTCTGGGTTGTGGCTACTGTTCTATAAGAGCTCTGTCAGTACTTGCTGCCATGCTGGTGTGGAAGGAGGCATTGTGGCATCTCTTTTTATCCTGTAGCTGTAGCAAGGCGCTTTGCCTAGGCTGTGGGACCCAGCACTGCCTGCCAGGGAGGGCAGGAAAACTGCTCGCGTCAGGATGGCGTTCACACGTGCCTCTGGCACTGCACTGCAGGGCTGGCAAGGCAAAGGCATTGTGCTTTATTTTGTGTTGGCTGCTGAGAGTCAAGGCTTCAGACAGAAAATGTTTATTAAAAATACCCACTGTAAATGTTATCTGAGTTCCCCAGGGTAGAATTGTATGCTACATCAGAAAACATTAGTTTGGGTCAAACTCTGCTTTCTTCACTATAGCAAAGGTCTCACCACCATCACTGAGATGCAAAATTAGTCTCTTTTTATAAGTTTGTCCTAAGAGATTAAAAAAATGGTGTAATACCTATCTGGGAAAATAATAGATGGGTTAAAACTTTGTGACGAGATTCTCTCATGTTGTTGCTACGGCAAAACTAAAGTTGTTTCAAGCAGGCTGGAGTGAGGAGTCGAGCTGGTCCTCTTATCATTTGCTGTGCCTGCTGCCCAGTGCTCCCTGGGGCAGCTGAGCCCTGTGGGAGGGCGGAGGGCTACTGCCTGCCCTGAGCAGTTTCTGCCATACTGACACCAGGTTAAACAAAGACCAGGCTTTCAATGGAATGAGTGACGTGTAGCAGCCTGCTGAGATGTTGGAGATATCAGGATACAGATTTATTATTTTTTCTACTAAGCACATGGCTGTTAATACAAAGAGCTCAGTGTAGATGCTGATGATTAAGCCTAATTTATGAAATAGGGACACTCCTTGCCTAAAGTAACTTTTGTTTTTTAAAAATTGACATACTGTGACAAATGGACGTTTCCTTACATGTTTTCAGTTATTTAAGAGACTTCTGATTTCTTATTTCTAGACCAGTGCATTGAAGCTTTGGAGGATCATAGGCAAATATCAGTTAGACACATATTTCTGTCCTTTGAAATGATGGATGTTCTGGAACTACCAATTGCTTTTGAGGAGTACAGAACAAATCCAACACCTAAGTAAAACCAAAGATATTGTATCAGGTATTGTCCCTGATGCAAATACCTCTGAAAGAGCAGGGAAATATATTTACAGGTGCCTGAGTCACACAGAGGATCGATAGGAGGTTGTAGGTTCCCAGCTTATGTAGGTGCCTTTGAAAAAGTTACCCTGGAAGCTGTTTAACCAAAACATGAAAGAAGCTGTGGCATGTCACATGCGTGTCTGCAGCATGCAGAAAGTATGTCACACCTGCTTTCTGGCTGTGGCATGTGCCCTAGACTAAGCCACAGCACAAGTTACACAGCCAGCCCAGGTTGAACTGCTCTAGGAAAGAGGTATTTAGCATGTTTGCTCACTTCATAGATGTGGCTTTCCCACAAATAGCTGCAGAAACTTAATGATTTGAGGCCTGACCTGATTCTTCTTCCTAAGCTTAGCTGGAGTTTTGCTTGCAAAATGGCATCAGGAGCAGAGATAACATTTGGGGCTTCTCTATAGAGAAGATAAAGCTATGTCTAGGGAAGCCCCGCAGAAGTTTACAGACGACTAACATGCTTTGCCTCATCTTGGCCATTCTGTTTAGTTATTCAATGGTTTAGTCCCTTTTAAGCTGTAAGCCCTCTGAGGTAGGGAACCTCAGTCCCTGTGGTTGTACTGGTGCCCTGATTAGGGCATGTTATGTGAAATTATCTATATTTCATGTGTTGCCCAGCCTTTTATTTTCCATGTGTCTCAGATAACACTGTTTACAGTCAGAAGAGCATTCTCTAAAAATTTAGGCCAGCAAATAATCTAAGGATCCTCTTGCAAAGTTAGCAACTAGCAGCATAAAGAGCTATGGGCACACCAGGACAGTTCTGCTCTTAGCAGATGGTTTGCAGTCCACTAATTATGCTTCACCCGGTATCCTAGATGTTGGGAGGGCATTGGCAGTCTCATTGAGCAACGCAGTTATTGAACTGCAAAGATTATCCTTTTTGAAAGCAATGCAAAGCAGAGAAGAATTCCTCCTGTCTTGACTTTCTTAGTGAATCCTGAGCATACACCTTCTCAATATTTAGCAGTACTGGGATCCCCTCACAAACAGGAAGCTTTTTTTTTTGGCACAATTGTGTGCATTTTTGGAATGCAGAGTATCTGTAGTGCAAACTATGTGATAATAGAACTTTTATTCAGGGCATAGGGAACACTTAATGTGGAAAAGCAGACACACTGAGTAAGTGAAAAAGTTCAATAGAAAAAAAATAAGTGTGTGGATACTGGTAGATTCCAGGAGCTTTGAAATTTCATTACTGTGTATAGCTCAAGGCAATGAGAAATGTCTCACGTGTGCAGTGAGTAAATAAATACAGTAGCACAGCCCTCTGCAGATATGTTTATCTCACTTTAACATTATACTAAATAGTGTCTGTAACCTCTGTAAATACCACAAGAAGTGAAATGGCTTGCATGATAATTGAAATGCTGTTTCTGCTGAGAGTCAAGCCCCTCTCCCCCTCTCCTTTGCTAGAGGAGCTGAGCTGATGGGCACAGGCTAATTGCTGCACACAGGTGGAAGCAGCTTCATGTGTAGGACTTTTTGTTGGCTGTGGTCAGGCTGTCAAGGTTGTTGAGTTCATTTAGGGAACTCAGGGGCAGGGCAGCTCTATTTCTAGAATGGAGGTTCAACAGGAGTTTGTGCATGGTCATAGCATTGAACATTATAACTGTGGGCCTGACTGTGCTCTGTTGACTGTGAAGTCCACCTGCCAAGGACATTCTCTTTCAGACGTTTTCTGTAAAGGAAGGATTAAAGGCAAGGCTGTAGATACAGCCCCATAGAAAAGACACTGTCTGAGAGAGAAGCAGATCCAGGCTTTTGTGGTGTGCGCCTCTGCAGGTCATCTGGTCTGCCTGCTCCTAGTCGCTAACAAGGCCTTGGGGTGATGCTTTTTGCCTGTTGTATTGAAATTTCGATTTCTCTGGAGATGGAACAACATCCTTCATGCAACAGTTAATTGCAAGTGGGCCTGGCTTTAGCTGGGGCTATAGATAAATCATGTAGCATACAATCTAAATCTTTCTTCTAATTTAGCATCTGAACAACGCCTGGGAGTCAGCATCCTGTGGGAAGATTGAGGATCAGATGGCTCTGACAGATCAGGCACACAAGTACATGGCCAACTTCCCCACTCGGACTCTGGTGATGTGAAAGGATTGACAAACAGAGAAGCATTATCGTTTTGAGAACACTTCACCTCTGCTGGGAAATTCCTGTTCCTCTGCATGAAAACTTGTCATGAATGGGAGAAGAGCCTATCTTTGTTGTGGTACAACAGTTGGGAGCAGCACAAAGTGCATTTACTCACTCAGCATATATATTCTTGTTGGATTTCACCCAACTTAAGAGTTGTTTGGGTTTTTTTAATGATACTTGCCTAAATTATTAGGTATTAAGTTTGAATCAGCAATTAATGATCTTAAGTGCAGACTTATAATACAGATAATTTTTCTCGTACGTTTTGAGATCAAGCAGACTTAATACACCAGTGTTGTTATTTCAGTGGTGTGCTAGCCAGGGGTGGGGTTTTGTTTTTTTTCTTTAATAATAAAAGAGCAGGTACTCAAACATATATTTCAAATCACTGAACAAAATGCAATGGTGTATAATACTGAAGTGAAAAGCATTACTACAAACGCTTGTCTGTGAAAAAGGGGAAAACTGATCAAGATCGTGAATGCTCAAATGTCCATGCCTCTTGAAATACTCTTTTCTGTTTTGGTTCTAGACCATTATACATTGTGTGTTTGTGTGGGGGGTGGGGGGGTGGGGGGGGTGGGAAGGGTAATTAGCTTGCTTTAAAAAATATTACTGTATGAAACATAGATTTATGAGAAAAATTATATTTTTATTCAGTAATTTAATTTTGTAAATGCCAAATGAATACTGTGTTTTGCTGCTACAGACCTTAGCATGTAGACATGCTGCTAGTGTAAAAGGAGCAGTAGAGCTTTATATGGAAAGAAAACAAATGTTGATGTTAGCTAATTGACTATGCACTAGCGTTTCAGACCTTTTTGTTTGCATTTTTTTTTACATCATTTATATTTTTTTCCCCCTTTTTTATAAGCAATATTTTTGAACACTGTTCCTGGGAGATTTTTTTGTCTAGATGTGTTGTTTTGTATCTCATTGTTTTGTAACAGCATGCATTGCACCTTCATATGTTTGGGAGAACACTGTCTTGTTCATGTTGTCTCTTTTGTTCCATGTCTAGCTAGTTGTTCCCTAACTTGGGTCTTGTGTACTGAATCAGGTTCTTAGAAATACATGGTTCTTTGTACTGCCACATCAAATCTTTATCGATATGGCAAAACACTGATTTTATTTTATTTTTATATTGTTTAATTTTTTATAACAGCCTCTGAATTTGCTGCCTTAATAGCATTTGGTGCAGCTTCATCTGCACTTAATTTTTTATATGACAATATACTGCCTTGTAGATAAATAAAGTGTGTTCTTTTTTACTTAAACAGTATGGTCTCCCAGTCTTTCTTGTCTTTAGTGTTTTGGTGGTGTTGTTAAAGGCAACAGTCAAGCCAAGAAGGTTTTTCCCAGCATGCTTACACAAGTAAGGAATAAAGTTTTGCACACCATAGGTAGCCTTACAATCCTTGGTTCTCATTGATTGTTAAGGAAGTGGAAGGAACACAGCACAAAACAGCAAGTACTGAGCATACTGTGGTCTCAAGGCACATCTCTAGTGACATCAGAGTCTGGGTCAGCTTCAGTCAGTCGGAGACTTACTGCACCTTTTGTGCAAAACTGCCCTTATCCCAGGATGCTGGCTTATTTAGTTTTCATCTAAGACTATTAGGTCAAGAACCAGCTGGATAAGAGAAAAATATTCTGTTGTTCTTATACTATAGAACAGGTTTTTGTTCACACTTGTCTTAAGAAAACAGAAGTGAGAATATACTTTGAAGCCCTGGTGCATTATGCTGCACAGCAAATAATTGGGCAGACCTGCAGAGCCTCATGCAGCTGAGGTGCTGAGTGACAGTCAGCCCTAGGAAGGCTAGAGATAAAAGCAATTTCCAACAAGACAAACAAACAAAAAGATGCAACCTGCCAGGAAGAAACCTCCACATTTTATTTAGTAGTTTGAAAATAAATTGCTGAAATGTAAGTTGATGCAAATGCCTGAAAGTAAGACTGATATTCATGAGAGCAGACTTCAGCTCCATGATGGAAGAAGAGCTATGTATGAGCTGAGCCTCCAAGGTGCCTTCTAGGCCTTTTTGCTCCTTCCCCAGCAGCCTGCCTGGTCTTCCCAGCTGAAGTCATACTGGCCTTCATACCATGCAGTGCACAGAAAAGGAGGAGCAAAAAGGCCTTTTCAAACCTTTGCAAAGGTCCCTTCTTGTGCGCTTTTGACTTTCAGTGTGAGAAGGGACTACTGCTTGCAGCAGCCTCCTCCAATTTCTGCCTGTGTGTCACATCTGTCCTTCATGTGTGGGACTCTCAACCAAATGCTGGGGAGAGCCAGCCCTGAGGCAGTTTCTCAGCAGTTACTGCAGCAGGACTCTGGTGCTGAGCATGGATTACAGAGAAGGGGAAGTCTGTGGGAGCACTTGCCTGTGCTGAAGCTGCAGGCTCACGCTGCTTGTGCAAGGTGTAAGAGAGGACTGCAGGACTCTATAGTGTGCAACGTGGGAAGAGGGAAAGGCCTGCCTTGAGGCATGCCACACAGCTTAAGCAATGTGTTACAGCCCAGGGAGAAAAAAAAAAAAAAAAAAAAAAAAAAAAAAAAAAAAAAAAAAGAAACACCAAGCTTACAGCAGGTCTTCAAGCCAAAATTCCAGCCTTGTAGGGTTCCCGTGGTAACTGCACCAATCCTGGCTAAGTTTAAACAGATCATTATCCCAGTGCCAGGAACCATGGAGAGTCAACCTGCAGGTGCCCAGAATAAAGAGTGGGCTTTCCCTGCCCTATACCTTCAGTTGCTTTAAAACTCATTTTAAACATGTAAAACTATTACAATAATTGTCTTGTTGATGGGCACATCGACAAGAGCTAAAATAGACAAAAATTTGTCTTTCTCCCTTTCTCATGTTTCTGAAAATGCAAAACACTTAGTAGATTCAGGCTGATTTGCATATCTGCATGCACGTGGTGCTCAGCATGGGTGAAGGAAGAGGCCTTTCTTTGGATACTGTACCCAGGAACCTTATTGTTTTCCCTCCACCAATACTGGCTAAGTTTCCTTTGCAGCAAAGTGCCATCTCCTACATGTGTTTCTCACACAAGTATCCCTGTGTGGCTGTGCTCTGCTCACTGTGTGAAACACACGTCTGTCAGAGGCCCAAGAGAAGTCCTACCTGTCTGGTAAATACCATCTTGAGCATCGGGTCAGGCAAGACCTATCCTAAGACAGGTCCATGTAAGTGCTTTTGGAGACAGCTGCTTGGCCTTGCAGTGGCCTTTTGCACAGGTGTATAGCCATCCTGGGGCTCATTTTAACATAGACTAACCTACCAAAATGGAAGAGAGAGCAGGTTCAGTCAAGTTCTCATTTAATGGAGAGTAGATATTTGGCTCAAATTCCTATTAACCTTTTTCTTCACTGTAATTATAAGTTAATAATGTTGTCAGTGGGAATTCTTTTGATTTCTGAAAAGAATTTAAATTATCATTTCAGCATGTGCCACTTACTAAAAATAAAGAGGCAAAGGAACCATGGCAAAAATGAAGGAAAATATCAAAGTGTAAGGTGTCTCTCAGCTAATTCCCTAATGCAGAGAATCCCAGGGGTTCAACTCCCACAGGTCTGACCTTTGTGACAGATGTAAGCCTGAAGTGAAAAAGGGCCAGAGCTTGTATTGGTTTGGGGAAAAAATAAAATTGAGCTTGAATGAAAAAGCCAGACTTTGTAGTTAGGAGCCAAAATAACAAATCTGCTGAGGGTAAAGCAGAGAGCAAGCACAACACTGAGTATTCTGTAGCATAGAGTGATCCTGCAAAAAAGCCAGAAGGCTTTTTCTCAGTATTTGCAATCTTGGTCCTTATCTGTGCCAGCTAAGTCAGTGGCAACCAGCCCTCCCTCAAGCCCACACAGTCAGGCACAAAAACAAAGGGTGTTTCTGTAGGGTTCTGACAGGAGCATCAAATTCATCACCTCTTACTCCTGCCACATTTAATTGTATTTCTGCCTCAGTCCTGATTTGAGACAGGTGTAAGGGCAAAGCACAGAAAAAACCCTTGTTCCTAGAAAACCATTAAAAATGTTTTGGGGTTTGGGGTTTTTGGTTGGCTGTTGTTTTGTTTTTTAAAGAGCATGTTAAAAATATTTGAGAAAAGTTTGAGAAAGAATGATTTTGAGGCATTGATCTGCATTTTGCCTGTGTCCTTGTTCCCTAGCATGAGTGGAGTCAGACAATAGCTCAGACATTGCTTTGGAGCAATGGTGGCGTTCTGCCTGGGTGGCCAAGGAAAGACACTGGTCATGTCTTTCAATCACCAGGCTAATGTCTTAATTCAAAAGGAAGTCATGCTTCCTGACCAAATGTATTTGTTCCCTTTGTTTGCCTCTTTTCTTTGAACTTGACTTTGGTATCTCAGCTGTTTTCACTGACAACCCTGCTTCCAACATAAACTTGTTCACAACTTTTTTATTCTCAGTGATTGATGGAGGTAAGATAATGATACAGACCATAGAGGTCCAGGTTCTGCCTTCAGCCATATTTGCAAGCTGACAGTGCTTATACAGCCCATTGTTCAGGGCTGCAAAATGTATTCACTCTGCTATTATGTTTCCATAAATTATTTATGATCAGGTTGTTGGTTTGGTTGTTTTTTAACAATCCCTCTTGATACATGACATTTCTGCAAGGCATTTTTCCAATATATTTGAGTATCAGAATAATTGCTGACTTTTTAATTGTTTTGTGGAAGAGCCTCCTCTTCTCAGACCGTGGATCTACATTTACAGCCTACCTTGACTCACACCCAAGGAAATTTTGTTTCATGGGGAAACAACTTTTACTACTTGATTCAATCACTACTCGTCACCACAACTCCAAGACGTGCTTTATGCACACATCTGTCAGAGAGTCGAAGAAGACGAAGAAAGTTTCAGGAAGCTCTCCTCAGACAGGTTTCTACACTAACCATAGAGACCACCTCTGCATCTCCCGGTTCCTGCCAGCCCAGCTGCAAGCCTGCCGTGGCCCTCCTGATGTAGTCAGTCCCCAGAGAGCTTTGACAGGGTGCCTGCAGGTGTGCTTTCCTGCTCGCTGCCTCTCTTTCATGTTTCATTAACTCTCTCATCAGCGTAGATCAGCACAGGAGTTATCTGAAGGCAGAGGGAGGCTGTAACTATTTCAGATGGGTTTTTGATATCTGTGTTCCCACCAGCTCAAGGCAGAGACCTCTGAGGTGCTGGATCAACCTTCCTGTGCAGATAAAGGCATTTCTAGCATATGCTGCCAGCTGGGAAATGGAAATCTGCAAGGGGTTAGAGCTCCTACCTGCTCAGCCAAGCCTTGCTGCACCAAAGAATTAAACTGAGAAATAGATGTGGTTTGCTGCAATCGAAGGCTTAAAATAAATTTCAGTGAAATAATAAAGAAAAGAGATCAAAATTTGCTTTTCTTTTCTGCTCTGCTGATACTGGCCATTTCCTCTGCTCTCCTACCTGCTTTGGCTTCAGCTTCATTTTACGAAGGCACACACCCCTGAAGAGGTCTGGCCCAAATGCTGCTGAAAACGGGTTGATAAAAGTCTCTTGTCTCCATGAAAAGAGTGAGCCCAAGCTCATGCTTGGTCAGAGCTAAGGATATGGACCATTTCTCTGCCAATGGCTGATAGGCTCCTGCCACTTCACTCAGGAGAGGCCCCACACACTCAGGATGGTGCTCCTGCTATCCCCAGGTTCAGGATCACCTTCACTGAAAAATGATCTCTCATTGTATATCAAGTAACATCCTCCAGTCAAGAAAGTACAAAAAAGCCTTTCACTGGAGGCGATTTGCCTTTGGCTGGGAGGCCCTTCAGGAACTGGTGGGACAGGACGTGTACCCAGCTTTGGTATCCTCTCAGCAGCTGCCCACCTATGGAGGGTGGGGATGAATTCTTCTGCTGCCCCATAGAGGTCCCACAGTGGCACCCCAGGAGCAGCAACTCACAGACTCAGCTCCTGAGCTACCAATGATACAGGCACAGCCTTAACTTTCTTTAGTCAAAGAGGTTAGAGTAATCCTTTCCTTGCCAACCTCGGATTTGTGGCCGTATCCTCTAACAGAAAACTCATAACAAATACAAATGCACTTTGTGTGGTGATAAGCTACAGAGCTAGTGTAATAGTCATCCTTCCATCACTATTCGGAAACCCCTGGCTTTCTAGTACAAACCTTTATGGCATCCCATTGGTGTAGCTGCTGTTCAGATCTCAGAACAAGGCCCAATATGATGAGAGAGGAGCGAGCCTGACTCACCTCTGCACCACAATTTTGCCATAGGCATCACAAAGCAGCGAACATGATGATTAAAATAAGATGCTGAATTATTCCAGTGCCCCCCCTCTCCCTTATTAAGTTGTCACTTCCAAGTTTTGCTCTGCTATCTGTCCAAAATCAAAAAAATACTTGTTACTATCCTCTCTGGTAACTGAGCAATTGATCAACTTGAGAGCTTGAATGGAGTGGATATGAAAATTTTATTTGATACCTTGGTTTGCTTTCCTGTCAGAGGTACAAGCTCTTCTTCCTTCCTTTTAACATCCATAACTAACTTTTTCCAAAGGATTTCCAATAACAGAAATCAGCTTTTGTCTAGAGCACAGGAAGTTTTCCAGCAGGATCAATGTCCCACATATGCCCCTGTACCCTCTTGAAGCAGATGCTGAGTGCTACACTTCAGCCTTGCTATGCCAAACCAGGTTTCTACACCCTAATCCAACCTTTTCATTAGAACCAGGCTAGATGGAAGAAGGAGAACCCAGCTGCTATATGTGTACGTTTGGACTGACTAAGTTTCTATGGACCATGCACACAGTATGGTCAAGATCACACTAGTTCTGGAGAAACATTCAGACGTTACAGTGGTGAGGATGTTATGAGAACTTGCATGCAGAATAACACAATCAAGCAACAGTGTGCTGTCTTTGCAGTTTCCAAGTCCTTGAATCTTCTGAGGAAGTTTGTGTTCATTAGAGACCTGCTGCAAGTCAGCAAAAGGAGAAGCGCTGACTTCCCTAAGAAGTGATGATTTTCCTTTACATTTACTTAAGCTAAGTGCATGCAAATACATCCACGCCTCTCCTCAGCCTTTCTCTCTCTCTCTCTGAATACATACCTCTGTATCTACTTGCTTATTCTTCTAGAAATAAAGGAAGGATATTTTACTGATGAGGCCCAAATCTCAACTTGATTCTATCTGAATCTATCATAGGCTGTGTATTGTGTGCTTGGGTCATTCATGGAGGATGTTGGCCACCAGAACAAATATTCATAAAGGACTGAACTCAGATAAACATCAGACTCTGCACTCAGAAAAAGAGAAAATCTTCCAAACAAGACATTGCTGTGAGAACATCTTCTATGATGAGAACTGAAACTGCAAGTCACTGTTTTTCATTGAAAGCAATACAACCAAGAGTCTGAAATCAGTCATGCCCCCCAACCGATGAGTCGTCTGAAATCTGCCACTTTCCAGAATCCTGAGATTTCTCAGCTTTTTCATTTGTGATCATAGATTTCTGTAAAAGGTTATTTCATGATTAAAAGCAAATTAATAATAACAATAATAATAAAAACGCCATGGAAACAAACAGACACTGAAGTTGCCTGTTAAAGTTTTCTCCATGAATAACGGATAAACTTTTGAATTTAGGAGGCAAGTGATCTCGCACAAAACCTTTTATTTTAGAAGTTAGGTTGTCAGAGGTTTGTCCAGATGTATGACAATTGGACTTAATTTCACAACAATATTTTAACCTAATTCTTCTATGCCCACTGCAAGAGTTTCCAGTCAACTCAATGGGAGTAGTCATGTGAATAACACATGCAGGTTTTGGCCTGAAAAACTCTACCACCCTCATTTATGGGTCAAGGTTGGTCTGCCTGGGGAAAAGCACAATGCAGTGCCAACAGTGAATGGCCTTTACATGGTCCATTTCCAAGAGATACAACGATACCACCAAACCACCAGGACTGTATGCACATAATGAAAAGTGACAATGCAGTCATTTGTGAAGGATATAAGACAGCCACGGTAGTTAGGGACGCATTTGCATAATCACATTAACTTTAAGGACCTACTTTAAAATTGACCTAACAATGGCTGTCATTGTTTAAAGCCACAGCTGTCCATGCTGATCGGACAACATGCTTGGTCAACTTGTGTTGCAGCCATCTTCTTCAGGAGGATTTAGAAAGTTTGATTAAAAAAATCATGGGCTCCAGGAAATCCTGTGAATGTTTGGCCTCACAATGTGATGCTGATATCTGGGAATCCACAGTTTTCAGGACTGCACAACTTGCATTTTAATCGGGACTGATGTAATTTATGACAGAGTTTTATTTTTCAGAATTGCTCATCAAGGTTGTGTGAAAAAGCGCACATAGATTATTCATTGGCTGCTAAGAATATTACAAAATATAAGCAGTCTGAGCCCTGGTTATTTTAGGCTCAAACAAGTTACTGCTAAGATTCGAAAAAAATCAGAACTTATACTCCAGACATGACATTTCAATCACATGTTCCTTCCACACACAGGGAAGACTGAACCATTTTCATCTTCGTACATGTCTTGCACAATCATCCCCCACCAAAAAATTGTTGAGAAGCTACCTGGTGAATGTTCTTCAATAGAAAAATATGCACGTAAATTATCAACACATTTCAGGGTAGCTGGCCATAGGCAAAGTTCTGATAAATCCCTAGACTCTTCTTAGCTAAGATTTCTTTCTCTTGTTCTGATTGTGGAAAGGCAGCACTGTTCACCTTGAAAAACATGTTTATTTTAAGTATTTTCAGGATTCTCAGACGATCAAGGTGATACTGGATTAGCCACAGGGAACTCAGAGTTTCAGTTAGAGTATGTCTTCTTTGAATAACACTAACCACAGGTAAGAGAATGACTAGAGCACGTACTATAGAATGGAAAACAAATAAAGATAAATATTGAAGAAGGAAAAAAAAGCTGTAGCAGTTGTTCAGTCCTTTCTGAGAATGAGGTTGAGGAAAACTCGTTTCTCCTTGCCCTAGTAGGCCTAGTTAGCATAGCAAGAGTCTGTGAACTTTAACTGACTTTTGTTTTGCATTGCACATACTGTGATTAAAAACCCATTTAGGCTCCCCACTGTCATTTGGCCTTAAACCATAATAGCCATTTAAAATATTCTTACATTGATTTCAATTAAGAAACTCTCCTATCTTCATAGTGGGGATCAGGGATTTGAAATTTTAAGGAGGAATATAATTTGTGACCCTTATTCCTATGCAGATCCATACAAATTTGACCAAGTCATGCCATCCAAGCATTTCATTTGCACAGGAGCACCAGAGACTCACCTCAGTTTGGCATCTCCCCTCCTTGTAGATCCCTTGGGCAGGACACACCATTCATCTGAGGGTAGGGGGCTGCAGCTGGTCATCTATTACCGTACTACGTGCTGTAGAGGCTGATGCAATGTTACATAGGGGCTCATGCAATGTTACATAGGGGCTCAGCTGAGCCGTCTTGGTCTCTAAGGATCTCTAGGGGCAGCAGGAGACTTGCTCATCTCTATGTGGGAAGGACAAAGTTATCTAACATGAATGTGGAAGGATGTAGACCAAGGTGCATGTAAAGGCAAGTTGGAAGCAATGGGAATTATTGGCTTGAAGCCAGATGTAAATGTGTGTATGAGTGTGTGCACACACAAAAATGTGACTGTGTAATTAAGATTAGTATTGTAATGAATTTACTGAAAAGTGGGGAGTGAGGGGTGGGTGTATTAATTGCATGTCAGACCTCAGTTCTGGCTCCCCTAACTTTGAAGTAGTGCACTTTTAATTTATATTTTAAATGATAATTTACCCTTTGATTATTCAAAAGAAGGGTAACATTTGACACTGGTACTTTACATTTAAGCAAAGTAATTGAAAAGATGCAAATGCCTTTACTGAACAGATATGCAGATATCACAGGTAAAGTGAGCCAGCATATTAATATATGCAAAGGTTCACTAACCACACTGTTACTTACATTTTAAGCACTTAGTTCATCATGAAGATCTGCATTCATTCCCCATATTCATATTTGATCATATTAAGGCTACTGGAATAGGTCAGTAGCATTACAAGAGATCTACAACTTATGCTGTTTCAGCACTTTAGTCTTTCCATACTTCATAAACTCCTGTAATTTCGGACTAAATGAAAATACTGCTTCATATCACTTAGACACATGTATCTTTTCACACAAAGGAAAACCTCAGATGTGAGTACTATTAAAAAAAATACAATGGTTGTGCACTATTGTCTTCTGACAAGCTTTTGGCAGGGAAAATGATACGATACCTTCATTTGATCCTATTTTAGGCATCCAATGAGCTATGGCAGTCCCTTTATGCAAAGTCAGTGTCAGGATTCATTATGTAATTTTTAATTTTGAAAATCAGCACTGTGATACTCATACACTCCTATGGATTTGGTTATTACTGATGAATGTAGTTTTAGTGCAATGAGGTAACTAGGTAACAAAATGTCTCATATAGGTTTGTGAAGGGATCCAGGATTTACTGTATAGTTTTCATTTTTTCAATATGGCAAGGATGACATTAGTAGCTCTGGGATTTCTAAAAAATCTTAATATTTCATAGGAGACTAAAATGTGTCTAGCACAAAGGGCTGAACTCAGGAATCCATTAACGTGCTCAGTAAGTGGAGTATCAAGCCTTTCATCACCATCAGACATGTCCAGTACCACCTGTTTACCAAGAGTATCTCTGTATTCACACTACAAAACTCATGCCATTAGATGCCATTGCCAGTACCTCCTTGCCTATAAGCCCATTCAATGCACGCTAAAACAAAGCTTTGCTAAATGAAAGGCTAACAACAAAACAGCATAACATTCAGCTCAGGCCTTCCCACTGACTTAGCCCATCTAAAGTTTGTATATCTAAAAAGGAAGTCCTCTTAAGGAAATCACACTCACCTTTCAGGCTCTGTCCATTTGAGGTAAAAACTTGCTCATTTGTTTAAGCAATCAGCATTCACTTTCCTCAGTTACATTTGTTGACAGATTATAGAGTATTTCAGTTTTTCGCTCCACCATTTTACACAGACTATACTACTTACGTTAAGCCCATGTCTGCACTGGAGAACAATTTGAAATAACTTGAAAATTAAGTCAAGTATGAGCTCACAATAACAAAAAATTGCCCAGTTAAAAATAACACCTATGGTAAAACATACAGACTGTAAACATAACATTAAATTCATCCTCTGTAAAACAAAATTGGCTATTACTAATGCATCTGGATATAAAACGAGACATACAATAGGATTGTAACTGCTTTACATAACTCTCCATACCAAAGAGAAACAGTGAGTCATTTATCTTAATGATGCCCATATTCTGCCAAACGTAAGATAAAACTGCAGAGTGTGGATAGAAAGTTCAGAAACCCATTCAAGCGCCATGCAAGTTCTCGTCAGCTATCAGGAAAAGTAACTCATTTACTACAGAGTCAGAGGTGGTTTACAGGGAGAGCAATATTTTTATTAGACTGCCTGATACAGCTTGTTAGATTAATGGTTGAACTAACGCAGAGATATTACAGACTTTGATTTTCTCTGCAGCAGAAAGTGTAACCTCATTTGCACCCTTAGGCAATCACGGGTACAAGAGCATTCACTATTTACATGACAGATGTGGGACAAAGTCTTGTCCCATGACTACACATGAAAGTAGTGGTGCAAAATGAGTACTGGCAAGACCTCCTACACAAAGTTAAATGTGGCACTAACAACACACGTCAAAAAGTCGAAATAGCATAGATGCATAGATTCCTAGGAGCACCAGGTAAAATCCTCAGTCCAACTGCCATCCTATTTCACCTCACACAGCAGGTGGTGGTGCCTGTTGCTATAGAGACAGGTAAGAATTATCTGCAAACCAGCTAAGTATTTTCGGCAGTGTGGAAAAGAGGCAAAGACATTCCTTTTGGGGTACTGCATGCCTCGACATGTGAAATTTGGTTAATCTTTCTTAATACAAAATGTTATTTTGTAGCCAGCTACCCATGTTATACATATACACTGTTAAAAGACCGGTTAGCGTTAGAAGGTCATAGGCAGCTCAAAATGACAAAATTCCAACCCAGCTACCTCCTCCAAAGTCCTCACATACTTCATTGCAATATGTATGTGGATTATTTCCAGCTGCTGTAAGTCACTGATCTCTATTTAGCAACTTCTGTATTTTTTCCTCTCTTTTTTTTTAATGACACTTTGAAGGTGTGATCTTACAATAACTCAAGAAAATAACCTAAATTAAGCCTCTTTTCATATCACTGAAAAAACAGGGGAAAAAATCAGATGTCTTTGGCCTCTGATAGTATTTTCAAAACTCACAAAAAGAGTGCATAACTCTTTAACTTTTCTGATGGGTAATTTGGGGTTTTCCTCCTGCTAAAGGTCCTTTCATGGAGACTGTTATCCTGCAATTTTATGTTCCACTCACATTTAAATTACTCAGTTCTTGATATTGTTATTTACCTATTGTTTATTTCTGCCACAACACCAGTCAAAAATGTCAAGGAGAGCCTTATTGTGTGACACAGTGTAGCACAACCACAGAAAATTCCCATTATGTCAAGTAGAATTTGCTGCAATGAGAATTATTTAATAGTATTGTATTATTGCAAGAATAGATCTCACACCTTCAATGAGTACACACGTTGAATGCTGCTCACATCAGGCAATGAAGGCACCTTCACAGGCAGGCGGAACTCCTTATTTTCACCATTCACTAGCATATTTTGATGTAAATGTATAGGGTCTCTGTGAGAATTTCTTTCGTAAGAATACATCAAGCCATACAGGTAGAGCTCCCAAGCAATCCTTTGCCTTGTTTTGGATATTGGAGGAGGTACAACAGCTGAGGCAGCAGAGGGCTGAGGAACTATAGTAGTGAAATTTCATGGTATGTGTTACAGTGGTGACTTGTCCCTTTAATTACAGTCAATCGGTTTGAGATTCCTTCCATGCTTTCACAGTCTCTTTCAAAAAAAAACCAAGGAAGGAAGGAAGGAAGGACGGATCTGTACCTATTTCTTTAGAGTGGAGATCTCCACGCAATGGCTAGGCATGGGCACGTGCAACCTGCTTCATGTTTTGCCGTGTTCTGTGGCAATTCAATCACTTTGATCCTTAGGGAGGTGAGACGGAAGTTGGTCTTCACCATTTAATTTTTTTATAGATAGCAAAGTCCATCCTTCCACCTGCATCCAAAGCACTGAGGCAGCTGGCAGAACAAAGCACTAGGGAAAAATAGTTGACCAGAATCTATCTGAAATTGCCAGCATACAGGTGCAGTCTTGTTTTTCATCTCAGTCTCAGCAGTCCCTAGTGACTGTCAATGTTTTACTGGGACTAATTAACCCTTTTTTCACTAGAGTGGATCAGAAAAAAAAAACCCAACCAACCAACCAACCAAAAAAACCAGCCAACCAAAACCAACACACCAACTGGCCAAAACAAAAAATAAAATTGCATGAGCAGAGAAATGCAAGAACCATGTCTATTCCAGAACTGTGCTACAAATATAAGAGTTGCCACAAAAGTAAAAAAGAAACAGCAAATACATGGGGAAATTTTGCATCTTGGGATTGCTGAGACAGTTCCAAGGTTAGCATGTTACTTCTAACACCTGAAGGAGGTGGTAAAGATAAACAGAGAAATCAACCACTGATGAAGCACTGCCAACTCCTGAGTGTAAAGGAGCAATTGTTAAACAAGGAATAGTAAAACTGAACAATAAACTTGGATAAGCACTGTGGACAGGAAGTCAGCAAATACAAACAACTGAAACAAAAGATAAGACTTTGAGGATAGATAAGAATTCCCAAAGCCTCAGTTTGGCTGAGGCGTCAACATTAAACATTCCTTCAGATCCTCAAGGAGAAGTGGTGGCAAAGCAGCTCTATGAAGAAATCCAAGTGCAAAAGGCAGGACTGTTCCCTGAGATGCGGTGCCTTGTGCTCCTTCTCTGTCTGGTTGTTTGAGTCCTAAACTACAGGCTTCCAGTACTACCCTGAGGAGAGGATCCCATAATCCCAATGTTAGGATTTTACCATTTACATGTAGCCTAAGTTTTGCTTCTCATTTTCATCTCATTCCTGCTATTTATACCTCCTTCCATTAAAAAGAAAATGTCAATAATTATCATTTGCATATTATAAATATTTACCTCATTATTACACTCTAACAAAATGGCTGGCATTAACAAATGTATATTTAGTTCTCTGACAGCCCCTGTGGAAGCTACCTGTCAGGGACAGCAAAGCTCCTCCAAATCCCTCCAACCCTAGAAGGCCAGGCTCACAGTGGCTGCAGAGAGGGAAAGGTCCTTGTTTCTTGCTGCCATCACCTGATACCTCAATATGCCCCTCTCAGTATGCACTGGCCTTTTTTTCCTTCTACAGTCACATGCTGAGCACATGTCTGGCTTCACTAGCAGTGAAGCTGCTAGCGGAAAGTATATTTGGTCTAGGTTACTTTTTCCCCCAACATCAATTTTTCCACATCAACTTGAATTAGACCTAACGCCCCTCTGATTTGTCACAAACAACTGACAGCTTCCTACCTACCACCAAAAGCTGAGTGATGGCAGGACAGAAAGGTCAGACAAGCAGGCAACATATGGGCTTGTTTTTATCTTCATTCTTGGGTGCCTCAGTTTCCAGGGTAGAGAGTTCATAAGGATGCTCTGCAGCTGCTCTCCAGCTGTGACAAAACTCAGACTCAGCTCTCCCAAAGCCTCTGTAGCTGTAAATAAGGCAGTTTTGGTAAACAGAGAGTAATGCATAAGTCTGGGAAGAAAAAGTGGAAGATGGGGAGGCAAATTCTCAGTTGTGCTGTGCAGGAGTTCAGTACTATTGTCAGAGCTGTTGAGCCCTACCTGATTCACTTCAAACAAGCCAGTTCAAAACACCTCACCAGCCTGGAGTTGGGGATTCTTGAGCTGCAGTCACATTCCTGGCCCTCAGCAAAACAGCCCACTCTGACACTCAGGAGCAGTGTCAGGGAAAGCAATGCCTCCAGGCCCAAGAGGTGGAAGCCTGCCACAGGGCTGGAACTGCTGGAAAGCCACGCTGTGATGCAATACTTTGGCAATCATTGGCTATGCTGCAGTAAAACTTGCATGGCTGTGCCAGTTGTGCCTTCTATATCCCTCATTTTGAAGAATGCCATGTACAGACTCAGTGAAAGGGAAAACATCTCCCTTGCCAAGACACTTCAACAGCAAGTCTCCGACATTCTGTTGTCTATTAAATTAGAAAATACTGCTGGAATGTATCTCAAGTTGTCATGCTTTTAGGCAGCATCAAGCCTAAGAAGCTTCCTGAAATAGATTTGTTTAACCTCTTGTTGAATGTCTACGGTAGCGGGGATGCCCAGTTTCTTCAAACTTCTGTGTTCTTCATGTGATGTTTTCACAAAGCCTAACCTGAATCTCCCTTGCTGCAGTTCAAGACTATTCCTTCTTTTTCAATCAGCAAAATCATGGTGAATAGATTGCTACTGTCCTCTTTGCAGTAATGTTAACAGTATTAACAAATAATTGTCCTCCAATGAAACGGAATGGGATTTAGAAATATTAGCCATTAAGGAACCTTCAGCTGAAAGGCAGCTGATGCATGACAAAAACTGCTTTCTTAAGTCTAATATTTCATTGCTAAATTGAAATTCCACAGTAAATGTAACCTAGGCTCGCAAAACAATGTCCTCCCATTTATAAATCATATCACTTTGCATATATTTGAATGGTCAAACATCTATTTAGTCTCTGGAATTATTTGTTCTTTCATTAATGCAGACTAGATGAAAGCTGCAGATAACAGCTCATAGTGATTGAACATAAAGTGAAACCCCTTTATTGTACAGGATCTGCAGCCTAAGCACTATGGCAATAATCTAATGATGCCTAAACTTGGATGCCCTTCAAGTTCTCCAGAACAATAGGTTCTGCCAGCATGACCTACACGAGATACCAGAGACCGAAGCCAGACTCCAAAGTTACATTTTCCGGCTGCCGCCTTGGGCAAGGGCAGTGCCCCAGGGGCACCCAGGAAGGGTTGTGCATGCAGAGAGCTGGGCAAGGGGCCAGTGTTGCTAAGGCCTAGCCTCTTGGGGCTCCTCTTTCTGATTTAGAGCTTCTGAAGTCCAGCTGCCAAAACTCAGGCAGAGGTGAGTCAACGTCCTTGTCAGGGTATTCCAGAGCAGTGAAGCCCAGCAGCTCCCATGGACTTCAGCGAGACTTGCCCAGCAATGAAGCATATAAGCATCTACATTTCTAGAACTTCCACATTTTAAAGTTGACAGGGGCTCGGCCTGAGTAAGAGGTGTGGCATGGAAGTTGTCCCTAAAGCTGCTCAAGCACTTTGGAGCAGATAGTAAAGGAGCTTTCTTGGGGACAAGTGTGCAGCACACTGTGGACTATTAAATATGTTGTGTGCATTCAGCTGTACATCAGCAGCCTCTTTAGAAGAAATGTCCAGCTTCTGTCATTTGACATCAAAACTCAAATTACTTGAATGGCTGGTGGAATTATTCTATGTAAAGTAGCCTAAAACTAAAACACTGCTGGAGCAAATACATTTTACTTGCAAGCAAAAAGTGATCTATTAGACTAATACTTGAAGTAGATTTGGTGCTTTCAGAGGGTTTGTAGGAACAGGAAAGGGTAGGGAAAATAACTGAACCAAAATATGGTGTTGTTAATTTCCTGACTATTATTTTCCTCGTTTCTGCCAAATGGTTGCATCTATTCACTACTATTTCCTGAAGAGAAATCTTGTTAATTCTGAGTTATGGAGAAAGAATCACCCATTGAGAAAAATTGGGAGTACATAACAAAACCATTCACCAAATGAGATCAAAAAAGAACAACAGACAAGAAAAACGCCAGGTTCATCAACAATGAGATATTTTCAACTGGACCATGGTATTTATTTTAGTTTAAACATATTGCTCAGTGAATTAATGAAATGAAGGTGCACAGGTCAGGACCCACCAGGAATACCCTCCTTTACCTACTATCATTGTACCAGCATGCATCCTTTTTAAAAGCCTAAGTGGTCACAGTCTTTATTAGTCCTGTTTCAAAGTAAAGACACTTCCACTCCTTAATGAGAGACTTCTTACAACTAAGATAAATACTAGAATTGCAGCATGACCCTCCAATCTATTGATATGGCATAATTATTTCTCATGTACTGTAAAAAAAAAGCAGGGTTTCAACTACTTTTTAACACATTTCTGTTTTCTTATCAAATCAACACACTATCCCATATGCTGGGCAGGCATTCCTGTTAATGGCGGACAGCAACATGAGTCCTCTCCTTGCCAGCTTATCCAGCATTTATCTTCTCTATCTGTTTTGATGGTAATTATCACTTTTGAATGTAAGACACCTGAGGGGAAAAGTAACCTCTCTTTCCTTGCCATGGAACGTACTTCAAGGCTTTATGTTTTTCTGGCCAGACTCCCATCTCCAATTTTTTGAGCTCCAGAGGGGCTTGCTCTACTATCATATCTGCCAGTAGAGAATGTATTGTAATAAGTTAGAGTGTCCAGCTACAGCTGAATAATCCACCTTTACAAACAGAGGCCTTTTCAAGAGCTCTTTCCTCTCATGCCCGATACTGCCAGCTCTGAAAATAAAATAATCAAAATTGCCTATCGAAGACTGAAAAACATGAGTTTACAGAAGTGGTTAGAAAAAAAACAACCCTCAAAACCTAATCTCACCATAAACATGGACCATTTTTCAACTACTTACTGAGTCATAGGTACGTGACAACTAAACTTTTAAGATTCTGCTAGACAAGTGCTGTAGGACTGTACATTGTCAAGACAGTCTTACACAAATTAACTCTCCAGCTGTCCACAGGAGAAATATTAGTATCTCTAGCTAAAGACAGGGAAATTGAGGTGGAGGTTCAATTTACCCAAGGCCATGCCATAAATCATTAGAACAGCACAATTAAAACTGAATAGCCATAGGCTCATGAGTTCTGGAGAAAGATTCATGGTCAGGATTTTTGCTCCAGATAGAGATTTATGACAGAAGAGATAATGAATAAAACATTTTAATCATAATTTTCTTAAAGAATGGTTGCTATGCACCAACACTAACCTAGTAAATCTTACAGATGCTATTTTAGAGGAAGAAAAAGGCAACTAATAATAGTAGGTATAACACAGAGAAGGAAAGGAAATATACTATCATCTAATTTACATGGATCCAGAAATACTTCTTGTTGCTCCATGACACTGCTGTAAGATAAAACTAAGCTTGTCCACAAGACAGAAAAAAACTAGACAAGCTTTGTAATGAAATCACGTGGACATAGATTGTACCAAACAGAGCTGCCCAACTTCTCGCTTTCTGTAAAAACCTCTGCACAGTTAAGCATTCCTATTGTGTCTCCAAGTCCTTATCTCTTCTACACTAACAAATTTAATCCCTTGCACCTTCTTCACAGGTTTTTAAGTCTCTTGTCATCCCACCACTGTTCCCTGAACAATCTTCAGTATGTGTGCAGGCTTCAGTAACTAAAAACTAAATTAAAACTAAAACTAAGTATTCCTGTTGAAAATTCACCAGCATAACTTGGAAAGAAATAATCATCTACTGATCTTACACATTTCACCCCACTAATATCAACACTCCGATGACCTTTTTTTCAAACAGACATAGCGTGTTGTTGGTTCACTTAGTTTGTCACCTTTCACATTTTTCTGCAAAAAAACTGAAAAGCCATTTTATATGTTTGCTCTTGGTTCCTTCTTCCTCTAGCACAAATCTTACTGGCTGCTATTTTACTGACTTGCAACATCACTTCCATTTTCCAACATAATTTTTAATTCTGATCACGTCCTACAAACAGCCTGCAAACTCCTGGTGTCACGCACACATTTTATAAATACTATTACATTGTCCAGCTCATTAATGGAAATTGTGAATAGATGTGACAGAGAACTGACCTCAGGGACCTCACTTGCAATATCTCCTGGTATGATAACTAAACTTGGATAACTCTTTTTTGAATGCAGCTTTTCTTTTTTAATTAGTTATGCATCAACTCCTCATCATAGTTTCATCTAGACCATATTTCCCCCCTTTTGGTTATAAAAAGTGTCATACAAGGCTGTATCAAAAATCTTACTGAAATCAAAATTTGTCACACATTTTATGCAATCTTACTCACACCAGTTTTACCACCAAAGAAGCAAAATCATTGAAGTATTCAACATGAGTATATTTCATACGAATATTTTTCCTAAAAGATGGTCTTCCAAAAAGTACAGAAGTTCTTCATGAAAAGCCATCAACATTGTCAATATTTCCTATGACAATGTAATTCTACTCTTTTCAAAATCATTGTAAAATCACTGCTGGTATTTCTTAGTAAATATTGATAAAACATAGCTCAGACTAATGAATTAGGTCATCGAGTATTTAGACAGTAGTTTCAGATTAAAGTTAACTAATCTGATTTCAGTTGAAAGTCACAAAACCAGCTGTAAATTAAACCCAGCAAAGTGGGAATAAATAATAATTTCAGTATCTTTTGACAAAGCATTTTCTTGGTTTTCAGATAGCACCAAGATTCCAGATGACAACTTTCAATTTACTTTTCCAAAGCATTTCCAAGTGCTTTTCTTCCTAGAGCAGATACTTCAGCACCTTAGGCCAGAAGCAGCAAAAACCAGTTCTACTCACACCTTTCTAGTCAAAGAAAGTTATAATGGTAGTGGCAAATCACCAACCTAAACAAAAAAGCCAATCTTCAAAAGGGCCGATGCAAAACGAGGCAGCTATATCAATATTTGTACAAATTTGTCCAGGAATGAATAAGTTCTTTGAGCTACATGAGGCATGAGTGCATGGAGAAGTGAGTCACCCCACGGATGGACGGCAGGGTGTCTGTCAGAGAGATAAGCAGCGTTTGATGCCCGGGCATCTGGCATGCTGCCACCCATCCCGTTTCTCCATTTCAGCTGGAGTTTTACAGAGGAGGCAGGAGGCCAGCGGGGAACTGAGGGTGGCTGGGAGAGAGAATGGGAGCAGCACCATAAATTGTGTGTCCTTCCAGGAGTCCTTAATCCCATGTGACATGTGCCACTGCTTACAAATCTGCATATAGCCAGGCCTGTTTTCCACACTGCTGCACTACGCACAGAGACTACAAGCGCACCACTCAAGTGGTATTGCACTTTTCTGCTGGTATTGCACAGGTTCAAATGACAAGTAAATTCTCTTTTTCTGACTGAGCTCTTACTCAACTTGAAGGATTTAACCTGTCCTTGCAAGAGGTATTCATGTCAAGAAGCTCCAGCTCACATTAGAACTCTGCAAGTGAATTTAATAAGCAGTTTCAGGCATAAACACATGCATCTTCAAATGTGGAAGCTGTGGTGGTCCATTGCCTGGTCCTAAGAAAGCAGCTATCTAAATATGGCTGACTCTGGCTCAAGAAAAAGATGGCAGCACTACAGAAAAATATACCAACAGTTCAAATGGATTAGGAGCAGGTTTCTTCAATGATACAGAGACAGATTTCCACATATTCAAAAAAAACCCCAACAAACCTGCCACAAAACCAGAAAAAAAAATACCCAAAAATATTCACAGATGTTACAGTGCTGATCTTAGTGCGGGAAACTGGTGGAGTTCAAATGACTTGGTGAAGCAACCTCAGCCTACAAAAAGACCGAAGCTTGAGGGTGTTTGACCAATATGTCAGCCCCAATGTGCTGAGCTAGTTACTCTTTCCTCTTCTTACAAAATGTGTTCTTAAAACAAGCAACCTGAGCTAAATATTACGTTTAACATCTTTGGTGGCAGGTCCTGTAAGTACATTTAGGCTGAAGGAGATTCGAGTCTTACAACTTTCTCCTCCTATTTTTTCATGGCTCAGGAGAAATCTTCCTTGGTAGTAGCTGTCAGCAATACTAGTCCTGTATATATATCCTGTTTCACTGGCATGAAAAAATACCAGTGAATGCTAAGCATTGTCAAAAATATTAGCTCCCCTGATGAAGAAAATTGAACTAAGCTGTTGCTATATGATAGCACAAAACATCAGGAAATTTTATCTTAGATCATGTCTACACAGGTCTCTGTCCTTCAACACAGAACCTGACCATCGGAATCTGACAACTATCAGACATCTTTTTCTCTGTGAATTCAGGCTACTCAAGGATCTAACTGGAGGCAGTCAAGCCTGTACCCTTCGTCTTATGAACCTGATATCAAAAACGCTGACTCAAACAAGCCTCAGTAAGAGACAGGTGCCCAGGTTTCCAAATGTGACTTGAAAACCTATACTATTTTGTTTCCAAAGACTATAAAGGACAAAATTCCAGAGACACTGAACTCAAAAGAGCTGCTATGGAGGGCTTTTTCCGCTTTCAGAGAAAATCTAATTCTGACTGAAAGGACAGAGAGAAGAAACAACTGTAGCTGCTAGTTCAACAAAGTGTGAGTCAAAAGCACTGTCTAGAGCTTCCACTCTCCTTCCCTGTGCTGGCTTGGTGATTGGCACACCGCTTTGGGGAGCAGGAAGCCTTAGTCCTGTGACCCCATGTCTGGGAAGGGTGCCCTTGGTGCCCCTGCTCTGAGGAGTGAGACTGCCCTGCTGCCTGCTGACACTGGGGACAGCCTATCTGCTTCTCATCCAAGTCTTTGGATACAGGCAACAAATCAGAAGATTTGGGATCTAAATGGAATCCTGATTCTTGGAGGTTTCCTTTGGTGAATAGGACCTGCAAGGCCATTCTCTTCATTGGGAAGCAAGCCAGTGGAGGGCCATGTACTGCTCCACACCTTCTGTCTGCCTGCAAACATCCATGATCCATCACCAAGGAAAGCCATCCCAAGATATTTATTGCTCTGTAGTGTTCTGCCTCAGTTAACAAGCCATTTTCAGTTGCCCTCAACTGTAACCTGTACTTGCTCAGGTCTGGTCATGTTGTTGGTTAAGGAGGAGTGATGGCAGGAGCCCTTGGCCACACTGTAGAGCACATTTACTGTGCTCTACAGTCCCTTCTGCCCTTTCCCTGATGTCACTTTTTTATTATGACATTACACCAAATCACAATGGGGATTAACTACCCCCATATAAGCTTATTATAGGCTTATGCAGGCTGCTAGAGCTTGGCTTTGGACAGCATTTATTTTAATGAGCCTTGGGATGATGTTACTATTACACCAATGATTGTACATCCCCATTAAGCACTAAAATGAAGGCAGAATGCAACATTCTTACCCTATACAGTCTCTATACAAAGGTGACAAAATCCTGATGACATACACCAAAAAGAACCCCTGGCTGATGATGTAATGATAAAATAAAAATACTGAGGTGGAACTGAGGGAATAATTACAGTTTGTAACACAAAGGCACTGCCAAGTGAGTAACCCTTGGTGAGGGTAACTACTTTCATTTACTCTGCACAGCTCACCTGCAGCAATGGATATGGCAAAGGCTTAACTCATGTACACTAAAACATGGAATGCAAGCAAAGAAGCAAAATAACGTATTCCACTTATTAAAGAATAAGTAGATGGGAGGAGGAAAATAAGATTTTTTTCAAATTATACAGTTGGATAGTACTGAATTTTCCATGTTTAGCTGTGGATTAATAATAGGGTATTCAAGACTGAACACATCCCCAGAAAAAGATGAAATTCAGTATTTCTTCATTTCAGCTGACAGCTGAGGCAATGAATTTATAAGTAGCTGAATGCAAGGACAATCTTTTCTAGTCACCTTTGTAAGAACTAAAGCAGTAAGAGACATTTAAAAACTTATTTGTGAGAAATTTGTACTAATTCTCTTTTCAACTCACAGACAATTTCATTGGAGCTCTCACTATTATTAAACAAAACTGAGTGTCTTTAACATGGACACAGAAACAAATATGGACTGACCAAAAAGAAAGTTAAACCAGCACTGAGTGTCTCAGCTACACTTATTAACTTCATCACTGAAACACATGGCTAGGGCCTGCACTGACTCACAAAATGTGTGAAAAGAGGTTCCTCAGTTGAACATGTCCACAGAACTTCATTAACTCTCCTTCTGATCCCAGAACTGTAGGATTGAAGCCAATATATTCTGCAACAGTTTCCTTTCCAGCTAGTACCTCTGCCTGCACTGACTCTACCATGTACACTCCATGTCCACTGTGGGATGCGAGTCTGGTGAAAAATTTCTAGATAATAGAGGAATAATGGTAATATCTGGCTACCTTTTTTTTTTTTTTTTTAATACCTGCATTTTATGTGACTACAGAGTTTTCAAACAGCTATATCATAACAGTCTGTCGCAAGTGTATTGGGTGTTTCAGTTTGCCAGACCTGTCATAATAAATTAATTACAGGATGTTGCAGAAGTGGCTAAGTTCCAGCAGCATCTTGCACAGTTTAATATAGACCTATTTCCCCATTTCGATGTATTTGTGGTTAGATAAATCCTCAGAAAATTTACAGCTGCTACACACTATTATATTCCCCGCCTTTGCAGGCGAATATAAATGCAACAAAAATTTGATGTCTGCTCAGAGCATAGATTTTACTGATATTGCTTTACTGTGTGGAAACATTTTTCCACTAAAAGTGGCATCTGCAGTTTCTGCCAATTATTTGCATTTGAGCATTACAGATCTTGTAAACTTGCTTACGGCAGTCAAACATCGTGCAAATACATTTGGCTTGGCAAAGTCCTCAAGAAAAAATCAGGTGGATGGAGTTTTAGATGAAACTCAGAGCTAACATTTTCATCTATGAGTGCAAGATAGAAAACATTCTTCCAGCCTTTAATTTACACTAATGTGTTACTGCAGCCACAATATTGCAAGCAAAGCCTAATTCTTGCTGACTTCGCTGGAGCTTTGAGTACAGGGGTCTATCTACTCTGAGCAGCTTGAAGGATCGGGACTATACACATATATCTCACTGCTGAAAAACAGACCCTTCTGAAGGGGAAGGCAGCAAGTGATCAGCATACAATGGAGTGAACAAAAGACAAAACTCTTGCCAAAACCACTGTGAGCAGAACAAATCTATATGTAAGAAAGGGATTATATAATATTTAATGTTTAAAACAGCAACTGAAGAAAAGTTCCAGTCTCTGCTCTAGCTGCATTGCACCAGATGAAGAGGCTGGAGAAGACTGAATCAAGGCAGAAGTGCTCATTTTAAGAGAGAACACTATAAAGGTGCCCTCTGAAGACTTATGCCAGAAATTAAGGAATGAGTTTCATCTATCTCAACAGCTCTGCAAGCCACAGACTATATGGGCCTTTTTGTAGCTCAGAGTTAAAATATGACTGAGGTAAGAGTTACTGGGTTCTGAGTGTTCATTCAAAAAGCTTCTGTAAAAGGCAAAAAACGAATGTTTTAAAAAGTGAAGTGGTTAAATATCCTAATTTCTAAAGTCTAAAAAACATGACTGAAGCAACCCAAGCTCTGCTATAATGTACCTACACATTATCTTCTGTTCCTTCTTCTTAAGTTCCAATTTCTAATTGCCACATTTTTGCAAGCCTTCTCCAGGCAGAAGCTTTTTTCTGAAGTGGCTTATTTCCCTCTCTCAGACCTCCTCTCGTTTTCATTCCCTACGTGCAGCAGTTTTATTCCTAATGCATGTATTCTAAATTCCAAGCAACAAAACTCCTTGAACTAACACAGTATATTTTTACAAGTGCAGGTGTACACCCATAAATTGTCCAAAATAATCTGTTTGGCCACTGGATAGAATGCTAAGGGAAAACCCCCAGAGTACCAATCTCTGCATGAGTCTTCCCGGTCACCTCCACTATTCATAAAACACTTCTATCCCTTCCCAATCTCCACATCCATAAAATATGTTGCACTGCATACATACTAATTTCATACATGCTAGAAAAGAATCATTAAAAACCTCCATCACTCTTTGTGTTTACCAAACAAATGTTTTGGCTTTAGTCTGTTCCCGCCTTAAAACGAAGTATTTCCTATTCACCTGAGTAATTAGAGCAGAAGGATGTAGTGAATGAAGTGCCTCATTATCAAGTTTGTATCCACAGCCTCTGCAGAATGGCTACCATGCCGGCTATTTTTCATAGCTGTCTGCTTTTGCTTGTAATGGCCCATTGTTAACCCTAAATGATCCTGACATTCAATTCTCCATCAGACAATTGCGTCCAGCCGGCAGATTTAGTTCACTAGTCAACAGAGACTTTCAGTTGTCATGTTCCTCTGTGTTCTCATTAGCCCTTGTTTGACTGTGATCCATCCCCTACTGCCTTCTGAATTAAGTGATGCTACAAATACACTTACTGTGTTTTATGATGTCTGTTCCTCAAATTATTTTAAGGAAGAAACAAAATGCAATTTGATGAGTATTGGGAAACACAGGAAAAACATGCCATCCATTCTCTTCTGTTTTACTGACTTTATGCATTGTTGTCCACGTCTGCCACATCACAAAAATGTAATAGCAACTCGATGTTAACATCACACACACAAAATCTAGAAACCCCAGAACAGTGAAAGACCTACTATGATGCTATCACCAGGCAGTTAAAAATAACTAACATTTACCCTTTTTTAAAACATTTTATCAGTTTTTTTTCCAGTAATGAACTTGTATCACCCTCTTAGAATGCATCACAGAGACTTTTATAACTCTTTATAACTCTTAATTCAGACATCATGGCTCAGGGAGCAATTTTGCAGGGCACTCATGTAGTTCTTCATCTAAAATAAACTTTCAATAGGTAATCCTTCTAGAATTCTTTTCTTCCACTGAAATTTCAGTTCCTTAAATACTTGGACAATATTCAGCAAATGTACATGATATCCTTTGTAAAGTGATTTTAAGAAATATGTACATTGTATTAACATAGAAATAAGCAGCATTATATGAAGTTTTCAAACCAAAAAGTTAAAGCAATACCCTAATCCAAAGTGTTTAAAAGTTTTAACCTTTTTTCTAAGTTTAAAATTCCAACAGCAATGCCTGAAGAATGAAGAATCTACTAACAACAAAAAGCAGTTTTTCTTAAAATGAATGTATCAGCCATATTTCTGAACATAAGGTAAAAACTGTCTTTGCCGCTGTGTCTTGCTAATAATAATTTGTTAAGAGACTTTAGGCTGAAGGCTCTAATTTGAATATTGAAGGATCACAGAATTTTTTTTTAATTTCAGATATTTTTGTTCCTCTTCTGTTAAATGAACACAGAAAACTATCACCACTGTGACATGGTATAAAGGAATAGAAGTCCCTAACCAACCATGTGGTAGGGAAGAAAAAAAATAAAAAGCAAAACAAAAGCTATTGCAATTACAAGTAAACATTATGAAAAGTTTATTTTCAACTCCTGCATTTTCATGTTTGGCTCTTATCTGAGTCCTTCTGCTTAATTGTTATTTGGAACTGTGCCTTGGAAGACACTACTGCTGCCTCTCCTCTCAATTTGGAAAGTGTGGCAAAGCAGTTCTATTCAGCTTCAGAGCAGTGAACATAATTGGAGCCCTAGTTCACAAGCATGAAAGGAGGTGCTGTGCCTTTGATTAGAACTACCATCTCTCTGTGGTGTTTATCTGAAGTGTTATTTCTGTCTTCAGTGTCGATAATGCCAAATTAACATTTTACAATGCTTTCCAATGAGCTCCCAGATCTTGGCTACCACTCAGCTCTCCCTGACGTGGAGCCTGATGTCACTCTCTGCCTTTATTTTAAATGTGATCCAGGACATTTTAAGAAATGTAAGACATTGAGATTTTTCTCCTTTATAAAACCTTTAAATCCCACATGTCGCACATGAGTTGAAATACATTGCAGAGGCCAAGAGATGAATGGTGTGTAGTCTTGCTAGAATCAGGCAGCCCCAGAACTAAGGTAATTTTACACTGCCTCTGACTGAGGAAAGAGACATTACTAAGTTTACAGCACTCATAAGCAAGCCCTATTTAGGAAAGGACTCCATATATACACTCTAGGCAAAGCAAAGCTAAGACTGCTAGCAAATATCAGCTACCAGTGGGGCAAAAAAAGAGTATTTGCTGTAGTGCTTTACTCAAAATAAAAAAGTTTACAGATTTTCCTGGCTTTAAAACATGTGCAAGAAAGATATTAAAATATACAGCAACCAGTCCTCTGCATCTGGGTGCATTTTACACATCAGTGCCCAACATTGTTATTCTCACTTCTTTTTTTAATGGAATCAAGTGCCCTGTCTACTAAATAAGGGCTTTCTAATTTTATGTTATTTATTGCTTCAGAGGGGGAGGAGGAAGAATTTCCTAGCAGAGTAAAAATAAACTGGATAACATCAACCAGAAAAAATACCAACACTAACTGATAGAAACTGTTTCATTTAATATAAAACATAAATTATTTAACACCATAGATAATTAGTGAAGTTATTAGTAAAAGTTCGCAAAATAATACTCAAGTAAAAAAATAGATTAATGATGCTTACAAGTGAATAAGGACTACAAGTAAAACAAATACAGTATAGTTGGATATGAAGTATTTTTTTCAGACAAAAGAAAATATATTTGGCAAGACTGGTGTCAAAGCAGCCAGGAACTCTGACAAACCTGCAGTGAACCTTTACTATGAGCAGAAAACCTCACTGAAAAGATGTAACTGCCTGTAATTTGCACACTTGCTTACTTTGACAAGAATAAGTAGTCCTACTGAAGACAGTGTAGTTACATAGGCAGGTAATCAACAATTCCCTTCTGAGCTGCAAAATGCAGTCCAAGTGAATAGTTCATGTCAGGAAAATATTTTTAAAAAGCTTATGTTTTCAGGTACACCTTCATGCCAGCACTCCTTTGGAATTTTACCATTCTGAACACTCTTCTATTTTACCTGCAACACATTTTAAAACACTAATTTAATAACTTATGTAGCGGTTGAGCTTGTTTTGCTTTAGATCAAATATTTTCACTTGATTCTCTGCTCCCAATGTATTGATCTACAGGTTACAGAAATGACTAAGTGAAGGTTTAATGAGGTATCAAATTAGGAAATGTTATATTTGACAGTGTCATTTTTTTTCCAGTTCAGTGAGGAGCTGAACCTTCAAGTTCAAGGAACTGAGGGCAGAAGTCACTCAAAGCAGGTTTACAGCATTGGTAAGTCACAACTAGTGCCATTTTGCATATTTAAGTATTTTAATTTCAGCCTTCAACATGTGTAATGAATTTCACACCAGTATTCAGAAATAAATGATGACTATACATCATGGCATTCAGGCTCAAAGGCAATATTTGTCTTTCCATTTCTGCTTAAGTTTGAGCCTCTGACTGTCTTTTTCTTCTTCTTCAATTCCACCCCATGGGATGCAGGTTCATTTTCAACACCATTAGCTGTAACTGATGACAGAGGAGTATCGAGACTCATTAAGTTGTGCTGATTTTCTCTCTCATTCCTCTGTATCCTTTTCTTCTTTTTCTTTGTACCTCTAGAGGAAGGTGAATACAAAAAGAGTAAAAGAAACACAAAGTTAGCCCAAATTTAGAGCTTTTTCTACCCACAGCTGACGTGTTAGAGCAATTGTCTGCCTGTCCCCTTGAGCACAATGCTGAAACAACTACAAAAACTACTGCTCCACAGCAGAACAAAGACAGAAAAGCCATGAAGACAAAATACGAGACCGCTCCTCTAGTCTACTTTTTATCATAGCGTTGCTTTGAAAAGAACTGCTCCTGATGTTAGAAATCACCTCGTCTTGATCAACAGCCAACAGATGTAATTAAAAAATACAAATTACCAGTCTCCTCCTCTCATAAAAGCAATTGCACTTTTTTTTTTTTTTTCTTTCCTAAGCTCAGACACCAAAATACTTGCAATTAAAGAGAAATTCTGGGCTTATTTATTCAGCAAGAATAAGACAGGTAGGCAAAGTGCATACGATTATTTTTTTCCATTTTAAATTTATCTGAATGAGGACAGATAAACAGAATCAGAAATAATATCGATGTCTATTTATGCTTATCAGACTTCAGACAATGCCAAAGGCATCAAACAAACTTCCAGTTAATGCCTTTAACTGGTCTTGCACAGGGATTTTGCAATGTTACACCACTTCCACCATGAATTCCCACTCTTGGCGTAAGCTGTAACTTTATTTAACCATAAATATGTAATAATATTTTGACTATTACCTTTCAAGGGCAGGGACTGTCTTTGTTGAAAATTCGTATTGTGCCTAGCCAAAAGAAGTCTTAGTTTCTGACCTGAACTGTTACATTGAATGCTGCTGAAAAATGAAACAAGACTGGAGAATGCAATGTGTGCTGTTTCTCCAAAAGGCATGCTGCAAGTCTTTACTCTTGGTGACACTGTCCTAATGTAACCAGATTTCATACATGAAAATATTTACTTACCAGTTTTGCTAATGAACTGATGACTATCTGCCTAGGGTTTGCACTTTTTTAAAAACTAAACTGTATATTTATGAATATGTGGATTGCTGCAGCTCTAGTACTGGAATATTCTCAAGTAAAGGTCTGGAGTCTGTGTTAGGATTCCTGGAACAATTTGAGAAGTAATGGTGCATGAGGAAATTGGGGAACAGAATAATAATTATTCAGTAATATAAGTACCAACGTACCAAACTGATTGTTCAACTGGGTCTTGTGTAAATTCATGCAGAGAGTACTACATAAACTACCTCAACAAAACCATAAAATGGGAGATAATGTATCCAAGGAGATAACTAACAAGTAGTATATAATAATTTCTATTCAAAGGGTGAGGTTACTATGCTGATTTCCAATATAAAACTACTGTAATTTTGAGAAGCAGTTTTCATCTTCTTACTATTTGAACATCAGATGTGATGATGTATCAAAACTTTGAGACACTTAGATTGATTCCATTTAACATCTATTATATGGACATTCTCTAGATATTCTAGACTCTGCAGAAGATAGGTTAACTGCCTGGCTAAGATAAAAGTCTACTACCATCTTGTATAAAATTTGGTTTTTCTATTGCAAATCCACATCTTAAGGACTTATCATTCATACTCTTTTACAGCAGGTATTTGGGATATAATTAATATTGTTCTAGTAAGGCAAAACAGCAATCTTTCATTTGGCATAGCGAGTTGTGCAGGTGCTAACAGATTCACTTCTCCATATTGAAAGTGTGTACTTGGCAATCACATCTCACTTGATTCTTAAGAAGTCTATTTACTCCATAATTTCTATCACATACATAAATGTGACATGGATATTAAGTATATTTTCACAGAAAACAGGAAAATAACAGTATATTTTAGGTGGAGCAGCTATTTAAATACTGATTGGACTAGATCTCAAGTCACGTTGATATTGCTGTTAGATGCTAAAGTAGAAAACTTTCCCAGTTAAGATGGTAACATTTTCACACATGTGATTTTTAAGGATATTTCAAGACATATCAACTGCAACAAGCAGTGCAACTACAGTTCTGACACAGCCCCTGCAGGTCACATTTTCAATAACAATGTAGTGAGAGTTTTCATGAAAAACAGGCAGACATGTTTGTGAAATTATTTATTATCTGATCTATACTGTATAGACACCTATAAACACAAATATGTGACAGCCTTTCAAACTAGTGGCACCAAAAATTGCAGAGGATCCTTCTCTCTTTTAGCTCTCAAAATAAGGCAAAAGCTTGTAGCTTTTTCTGAAAAAAAAACCCAAAAAACCAGTTTTTTGGTACTGCTATGAGTGTCTATGTAGCACACATGAATTCAGACTGGAATCTCCATGGCACTCCTCCTCCCTGTAGTTCAGAAGGAGGGAGCACATTTCAGTGACTCAGGCACATAAGTGTCTTCTCACACCTTCTCAAAATGGTCAGTGAAGTGGTTTTGGGGCTTTATTTCTTCAGTGTAACTTCTTCTCAGGACAGCCTTAGTTTCCATTAAAATGAATGTTTCACATTTGATACGACTCAAAATTCTTGAGTTTGCGTAAATCATTTGTAACTCCAAATTTTAAATCTGTGGTCACATATTTTTCAGTGGATATCCTCGAAAGGTCACTCAGTTGTTTCCTGAAGGTCTACTAATAGAGTTGAGTCGTACCAAATTTTTGATACTGACTTCTAACAGACTGTATCAACCGTCACAGTAACTGTGCTTCTAGGGCATTTCCTTCCTTAATGTCTATACTATCAGAATAGTTATGCCCAAAATTCAACACTGAATTCTTTCCATGTATAGTTATACAGCCCATTCCTCAGCATAGATGAGGGGTAAACATTTCTCTCAATTTATTTTCAAATCTAGATATAGCCTGAGATACAAAATTAAGATTTAAAGGCAGGTTAAAATTAGATATGTATCTACGTCTACAGCATATATACACAGATTATTTTTGTGGGGAGGGGATCAGTATGGAAAACGATCAGTGAAATAACTTTGCTTAGGTGACAGAAATAATGGCAAACACAGGAAGTACGAGATATACTTTTTGAAGTATAAATGGTTACAGTAGCTAGAGACCTTATCTGCCTACCACTTTTACACAAAGAATAAATAAGATTTTTAAAAAATGCAAGTGTCACCATCAAAGATGCTAGCTAGCATCTTTTCTGTGACAATCTTTTGCAATTCACCTTAATTTTTAGAAGGTGCAAAGATAGTTTAAAGTTTGTAGCAATAGTCCTAATACATAGCTAAGGGATACCAGTGGTCAACCCCATATACCTGAGTTTTGATTGTCATGTACATCATAGTCCTTGCTTTTTTGGGGGTAGAGTGTGTATGCATGTGCGTGTGTGTGTGAGCACATATATATATATATATGAATTGTTATTTCCTTCACATTTTGGGTCTGAAGCACACACTGGCTGATTATCCTAAAGCTAATTTTTTTGTTTTGCTTGATAAAACTAGGTAATCCTTCCAACATTTCTCACAGTTTTCAAACAGCAGTTGTTATTTCTACAAGCATTTCTTGCTTACTGTGTTGCAGATGATTCTCTATCTGTATCACGTTTGGAGATAAATTTTAGGTCCTCTGACTTACTGATGGCTGGTGACATCTGTAAAAGAAAAAAAAAAGTCAGGAAGGTAAAAAGAAGACAGACAACAGGGCCAACACATGTGCATAGAAAACCCACCAGCTTCCTGAATAAGGAGAGAATATACCTCGTTTGAAAAAGAATGTCTATCAGCCATAAAATGTTAAGTCCTATGTGGTTACAAACAAGGAAACAGTACCCTGCTATAAAAAAACCCCTACTTGCAAATAAAAGACAATTTTCAGGTATGTGTAGAAATGGGAGGTTATGAATCTGCTTGAAGTCAGCTTAAAATACACATGGTCTGTAAAGAATGAAGTTATTTTTGCTACTACAGGAGTAAACGCAGAATGCTAAAAGGATATTTTTGTATAGTTTTAACAAGATAAACATGTCTTTTTTTAAGCTTGCAAGTTTAATTCAAAAGCAGTTCAACTCACTCTAGGTTACTTTATAATTGAGGGCTAGAAAGACTTCCCAAACCTAGAAAAGTTTAATTAAAGTCTCTCATTTCCAACATATTTAGTGGGTCTCTATACAACTTGCTGCCTCTACAAACAAATCTCTTCCAATTCGAAAAGGTCTTATGCTTACTACAATTAATTCTCAAATGGAAATGTGAGTGCTCTTCCTGAGTATCCAGACACAGTTTATTTTATTACTGTAATATTATTTTTCTGATGACTTAGAATAAACAGGATCAAGCTCCCCTTCATTGACTGAATTCATATAAGCACACTGCCCACAACAACCATGTTCAAACATTAGTCATTAGAATTAGTCTGCTGAAAAAACACAGATTGCTGGATTAGTTCAGACAAAAGTCAGCCTATTAGAATACAATAACTGGCTAGGCTAAGAAGAAAAATCATCTCCTTCACACATAAAATCCTTGTTAATACAATAATAAACTGGAGACTAAGTCAATGGTAAAAGCAAACACAAAAGAAGGAAATATAATGCCACTGATATGAAAACACAAGGGAGTGTTGTAAAGAGAATGACTTCAAGTAATTAATACTTCCTTCAGCACTTATAACCTTACAGTTCCCTGCCATGCTGAAATCATGAATTCACTTTTCTTGCAGTCAAAACAGTCTTTTTCTGAAAATCCTATGTAAATGATATTGAACCATTTTTTTACCCACCTTTTCCAGTAAATACTACTGAGCCACCTCAGTTTTAATACTATTAAATATAAACCATTCCAAAGACCAGTAGAATTCCCTAAAATGCTACTACAGAAGAATGAACTCTTATAAAAATAAAAGATTCCTAATACTTTCAGACACCTAAACACAGAAAATTTGACTTGTTTTACAGTTAGAAGATTAAAGTATCCACTAAATTAAGCTTCCTAACTGAAAGTTCTTACGATCTGGTTTAAAAACAACTCATCAGATAGACTTCCATATATTAAAGCACAGCTCTTTAGTATGAGTATCAAGGAAAGAAAAGCACACAGTTGGAGGCATTTGACTGGCTGCATTCACATCATATGGCAACTAATGAGAATTCCTAGGGTCTGTAGAGACTGACTCCAATTCTCCACAGTACTGTTTTAGTATGACAGTTTTCTTACCTCATTCCTACAAAATTTCAAGCATGTAATGAAGCAAAACTAGAAACTAGATCTTCTTGAAGCACATCTCACTGCCGCTACCTTTGTCTATCTCACACACCTTTGTGTTCCTCTTAGCCTGCTCCTTGAACCACTTTTCCCATCCTAGTGATGTAAGAAGTAACGGTACTGAAGGACCACAAGGGTCAGTGGCAGGTCCAAGGAGGCAGTGCAGGAGGTGGTGAAACAAAGGGATGAAGCAGCAGGAGGAGAAAAGCAGAGTATGTGGAGGCTGGGAAAACAGGCAGGAGGTTTTTGGCTAAGGAGGTGATGGTAACACATACACCGAGAATTCACTGAGGATGTGCCAATGTAAGGAGCAAGCCAGAGAAGGCTAGAGTAAGTAGGAGTTGAAGAGGCTGTTGATCTCATCTTTGCCCATTTCTGAACTTCTCAACCATTTACTATGCATGGGCAGATCTCCCAGGAAACTCCAAAAGCTCTGCACTATTGTCACCGTGTCTGTACCAAGATTCAGTAAACCTAGCATTGGAACAGATATGGTGTTAGCTATCACATTCATCCAGATGGTAGAGCTTAAATATTAATACAGAACTATTAGGGCAGTGTTTGCTTTAAAGAAAAATATCCTCATTTTGATACTTATATTTTTCTGTTTACTGAACATAGTAAAAAAATAACCTCCTTTGTACAGTGCCACTAATTGTGTTTTATTTTGTTGCCATATTCTAATTCTTCATCTTTTGAGAGATATAGCCCAACAGAAGAAGTGAACATTAGTTCATATCAAATACAGAAGCTTAGATTTTGCTTTGTTTATGATCATAAAAATCAAAAGACAATACATATTTTCTTTTTCTAAAAGGCTGGCTCATTTTACAGCACATTTTTTAATACTTAACATTCTCTGTGCTGCCACATAAGAAGCAACCAAGGCAATGCAAATAAAGGCAAAATACACAAAAGCATATCAAGTTCCTAATCCTTGCTGTAGAATTCACAGCAGTAAATCAAGCAACTCCCTGTGGAACTCATGAAAGCAACCAGATATAACAGAATATAACTCCTAGCAGAACCTGAAGCAGAAGGCATCTAAAGAAAATATTGGGGATGAAGCATCCATCCATGGTAGTGCTTTCCTCTAGGCTGTGCAGAGTTGCCACTAAGACTAATGGTCTGCAGAGCTTCTCTGACAGACTAAGAGGTAGATGGACAGAATGGAGTGGTGCAGAAAATCTATTCAGGTGATTCAAGCCATGACAATAAACGAGCTTGCTTTACAGCCTATTCTCCACAGAGGAACTCTCCCATAGAAGCTGTTTCTACAAAACTTGATCTAATTAAAGATTCACTGGATCAGAGATGGCAAGAATCAACATGTCTCTGTGCCTCTTCAGACTAGTCTTTAGGACTTTATACTCAGTATTAAGTCTGCACTTTGTTTTCTTTTACACAGTTGACGGATAAAAGATTCATAGCCATATGCTTAACTCCCCAGAACTCTGCTGATGCCTCCTGTCAAAACTGTTCTAACAAGTCAAGCTTGGGAGAAATATTGTGACACCACATTACACTCATAATTTTCTTTCCTATTATTCTGCACCCATCCACACATTTCTCCACTAAATGAACAACTGGCAGGGATCTTTGCTAGCAGAATTACATATATTTCTTTTACCATGACCTTGCTACTTGAAATCCACTTGACTTACAATTGCTTTTTCTCCTCTCTGGTGTTTTTAATGAACAAGTCTATCTAAATCAGATTGACTATATATTAACCCTTACATCCAACAGTATTAAGTTAGTTGTGATTCTCTAGCAGCACCATGGCTTTGTATACAAGGGAGGCATTGGCACAAATTTCTATCTTTTGCATAAAAGGGAAAATGTGGTGGGTGAAAGCTGTAATCATGGCTTAACACTAATACTGCATCTCAGAAATCAAATCCATTAGATAAGCAGGAGGGACAACAAAACGAGGAGAAGGAAGAGTGGAGACAAGATACTTCAGAATGAAGCAGTATGGTTTAGAACAGTTGTTTTCAGTCTGGAAGTCTTGGCCTTTGGGAATTTATCTGTAGTCACAACTTTGCATTAAAATTTGCATAAAAATAGTTTAATTCTCTTCAGAAAGAGGCTACAAGGACCCAAGGAGAAAACATGGGGAAGGGAGAAGTTAATTTGCTCCTGAGAGCTATCTTAATAATATGTGTCCCTCAACAGTATTTTTGGTTTTGCTTGACCGGTTCAGTGGTTCAGCTTGATTCTTCCTATCTTTAAACAGACTGGTCACTTACGGTGAATGACTATTCATGTAATTTCATCTCTCCTTTTTTCCCCATACAAATTAATTTGCTTATAAACCAGATGCCTTCTCTTTCAATGACTTAAAGAATACTATAGGCACAAGTGTAAACGTTTTTTAAGACAGAACACAGCTACAGCTTACAAACAAAGTAGCACCACACATGCTTAAGAAAGAGAAATTCATCTTGCAGGTGCAGTCAACATACTGGAGGGAAGGGTTGCCATCCGGAGGGATCTGGACAGGCTTGAGAGATGGGCCAATGCAAACTTCATGAAATTCAACAAAGCAAAGTGCAAGGTCCTACAACTGGGTCACGGCAATCCCAGACACACCTACAGGTTGGGTGGAGAAGTGAGTGAGAGCAGCACTGTGGAGAAAGATTTGGGGGTGATGGTTGACAAAAAATCTCAACATGAGGCGGCAATGTGCACTCACAGCCCAGAAAGCCAAACTGTGTCCAGGCTGCATCAAAAGGCATGGCCAGCAGGTCAAAACAAGTGATTCTGCCCTTCTGCTCTGCTCTTGTGAGGCCCCCATGGAGTACTGCGTAAGGACAGCATAAGAAGGACATGGAAATAGTGAAGCAATTCCAGAGGAGGGCCATGAGGCTAAAAAGAGGACTAGAGCATCTTCCCTACGAAGACAGACTGAGAAACTCGGGGGCCTGAAGGGAAACCAGAGAGGGACTGTTCATCTGTAATGATAGGACCAGGAATAACAGGTACAAATTGAAAGAGGGAAAATTTAAGATAGCTATTAGGAAGAAATTTTTTACTGTGAGGGTAGTGAGGTGCTGGAACAGGCTGCCCAGGAGGCTGTGAATGCCCCAACCCTGGCAGTGTTCAAAGCCAGGCTGGATAAGAACTTGAGAAACCTGGTCCACAGGGAAGTGTCCCTGCATCATGGGAGGGGGGGTTGGGACTAGACAATCTTTAAAGTCCGTTCCAACCCCTTAACATTCTATGATTCTACAATTCTAACTTGGACAGTACAAACTGCACTTAAAAGGGAAAACAAAATTCTAAGTAATAGGAAACTACAGAACTCAAAAGCTGAAATATGTTAATGATAGGTAACCTTTCAGGAAAGCAGGCCATTCCTCATAGATGGGGCCATAGTAACATGTCCTTCAGACAAAGGATTTCTTAAAGAATCATCAAAGTTATTACTACTTCAAAAGTAGGATTTGCAGAGTTGTATCTATTTTATAGTACTATTTAACAATTTATGTAGAAGATCATATAGTAGCTTTGGAAACTGATTCTAGAAAAGCATAGTTTCTTTCAGTCCAGACATCAATACCTTCAGAAATAGAAGTCTTTAATCACATTAGCAATGAATGAAGCCCAGAATTATAATTCACCATAATACATTCAAAATCAATTGAATATCACTTTTCTTTCATATCTGCAACCTCTCTGAACCTTGAAAATGAACACACTTCATGATGTGTTGAAATTCTTCAGCTCTATTCACTGTAAGAGTTTAATTGTATTAATTCCTTAATGTTTCCCTCATTAGCATAATCACATCTTCCCATTCTCTCCTCCTCTTCCTAAAAGATAATCAGTTACTGAAGTGTTCCCCAGTAACCTGGTTAGGCACCATTCAAGAAAATAGAAACAGCACAAAGTATAAAATGAAAATTTTTTATGAAACAAATATAAAATTTTCTAGCTATTATTTTTTGAAACATAGAGCAAGTTTTCTAAGCTTTTTAAAGTTTTAGATTCAATAAATAAATTTTGAGCCTGCAAAAAAAACCCACATGGAAAAAGCTCAAGCCCTAGGGGAAAAACATCAATTGCCTGGAAGGTTAGCTTCAGACATAGTAGGTTAGCCTACTATATGAATACTTAGGTATTCACAAAGTCTGACAACAAGGTTTTCTAGGGGAAGAAGAGTAAGAGCATGAATTATTTATGTGAACAGTGATAAGCCCAAACTTTGTTTAAATATACATAAAATCAAGTTTTGATGATCTTTTGGCAGATTATCCAAATTGTGCAGTAATAATGATGTGGTTCTTGATGGTAGCCCTCTTCATGCCTATGACCTTTATTTTACATCATGGTGTCTTTTCTCAAAAATAAAAATACTAGAAAGAATATTTTCTTATACTTCTAAAGAAAATTTTAAATTACTCTTCTGTTTTTGTCTATTACTACTTCTTACTCTTCTCATGTAATATGGAATTGCATACTTAATATTCCAAATGCATTTTATGTAGTGAGTGGCAGGCCATCTTAAATTATAAAACATATTCACGAGATTCTATAGACAGCAGAAAATTTCTGAATTAAAAACAAAGGTACTATCAACTTTGAAATGTTTGTGATTTGCCAAAATTTTGCAAAACCCACATTCTGGTTTCTAATAGAACCCTATCTGAATTCTTGTCCTTTCCACCTTCATCTTAAGGCACTTGAAAACAGCACATTTACTAGAGCAGACAGATGATAAGTCCATCTTTATTTCTTGGAATTCCTCATCAGTGCAGTGACAACTTCACTCCATGAAATTTCTATTGGCAGTTTAGATGTATGTTGTAATTAAAGATCATTATGACCTAATTTTGTGGCTCGGGAGTTAAGTAACTCATAAGGCAGGAAAACAAGGTTTGCATAAAATTATTATGTTATGAATGCAAAGCTGATGGTAGAAAGAATTTTGAAGGCAAGTCCTTTGAACTACAGCTTTTTTTAATTATTTGCAAAGATTAATACTGGCTCTTGAGTATTACACCCTCTTCTAATGTTAATAATCCCACTTTATTCACTCATAAAACTCTGACAATTAGCTAGATATGCATTTGCTATATCTGCTGTTGGAAATTAGACTATCTGGTATTCTCAGTAATTAAAACCATAATTGTACTTAACATTTTAAATACCCTATTTAGTCTTGTGTGGTAGCAAAACCTCACAAGTAATTTCTATGACGATTTTCACAGTAACTGTTTCACAGGCTTAACTGAGTTAAAAATTGGACTAATCACCAAAATAATCCAGAAAGAACAATAGATATAGTAGACCTAGGTATAAACTATGTATTTGGGAAAACATACTCATGGCCAAAACCAAAATGCAACCAAAAAAAAAATTGAATTGTATTTTCCTGCTTGTGGTAACAACATAAGTTACAACTTAATTATTAATGAAATATTTTTCAATTGGGAAAAAAAGGAAAGTTTTTCCAGCAAAGTAAAACACCTAAACCAAAAAACCACATAGAGTATTACAAAGCAATTATTTTTCTTATTTCTCACGTAAAAGAAATTGGTATTTCCTTTTGTCAGGTCTTATACTGAAAAAAAAATAAAGGAATAGGAAGAAAAGTTGCTGTGTCACTGCTGCAAGACAGGAACTGCCATAACCGATCAGCCCCTTCAGTGGTCGTCTTAGCAGCTTTGTCTCAGAAGTATCTGGTATTGCCTAAAGCCAAAGTGTTGTAGAACTGTCATTCATTCTGACAAACAGCTATGACAATTTGGTTCTTCTATGCAGAACTCTGCATTTGTAAACCCAATACACTCCAAAGCATCACAATTCTCACGGAGATGAGATTCATCATTTGATTCAACTCTCCATCTTCTTGCTGATTTAGATGGTGCTGATGCAACTTGAAATTAAAAAATCAGTCAGTTTTGTGTTTCCTGGTCATTCAGATGCTTTTTGCAATCTCAGCCATTACCTCAGCCTAAAATGTGTTATTAAAGCAATTAATCCCTAAGTATATACATTTAATAGTGTCTTGTAGTAGGTACACAAGGGTAACTAAGTATGGCATAAACAAATATTCCCTTCTACCAATATTAAATGTGTTCCATTCCAGATTAACGATCCTTAAATCTGCTTAACAGCTGAATCAAATCAAAAAAAGAAAAGAAGAATGCATCCAATTCATATTGGGTACTACTTTATACACTCTTTGCCCCTCTCACTCATTGCTAGTTAGATCTTCAAGTATATCCTCTTGTATCTTTTTTCTCAGGACATGTAAATGTTTCATAACTTTCCTCTGGACTCTTTATGATTTTGTAGTGCCCTTGGCTGTACTGCAAGATAAAAAGCAATGTATTTTGGACTGCCACTGTACATTTGATTCATTGTACCTTTTGAATATCTGTATGTGTGAATTATTAAATATTAAATATTTAACTCAAAGTACAAGTAGAATCCAAGTAAAGAGTATTTCAACTAAATATTACTAAAACTGAGTGTTACTAAAAAAAAGACTACTAGTAATACAAGATCTACTGTTAGAAAAATATGTTAGCCATAGACACTTGAGAAATTACAAGCAATCAGAAGTAATCAAACGTTGCTTCTCACAAAGCTGAATAACAAATACTGGTTGCAAATGTCCATAACAGTAGTGCACATAAAATTATTTTGATGCAGTAAATTGGCTGGATTCCTACTAAATTAAAACAAAAAAAAAAGACGTGGATAAAAATTATTGAATCTAATAACAATAGGTATCCATGAGTGAAACCAGGTGATCATAGCAACATATTCCCTCTGGGACACCTTCCTTGTTTCTAGCAATGTAGACAAAACCTGCAAGAAATCTTGAGTAATGTAATTTTTCCCATATTTGTTCAAGTCTGCCTTTACAGAAGTATGTAGAAGTAATGCATCCTTTTCTCTCCTGGACAATGGTTTGGCTATGAGTTCCTCAGGTATAAAGAGGTAAAAGACGCTTCAAACTAATTATTACTACTCTGTGTAGTGATTATTCCATTTTTCAAGTATATTTAGAGATAAAACACTTAGTAATCTGATTTATTGGCTTCAACAAAACTGTCAAGGAAGTAATCTGTACTCAATAATTTGTTAAATGCTACATCTCTCTATTCACCTCTTAAAAACTGAAGTTACACAAAAAAAGGTTAATAGAAACAGCATTAAGTGTTTTAACCAAGAATACTGCAATGTCTTTTCCAACCTAAATAATTCTGTGATTCTATACATTATGAAGCAAAGTTGATAAATCATCTGAAAAACACAAACATTTTGAAATAAAAACTTCTTAAATTCTAATAGCAATTGAACCAATTTTTATTGTGTTTTTTTTTTCCTTATAAATTATTCCATGTTTTAAGACAATCATCAGTCTTATTTCATAGAGTGGAAACATATGCTATGCAAAGTTTCTAATCTTCTTCTGGTGAAGTGAGAATCAAGTGGCCTGCTTTGCACATAGTAGAATCTCTGAAGATCAGAAAAAAAATCCACACCCTTAAAAGTCAAACACCTATTTTTTTCCGGACTAAAAATTGGGTTCTGTTTCTTTGTTCTTCTGCACATACTGTATTCTTACTAACTAAAATCAAAGAAACAGTAATGCTTATGCACACAGTATAGTTATGTAGTATCTAAACAACAGCATAATGCCATATGCAATTGCAAACCAATATAAATATATGGTGGAAGTGCAGAAATACTAGACAGTATCAAGATAAAAGCCTTTATTGCCTTTACTCCTCCAAATTATAAAGTCTCTATAGTTCAGCCTCCTGAACAACATACAGGATGAGTGCAGCCACTCAGATCAGAGACCATCAGCAGCTTCAAAACAGAAAGAGCCACCAACAAGTAAGAACATTTAGATCAACATTTTTCCTGGTTTGATAAATAGGCTTCATGATTACATGGTGTATCTACAGTTAGGATATTATTACATGAACTGGAAAACTCTCAAGAGAAAAACAGCTCTTTCCTAAGCAACCTGATAGACAGGGAAATTTCATGGCAGAAAACCTGAAGAATATGTTGGCAGTGCATATTCCAAGAATGATGGTCAAGCACCTGAAATTATGTCAGGTTTTGACAAATCCACATTGTTTTTTCAACCATTATTTTCATCTGGTAGCTGTAAGAGATACTTCTGTAGATGCTGGAGACAATGGAAGATTTGCCACTCATTACAGTGGTGTAAGTAAGCAGAACATTTAATTGCCACATGATGGAACAGCTGATTCTGCACAAGACACACATTAGACTTCAGCAAAAAATCTACCTGCTTGCCTACACATAAGAAATTTTTACGGAAAACGTCCATGTGGTACACAAAAGACAATCAACTACTACTTGCAGAATCCTTCCTTCTCAAATTGTTACCTTATCTAGTGTCAGAGAACCTTCCTCTGCTTCTGTTGGTCCTTCTGGTAGAAGAGGAGCAGAATCAGGTACTAATCCTGAAGGCTGTTCTTCATATTCTTCTGAAAGAGGAACCATAATTCACCATTATGAGAGTCATGAAAGAATTTATGTGAACCACCACGACATTATGATCTAGCCAAAACCAGGAGGTCAACCGAAACACTTGAAAGACGTTTCAAGCCAAATGTTGTATGAGAATTTATGAATTTTTCCCTTAAACTTTAATTTATATTAGTAAGCTTAGGTTTAAATGTTATTTATACATTGGTTATTATATAAAAGCATTCAAACATTTACCCAAGAACAAAGTCCATGCTGATAGTAATGCAGCTGATACTTTAACAAATGTATCATATGCATGTCTTTTTGATTCAATAATAAGACAATCACCAGCCAAAACAACAAATTAGTTACCAGAGATTTTTTTTGCACAGCTGGACAGCTGCCTCAAAACTTTTGTTCACTTTTTTTTTAAGAACATTTTTTTAAAGCAATCACCGAAGAGTCTTCCTACAGACTTCTCTCTAGGCTATTTTGCAAGGAAGAAAGGCAGAAGAAAATCCCAAGGATGTGCAAGGAGAGGATAAAGTCAAAGGGCTGTAGTAAATCTAACTTTAATTATCCTCATCAAGTGAGCTCAGTGTTATGCCCAAATCTTTTTTAGGAAAGAGACTTAAATACTAGATTTCATTTGAAACACAAGGGAGGAACTAGAAAATGGGGGAAGACAGCTTGAGAAATGTTGGGTTAAAAGATTTCTAAACACCAGTATAACAGATAGTTTGATATTTTAGGATGGCAAATGAATTTCTTGTGATATGCAACCACACGCTGTGTCAACAAGCTGAATACTAACAACTGTCAGCACATTTAGAGTAGCTGACTAAATAGGATGCTCCCTATATTATTTGTTCAGATTCATTTAGGTTTGTCTGTATCACTTTAATCAAAACTGTTTTAATAACAAGGACCTGGTTGCAAGTTCAATGCTTCTATGTGAGATTTAACCATGACTGTTCTTTTAAAACTTCTTACCGAAAACACTTATTTGGGAACTGAACATTCTCCAATAGAGTAATGGAAAAATTAAGAGGTTTTACAAAAACTAGATCAAATTGAGATTGCCTAAGAAAAAACTAAGATGTTTCTGAAATGCTTTGATGTGTCCTAAAACATTACCCAGGTAGTGCATGAATCAGGGTGCTATACATAAGAAGAGACGAGGAATCAATCCAGTTGACAGGTAGTTAAGTCACTACTGTGTTAGCTGCAATATTTAACCAAGAACAATTACTTTCCTAAGTCAGGTATGTAAACTTGCTAAGTGGTTAGCTAACTTTGTACAGTTTTTGCACCACAGTAAGTCATCATTATGCCATGTGTGTACTACACAAATTCCTCTCTTGAAAACAATAAGCAGCACGGCACGGTAAAATCTTGGACCATCAGTTAAACCCACACCAGTATACCAGGAAGACAGCAGTAAACTTACTTTCACCAGCCACATAATTAGCTGGAAAATAGCCTTGCTGTCCATTTGCTAGGCTGCCAAACCACCAGTTATCATTATCTTTGTATAACACTTGGATAATGTCACTGCGATGGATGGTTAGCTCATCTGATCGATGCGCTGTGTAGTCATAAAGAGCCACTACCTAAAAGAGAGATAAGAGCACCACAGCTTTATCACAACCATGCCACAGAGAAAAAAGCGCAACATTCACTTCCTCTTGCAGAAAAGCAGCTGAAACCAAAGCTGCACTTTGGTAAAAGCTGAGGCTGCCTCAAGTTTTGCTAATGGGATCAGGGGTGGTGGGAAAGCAGCAGGAGAGGCAAGATAAAGGACTGTGGGATTGCAGAAATGGTTAAGAACATTCAATTCACTAAGATTAGCTTCAAAACAGCAGCTGTTAGTTTTATAAGCAATTTGCTTGTGAAGCAAAAGGAAAAAAAACCCTCATACATTCACTTTCTCAGAATTGTTACACCACCTTCAGATCCCATTCTCTGTGTGCTCATGAAACATATGTGTTTGAATAAATACTTCAACAGTATGACAGTTTTATCGAAGGAGAAATTTAATACAAAAAGACATTGCAAAGTTTTGCTTTGATCGCTCCATTTTTTTTCTTTTTTTCTTTGTTTGTTTTGCTAAAAAATAAGGGTTTGGACATACAACTTAATAAATACCTGCCAAAAATACGTTTATATTCCTTTTCACATAATAAATCCATTTGACATACAGGGCAGCTATACTTTTATGAAGAAGAGTACTGATAGTCATCAGCATCATGCATACTACATAAAATAAATACACTCTAGAAGTTTGCTTTCTACCCTAAATATGAAAATATAAAATACAGCTTCTTATTTACTTCCTATACCCTACGAACAAAAATCTGTCCTGGTGAATTCTGAGCAGAAAAGCTTGAAAAGAAAACAAACGAACTGAAAGAATAAGGGAATTGCTCACTTCCATCATCAAAAGTGAAGGGCAAAATTATGACCTATTTTACACATAGAATGCTGCTTCCCTACCTATAATCTTCACCTCAGATTCCTCTATAAAATTTTAAGTAAAGAGGTCTGAAAAAAGGATTGTTAGGAGCAATAAAGTTTTAAGGGGATTGAAGGAGACAGCAAAATTATGACAATAGGGATTTGGAGGAATGAAATCTTTTTTATTACTTATGCATGCATTTAAATCTTAAGACTGCTGAAGTGCTTTTTATATTTGTATTTCTACTTTGAGTAATATCACCTGTGAGTTATATGACAATGTATACATAGACAATGTCACTTATATTTTCATAGTTCCATGTCACCAACTAAACAGATTAAATCAGTTATGAAAGGGAAAAGATAGAAATGATTCTACCATTGCAAATTTTATGTGGCACTTTCTGATCTGGTCAGCATCAAAAATTAGTATCAGCATATTCTCAGCAGACAGGAAATTTATCTGAATATGCATTCAGAAGTCCTGAATTTATGTAAAGAAGCTAAACAAGGAAATATCCTTTACCATAACTGTCCTCCCTGCATTAGGAAAGCTAATACAGTAATTAGAGGTGGTGTTGATGATAAAGAAATATGAACTGTAGTATAGAAGAAAACTAAACCACACTAATGAGCACCATGGTCATGTCCACTAAGAGTGCCCACTTCATTTAAGTGATAACCTCGTGAAAACCATGAATTCATTTCAGGTAAAAAAAAAAAAAAAAGATAAACCAAATCAAAAACCAAAATGGAAGATAGGAATGTAACACTCATTACTTGGCAGCATGAAAAACAGTGAAAGGCAGGACAACGATTACTTCATTTTGCAGTGTCTTTTGTAAGACAGTTCTGGTGTAAATGCTATGTTTTTTGGAAAATACTAAAAAATGTAGTAACATGGAAACTGCCAAAAACAGTTCAAACCAATCAAGCAAGTCCTACTGTTTGTCTCTCAGAAATAAGAAATCGATACACTAATGTGTCCTGTAATAAAACTGGTTTAGTAAGCTTGACAATTTAAATGAAATGTGGAAATTACCATTCTATTCTCTGGAGACATGATCAGAAAAATGACCATAACAGGATACAGGAAATGCACCTCAGATTCAAAGAAGAATGTAAACTGCTCACAATTTTGCCTATAGCAATGGACTTTCTTCTGGTGTGACATTCACATATTTGTCAAGTTCTGCCTGGGTCCAAGTCCAAGCGAAGAATAAGAAAATCAACATTCAACAGAATTTTACAAGATTATTTCTTAAGAGTGATATAAAATCAGCATTAATGTAGTCATGCCAGTTATGAACATCTTTGTAAAAAATCTACAGTAGCAAAAGAAGTCTTTGGAATCATCCTAAAAAAAAGGGAAAATTCTTTCAAAAGCACAGCTACAGTATAACAGGTATAGAAAATACTGCAAAAAATTACATAATACTTACAGTCTCTTGCACGAGTGGACAACTGCTTCCTTGTCCCACTCTCAATGTAGTCAGGCTGTCATCATTCTAGAAGAATAAATTATTTTGAAACTTTAAAGTTAAGTATTTTGCTAAACTATGATTATGAGTATTTTCATGTCCACTAAGACAGTAAGAATAATCAGCAATAAAATGCTTTTTTTAAAAAAAGAAAAAGCAGAAGTGATGTTAAACAACACTAAGCAACGTTGGGTATTGACTGGTAGATATTTAGAAAAAGATATTAAGTTTTTCAATAATGCACACTGCACTAAAGACAACTGGACTCATGACTATGTAGTCCAAGCTTGTTTGCACTGCAAACACTACAATAGATACTTAAGAAATTGTTGCAGTGAACTTTACCTCTGAACCAGTATGCTAAAATGTCATTTCTTTATAATGGAGAATTTCAGGTTGGTCTTAGTAACCAAAACTTTCCGTTTAATTCCAGTTGTTCCATATTCAACATTCAATCTTCAGACTACTACCAGAGTCAGAATAGTAGGTATATAATACAATAATCAGGATATGCCTAGACCTAAACAATAAAATGCTTCAGTTGGCAGAAGATTTAAAATAGAAAAATTAAGAAAATCAGCAGAGGAACAACAAACTAGAAAAAGAAGAGCTGGAAGTCCTGTCCTGGTATTACTTAATTTTTTTCAATGGTCTATCTTCACAAAAGGGAAGCTGGTTTCCCCTACATTTTTTGTGTTTCAAAGGATACACACTACCATAAAGAATAGAAATATTACACAGCGTTTGAAATATTTTAGAAGAATCAAATGTGAGCTTTGTAAATTAAACAATATTTCCACCTCCTTCAGATATATCACAAAATAAACATTTAACTCTGAAAATTCTATCCAACATGATTCACCTCTTCCTTATTTTACAGCCACTCCTTTACCTATCTTTTGTATGAACTTCTTTATCTTGCTTTTTTTTAAAAAAAAAATCTAAAATGTAGTGCTCCTTTTATTTTTAATGATGTTTCTTTATTCTTTATTAGAGTGGTTCAAGGAACATCATTACAAATTACAAAGAAAATCACTGCAAATTGTCAGTAGAATACATGGCATTCTTGAGAACAGAGATCCTTGCCCTCAGTGTTGTCTTCATAATTTAGCTAGGCTTATCCAGTATGGGCAAGAAATTACTGACTATTCTGAACACAGAGGTTCCATACAGTGTCCAGATTGTTCCAGTACTGCCACAGTAGTTATAGACACACACAGTACATACAGATGAATACAGTATAAAAGTGAACAGTTGCACTCAGCTCTATGAGAACATCTAAGCCAACCACCTATAGAGTTCTGAATAATTATGTACATGCACAGAAGGGAAAAAAAAAGTTTAACTGCCTGATTTGATAAACAAATTTTGAACAAAGACCAGTGGAGCTGCAGTTCAGACTACACAGCTTGTTCAGTGGTCTACTGGTTAGCACTGCTGTACAGGTTTCAGCTAATTCTCATTCTCAAGGTTAAGAGAACTGCACAGGCAATGTGCTTAGCCTGTGGGATGGGAGTGCCTCCTGTTGCTCAACAATGATTCATCAAAATTATTAGCAGTTTTATTTAGGTATCTGGTTCAGGTACTCATACTACCCCATTATTGTGTCTCAATCTGTCTCTCTCTCTCTTTTTAATAAAGTATTTATGTGGCTCTCAGACACTCAAGCTTGAAGAGAGTGAGCTGTTTGGAAATAACAAGTTAAAATCCATGAGTCACCTTGAGACTATGTTGAACGTTCTCAGACCCTGCCTTAAACTTTTAAGGCAACAACAAGCCAGAGAGGTGCCTCTTAAAGAGATACTTTCAGTATGTCATCTGCTTCACACACCTCTACCTCTAACTAGCAATTGCCCCAGCTGCCTACCATAAGTGTAGTTACTTCAAGATAGCAGAAGCAGCCTCTGGCATGCCATGCCATTCCTCAAATAGTGCCAACTAACAGTTACACTGCAAGAATCACTCAACAAAATCTACTGGCCTTTCAGCTTAGAAACGTGATTTTTTACTGCTGTGTCACAAGTTTAAGACACATTTTTCAGGATCCCCAAAAAGCAACATACTGAAATGTCATTCTTAATACGATATTAGTGTCTCCTTTTGTCAAGCAGAATGGAAACTAGTTAAATATTTTCTTGCATTGGAACAGATGTGGGGTTATAGGTATGTTCCAAAGAGTTGGTCTTCCTGGGAGGCAGACCATCTGTGAGAAACAGAAACAAAATGCTTTCTGAAAAAAGTCTGCCATATCACACTGATTTTGGTTGAACAAAGCTGTAATGAGCTTTCAGCATTAAGGAACATCCACAGAGAAAGATAAGAAGATCCAGTAGTCGATGCAGAGTTCCAGACCACGGAGTAACACACTGATTATCCATGACTAACCCACTTCGATACCCTTGAAATTTCTAACTCAAAACCAGACAAAAATGTTTCAAGACACAAATACAAAAGAGAACATTGCACAAAAGAATAAACGAATACATTGTTGTATCAAGTGTTATTGATTCCTGATAATACACTAATTAAAATGTTTATGGCTTCGTTTTAATTGAGCAGTTTCAGTGATTGTGCTAATGGGAGTTTGATGCAGACGTATAGTGGCCAACAGGATTTGGGCATTAGATAGCACTCATTCCCTTAGGAGAAGGACTGCTGAGCAAGAACAAGTGATTTGTTATTACTGCCTTTTCAGTAATTGTTGCCTTTTCCATTTACATTCTCCTTCTGAATCAATATATTTCAATTACCACAATATCAGAGTTTGAAGAAAAAAACATGGAAAAATGTAAAATCTAATTACAGGTTCATATGCTTTTTCCTTATATGCAAACATATTCTTTATTGTAACAGAATAAGTATACAAATTAAGTCCCACTTCTAATTAGTCGTTAACTCTTAATAACGACACTTTCAAATTTTTGTAAGATTAATTTAAGGTGACACTATAAATACCAGTGTGAGCCCCAATGTGTATGCATACAGGGCCAAAGCCACCCTCCCTCCTTCTCTTGTTAGTGACAGACTTAGTGACACCGAGAAGGACAAACATCTATTTCCTGCACAGTGCCTCTGCTTCTCTGCAGTCCATCTCCTTATACTTGCCATCTGTCAGAATGGAAGGGAAACAGGGAATATTACTTATGCAAGCACTCCAATAAAGACACAAGGAACGTATGCTACAGTTTCTCTTGTCTGTTTAGTAAATCTGTTTGTCAGTGTGTAACAGCCTATGTTCTGATACCTTTTGGGGTATTTTTTTGTTGTTGCTGCTTTAGGTTTATGGTGGCTTCTTGGTATATTTGTGGGGGTTTTTTAACAGAGACAAAATAATAACATATAGAGCTTGATTGAAAAATCTTGATTGGCATAAAAAATAGTATCTAAAACATTTAAAAATTTTACAGACTAAATCTGAGATCTTACTGCTGTTCCACTGCTTTCCTTTTTTCTTCAGAACATAAGGGTTAGAAATTCACTTAATTGTCTTCTCTCAGGAATGTCATGCAATCTCTTTACTCCAGTAACCAAAGTTTTAAATTAAAAGCTAAATAAGCTGAGACATAGAAGAAAACAGCTGAATAATGTTAGCACTGTCATATTTCTGTTCTTTTTCTCTGGTCCAATGCATTTCTAGTTCAGGACCTAATTACAAATTTAGTCCATGGGAAACAGAAGTACAAGTATTAGTACTAATAGCTAAATTAAAATTTTGCTAAAAGTATCAATTTCTTCTTTTGTCATAATAAATCTGCCTGTAGACACTGTAAAGTTACTTCCTTAGGATTCAGATGACTACAATCCCGCTATGATTATAGTCTTTCAGTATTTAATAAGCATGGCAATCTGTAATTTTCCTAGAGGAAAAAAGAACCAAAACTGCACCAGACTGCACTTTATTGAAATCTGCAATGTACAAACAGAAATCAGAAATGCGAACATAGCTGCTGCAGTAAAGCCTACAGGGATTAAAAAACCCCAAAAACAACAAACAAGAAAGAAAGAAAAAGGGAAAAAAGAAAATTCAGAAGCACGTGAAATATTTCAGCTCCAGAAATAATTCAAAACCTGTTTCACCATCTCTAAATATGTTATCTTTTTGATACTAATTACTTAGGTATTATATATATAAATATTACAGCATTTGTAATAGGAGAAGCAACAAATATGTTCAAAATCTTAATCTAGACCTCTCAGAAAAAATTTTAATTAGCTGCTATTTAGCATTTTTCAACACAGTTGATCCTGTAAATTCTTACCAAGCTTGCTGTGGTGGAGAACACTAAAGCACTGGTTGAGCAATTTATACTTTTCCCTATAAATTTACATACTGATGGCTAAAAAATTGAAAATGTGGAAACAAGAACAATTTAACAACAAACAAAACAGCAATGTAAACCCATACTTTCAAATCCCTTGGTGAATCCAACATACATTACAAGCCTTCCACAAATGTAGTAACAGATTCTGAGGTAGGTCCAAAAATATTCTAAACCAAACCAAACCCCCAAATTCAAACTGTAAAACAGTATAAATTATACAGGTTAATTTATGTCCATCCATAACATTTCTCTCAAAATTTACAAGTACAATTACGACAGAATATTAAACCATGGCATTCTGTCCACGAGTGCAGGAGGATTAACATCTCCAGTACAACAGGCCCAGCTTCACAGAGATACGAATGCATTCAGAAGCACCACTTGTTCTTCTGTCACTAGTTTCTCCATACATTTTGTTTAACACAGGTTTATGAAACATATAGTTGGAATTAATAGCATCTACAATTTTAACATGGTGATCAGGAAGTCAGAAATAAAGGAAAAAATATAATTAGTAGAAGTTTACCATCAATGTTTAATAGATAAGCAATAAAATAAACAAGAGGACAGTTGTGACTTCACTTGTTACTAAAAGGTGAAGTATGAAACAGCAAAAAATGAAACCATGGTCCTGCAAAAAAATTTCATTCCAAGTTATTGTCTCAGCTTTCTCTCGCTACTTATCAGTGCATTTTTTCTTAATAACAATAAAAACCTCAGGATTGCTATTTTAGCTTATTTATTTCTAATCAACAAAAATAAATATTGAAAAAAATACAAAGCTTTTGATTTGCAGATATCTGATCTTGCTACCAGCTGTCTGCATCATAAACTAATTTGCCCATGCAGACAATTGGCTTGAAGATATCTCCTTTTAGAATAAAGACAGGATAAAAAAACCCCACCTCTCTACAATGAGAACTTGTGAATAATGACATTTTATAGTTAAACATCAATTTTTTAAAAATGCAAAAAGAGAATTCCATACCGTCTGTAGTCTACCCAATAGTGTTCGGCTAAGAGGATTTCCTACTGGGCTGAAACACCCTGTGAAAAGAAAAGACTGTGAATTTTCTGCTTGTTATCCTTTCCATCGAATAAACCATTTTATTTTAAAATCATTATGTTAGCAGGATATGTTTGACAAAATTCTAATGAAAAGCAGCAGCATCTTTCAGTCACAACTATGCATCCTTCAGTCAGGAACAGCTGGAGGGTTTATTTAACTAACAGACCTGACACAAGGTTAACTAATCCAATATTTCCATTCAAATGATTTGGAGAAGTAGCTCAAGCTATGTCCACATGCCACCTCGTGCTCAAAGCTGACACTATTATCTAGGCTGTATTGCTTTTCTCTTCATTGAATTTCTGAGTAATGCACACAAAGTTTTCCAACAGAAATGATCACAAAAACTCACAAAGGAATTACTTCCTTATTTTATCTGAAAGAATAACTATGCCTATTCAGTAGTTCCCTTTGATCATCTGAGTTCCTATCACAACACATCTTGCTGTTTATTTTATTCACTCTCTACATAGCACACTTGAACAAGTACTTGTAAATTCTTTTCTTTTCAAACTATTATGTTAACTACTAAGCTCACGAAAATCCTTTCATCATCTATGGATTTATCTTTTTGTTATTGGTCTCCTCAGTTGTATACTTAAGAAAACATCTTAAAAAGAAAAGATACAAAAAATCTGAAAAACGTTGAACATGACAGTGAAATATGCTACTGCTTTCACTGGAGAACAGTTTCTCCAATACAGAAATACCAGGCAACACAGAGTTAAGCTCATAGGATTTTCTTTGTGAGACACTAGCTTTGAAACAAGTTTTGTTTTGAAAGAGGAGTAAGTTCTGAAACCTCATTTTCATTTGCCACACCAAAAGCTTGCTTTTGAGAAGTCCAGTATCTGAATAAAGAGAACTTTTCAAATTCAGATTCCCTTGTACTGGCACAACTCCACCTACAGTTTAATTTCTAAAGCCTATTAGTTTTGACTTTCACAAGAGATTTATTGATAAATGTTTAATCATTAAGGTATTTATATACTTCTAACTAGAATAAAAAAGATGCAAGCTCAAATAATCATAGTTAAATCATCTTCCTGCAGATTTTCTGCATGTGTCTAATTTTGTATTTGTGAAAAATCCTAAATATGTGCAATAATGGACTATTCAACTCTGTGCGAATTAAAACAATTCCGATCTTAATAATTTCATAAAAGCTTGTATAAATTCTGAAATACTTCATACTGAACGGCTTATTCTGCTTTTTATTATTTTTTTCTCATCTATTTTAAGAAGAATGAGATGAGAATAGAAACTGTTTTCTGAATTCAACCCATGCTCAAAAATGGTAAACCTGAAGCTAACCTTTTTTTCAAATAAGCTGTTTGCTAAAACATTTGTTCAGCACCAACACTAAAACTCAGTGGGGATATTACTCCCATCGATACTACTATCTACATACTCATAGTTACAAACTGAGATGCTACAGACACGATACTATGTATAAATATACTGTTGCATACAAGTGTGATATCAACTCTTTGAATAAAACCCCCTAAACTCAAACCCAATAAAATATCTGCATGATAACACATATTTTTTCTTTAAAGAGCTAAGTATTCTACCACACAATTTTGAATTTGAGCATCGTACTATTGTGTCAATTCACACAAACCCATTCTAAGATAAAAGATATATAAAACATTTGACAAAAACAATTTTTTTGGAAAAATCAAGTTTTAATTAAAACCAAAATTACTCTGTATTTTTATCAATTATATCACTGACTTTCTTGTTTTCCTAATAAAAACATATTACTTCCAAGTACTTCTGGACTGTATGTTTATGCATGTGAGTACACCTGTCCAGTCTCTATATTTAGTTGCATATCAAGGGAAAACTTTATGATTAGGCTGATATTCCCAATTATGATTCCATAAAGGGCAGTGCAGACCTGCTATGCAAGTGCAGGATAGAGAAAGATGTGTAACTTAAAGATACAGGGAGTGCTGTACTGAATTCTAGAAGCTGAGTTTAAACTCAGCGTTTTCCATAACTAGAGCCAAAACAAACAGAAAATTCTTATTACTTTGCTTGAGGTGTAAACAGATCACAGAATACTTGGATCCAAATATTCTATGATCATGCCTATTGGTTATGCCAAACTAGTCTTTGGTGTTATCCATTAGTTGTTTTCAGTTATCAAGTATTCTTTTAGTAGGCACTACTTTCCGACTTCGTATTAAAAAAAAACCCCACCAAACAAAACAAAACCAACAAACAATCCTGTTCAAATCTTCTTCATCCACAAAACAAAGCTCATTCAGCATGCAAGGGAATAACCATCCTTTCTTTCTCAAATGATGCAGAAGAATTTTAAAGCAATGTTACATAGCTACTGGCTTGATATGGTTCCATGCTTGATGAAGCATGTAAATGACATCAAGCAGGTGTGACTGACAGCCACAGCATTGCTTGCTTTGGTTATCTCTGATCCAGGCTGCTCACACTTCTCAGGTACTGTAGTGAGGCATTGAAAACTGAGGTCAGGATTGCAGAATGGTATTTCCACTTAATCTAAAAATGAAATTTACAGGACAGCATGACCTGTTGGGACTCTCATTTAGTCTGAGCTTACAGAAGGGTGATCAAAGCCCTTGTAAGGTCAAGCCTGAAAAAACCCTAACACCCAGGTTAATCTAGACTATTTTAAGGATGCTTCAGAATCATTAACAGAGAAGCATTTTTATTGGTGCGGAGGGTTTACTTGAACTCTGCAATAACCTTTCTTAACAGCACCTGCTGTCTTCACCTTCAGAATCATGTACATCTTGAGAAGCTAATCTTCCCTATGAAACCATCAACATTCGAATTACTGCATTTCCTATTACCCTACATTGATTCTTCAGTGGAATTTTACATAGGAGGAACAGATCATTTCTAGAATATACAGCTAATGGCTAAATGCAGTATTAGATGTTTTGAAATGATAGATGTTAATGCTTTTCCTCAAATTCTCAGAATATTCACATTTGACACAATTTAACAATAGACCAGATCCTCTTTAGGGTCCACAAAATCTTAATTGCTATAATTATGAGTCCAAGCATGTGGTAGATTTTGGGAAATGACTACCAGCTCTTTGGGAAAACAGTGTAGGTGTCTGCCTTGAAAGAAGTCTGAAATTATGTTAAATTCCTGTAGAAGTTGAACAGTGAACTGGAAGTCTACCCTCAGCTCTCTCAAGTCACTTCTGGCAATATATTCTCTGCCAGTGTAACTGCAGTTAAATAGAAAAGAAGACAAGAAACCAAGCAGTTGTCTGTCCAAAACACACCTGGAATACCAAGTTCCCAGTTTTATTGCATGCACCCACTGAAAAACTACCCTTTGCTCTAGACAAGTACATTAGTGTGAAGTGATCAAATTCTAAATAGTTGGACTGAAATGCACAGAGTAGATGAGTTGATAACAGCAGAAGTGCCTCAAAATAGTACTTGTAATAATTAAGAACACTTCCTTTAAATAACAGCATCTTTAGCTACATTTAAATTAATAGGATAAGAGCCAGAATAGGGAAAAGAGTCTTTCTAGGTAGTGACATAATTTCACTATTGTCCTACTGGACTGTCCACAACCACCCCATGTTAAATGTTTATGTGAAAAAATGCTCTTTTAAGAGAGGCTGAGAGAACATTCATCATTGATTTCATATTTTAATTAAATTTTCAAAAGAAGGCTTATTCTTGCTTTCTGAAATGTCCTTGATAAACTAATTTTTTTAATTACTAAAGGCATCTGAGCATCATAAATCTCTAAGGATTTCAGTCACATGGAATCTACAGTTAATGAAATCATGCAAAATTTCATCCTGGAAAATTCTCATAAAAATCACAGAACATCAATGACAGACATGTCCAAGAAAACTGAAGAAAGTTAATATTCAGACATTTCTGTGAGGAATGCATACAGAGAAGAAAAAAAAAAATCTTACCTACCCTACTTCCACATTATTTTGCTTTTAACTGAGTTTTACATTAAGTTTACACTAACTGCTAATGTCTAAAAACCCACAAACAGATCCTGAAAGACATGAAAATAAACAATGCCTATGGGAAATGGTATTTCTTATTGCAAGCATTCTTAGTGAATTGTATGTGTCCTCTTGCAACACAGTGTAGTTTAAACACAATTAAACAACAAACACTGGGAAAAAAGTCACTTCAGATCTGAAATGAATACGTGTATATCAGCTCAGTTCTTTTCCTACTCATCTTTGTGGTTTTAAAACTGTTTCCAGTAAACAGAATTATGATTTCAGCACAGCCACCTATTCAAAAGTATGACCTTTTTGACCAAAGGGTCTTTTAGTATGCAGTATAATCTCTGCTTCACCTTTCAAAGGAAAGTATTGAGGTATTTTTTGTTTATTTGTTTTTAAGTAAAATTTTTCAACAATTTAATTTTTGAAGCTAGGTATAAAATAAGAGAAATAAGATAATTTTGTAATGTTCTAAATATATATTAATCTTTCCTCAAAGGTTTTATCCTCAAACCTATCAAGCTTGAATAGATCAAACATAATTCATTACATAAAAAGATTGTTTGTATATTGGATAAGAACCTCTTTTCCTTTATTTAAACACAGGATCACAAATACTTTTAAAACCCACCACAAACATTTTCAGATTCAGTTCACATAAAACAAGAGGAATGGACACATACACTTAACAGGAGCATACATTTTTGTTTTACCAACAAAACAGATGTTTTAGTAATACTCATTGCTGTAGGTGAAAACCCACTTCCAATTCTGCTCTACATAACTTAATCTAGCACCTATGATTTTGAAGATATTCCAGACTGAACAGGAGAATGGATAAGACCAAAATACATTGAAAATTGTTTCGATTAGGTTAATCTATATCATGGCTTTTAAAACTACTTTGGATGCATTTGGCAGAAGGTAGATCCAAGTGAGACAAGCAACGGAGTATTTTTAGCATTCTTTCTAACACAGCATTCTCTTCATATCTAATATGGAGCCAAAGGAAATACTTCATTCTCTTAAGAGACTGTATGAAGGAGGGCAGTGAAGCTGGTGAAGTGCATGTCCCATGAGGAGCAGCGGAGGGAACTGGAGTCACCATTTCTGGAGGCATTCAAGAAACAATTGGATGCAGCAATTAGTGCTATGGTCTAGTTGACATGGTGGTGATTGGTCAAAAGTTGGACTTGAAGATCTTGGTGGTCTTATCTAACATAAATGATGCAGTAATTCTATGATCTTGCAAACCACTTGAAACATATATGCTCAAAATAGGCAGTTCTAACACTCCATATTCAAGTGCATATACAAAAGCGCTGTGATGGCAACATTACTGAAAGTAACAGTCTTCTACAAGCACTCATAAGACTTTTGCAGGGTATTCTGCACTGATAGAAGTCTACTCAGTGTGAGCCATTACTAGCATTCTCCTTCTATTTTCCCCAATTTTTAGTTTGATCAAACCATCTGGAAAAGACTGAACTAGCTCCTCAATGTTCTCATTTTCCAAGGTGGAGTTCCAATTTATTAATCTAAGTTTATCCTCTTAAAACCAACCCCCTAAATATGTTTACTGCCTTACTTTTCACAAGTGATAAAGTTAATTTCTTTTACCAGTTGGATATGAGAGCTGTTTGCATGCTATATACTTAAAAAAAATGCAAGAGAGAAAAGCTTACTTGCTGCCAGATGTCTCTCTTCCAATTAGTGCAGATTGATCTAGATGGCAATGACAAAAATTCCAAAACATAACAAAATACAAAACCCACAACACCTTCATCCCCTCCCAGTTAAACCAAAACAGAGCTGTGCTGATTGGTAGAAAAAGCATAACATTTTTGTCTCCCTTCCCCATTCCCTTTACTAGAATGAAAACTTGTAAACTAACAAAATAAACTTGGGAAATTACGTCAACTGATCAGGCTTTGGTTGTCATTCTACATGCATTTGGTTGTCATACTACAGAGAAAAGTCTGCACACAAGGATAAACTTTCAATAAAATAGTAAGCAATATTTCCCTTTTTAAGCAGTTGTTTACTAAGTACTGGCATTAAAAACAGTTATCTAGAAAAGCACACAATTCAGGACCATACAATTCCATGCATTTTTCTGAAGCTTCTTTCGCATAGCATGTGATTTTCCAGCATATGCCTCAACTCCAGGAATTAGGAGACTCCTTGATTCTCAAATGAGTCAGTCATCCTAAACTGATACAGACAATTGGTCCAGTGTGCTTTAACATGGTGACTTCCTTATCCAAGGACTGATGCAGTTACTTCAAGCTACTGCATCTGGTAGTTTCTGATTCACCACCCAAATGACCAAGTAGTATGTCCTTGCAGCAGAGTTAAGTGAACAGTGGAGCAGTGGAACAGAGTAAGGCTTAAATGCACACCTGTAGATCCACAAGAGAGATATCTTTGCTGTAACATCAACTAATTCCAATCCTCATATGAGAAGCCTCAGAATCAGACAGCACTAACATGAAAACACTATGCTTCTGGCAGTGCCAGATCCCACAACATAATTATATCCCTCATCAGCCAAAAGAATGCATAGAGATATTCATTCAAGGTTAGCCATCACTTTTGTTCCTGGTTCAAGGTGTAGGAGGGCACAAACATGTATTTGCTCTGAGATCAATTCTCCAGGAGGAACTATAGAGACAGTCTGTCATTGGCTTTGAGGAGAACAGTTTCATTTGAAAACATTTATTCCGTACTTAGGCAAAATGAACAGGTAGAATTTGGCCCCTATTTACAAAAAGTATAATGAAGTAAAACCTATTGCATCACAAAAACAATTTAAAAATTCAACTTTTTAATTAGAGATTAAAATCAAATACATTTAGCAGCCTACACACCCAACTAATTATTTCTGAGTAATCTTATCAAACCATCATCTTACATTTTTCTTGCAAATTGTTAAGTTTCTACAGTACCATATATAAACAATGCAAGTAGTAGCACGTGTCCCAAGCATTCTTTTGAAGTAAAGTACATTTATTGAATTCATGCTAATCAGGAACATGTTAATTTATGACAACTTCTAACATTGAATCACAATGGCACCAGATACCACTGAAAAAAAGCAGAGGTTATAGTATCCAGTTGTTTCTTTCTACAATGTAGCAACTAGAAAATGATTTTACAGCAAACATCAATAAACCTGTACAGATACCATCAGCATTCTGAAATCAGATTTGCAGTATTATTTACAAGTTCTAGATAACAGATTAAAAAGATGTAAGGAAAATTCAGACTCTGACGCATACTTTGTATTAAAAAGAGTTATTTTTCTTCTAGTACTGCAGATACCCTGAGAAAGTCATTATTACTTTTGCTAGCTTCCCTCGACTATTTAAAAGCAAACAAAATAAATTTGAAAAAACCCCTTACTTTTTATTTTATTAAATATAGCTTGTGATGTTACCCTATCGAAAATAATTAACTAAATATAGGAACTACGGTCCCTTAGAGTTGTGGATGTTCAACACTTAAATAGCAATCTTCACTTTTTGGTTTAGTTTTTTGTGGGTTTTTTTGTGGTTTGTTTTTCTTTTGTTTGATTGGTTTTTGTTTTTTTTTGCTTCTGCATTAATTTACTCTCCCTAAATCAGAGGAAATGGAGCTCTTATGCAGGATTTATGCTTATCTGTTTCCTAAAAATATGTAGTAGGGTTAAATTTTATTAATACAGGTAATTTATATGTAATATACTTAAATTGAATTTAACTCTCTGCAACTCTCAAATTCAAGTAACTACTGACTTCAGGAGTCTACTTATGTCTTTAAAAAACCATAGTTGACTCCAGATAAAAGATGAAGAATGAAAACTATGGAAGGAAAACAAAGTAATTTACTTATTATGGCTCCTCCCACAATAGAAATTTAGCAGTGGCTAGTTATTGACAAAACAAAAATAGTCTGGTGTTCTACAAATGGAAAACTAAGAAAATATGCTTAGAATACCACAAATACTTTTCAAAATTTTGCAATGCAAAGTCTTGTCAGCTAAGAAAAAATGGACAGTTACTGCAAAAATACTGAGTTTCTGTATTACCCAGTAAGCCTCACAATAACAAATCAAGTCTTGACCGAAAAGAAAATCTAAAATAAATTAAAATCCTTTAACTGCTTGAAGAACTTAGTGGCATTAGCATTCAAGGAAAAGTAGTATCAGCAACATCATATGCAATACGTTGGAAGAAGTAAGTCAGCTTGATATTTCAGGTCTTTATTATGACCAGAATAACCACTACTTTCTCTATTAAATTAGCACTTTTAGCCAGTACTAAATAATAATTTTGACAAAATATTACCAGAAAATTCCAAGAAATTGCCAAACAATTCATGCATTATTAAACCTGAAAAATATAAGACCACTGCCAGATATTAAGTCAAGAAATCATTATATAAGATTTTAATATGATCTCCAATCAAAAGAGTAATAAAAAATGTTCATAGCAGACATTTCTGTCAGAAAGAAGGCCATGTCTTTAAAATACATTCCCAAGATTATTATCCATTTTGTAGTTCAGAAACTAGATTGGTCAGATGACCACACATTCATGAAAATGTGTGGTGAAACCAACCTACACATGAGAGTTTTCCCACATTCACACTTGAGTTTTCAGATAACTTATGAACAAACTACTCTAAGAAAGAGTTTTTCTACATATCAGTGATTAGAACATGTAGGAATAACTAAGTCCTTTCTAATGAGTTTCCAGTTGTACAGGAAACAAAATAATGGCCTATAGCAACTTTGGTAATAAAATCTGAATATACTTCCTTGTAAGTAACATATTACAAAGTGCTCAATATTGGTATCACCTATTACAGAGGAAAATATACTGAAATGTTAAGTCCAACATTAAAGCAACACATTGCTTGAAATCAGTTGGGCACTGATTTCAATGGTAATGATTTGTTTCCTTCACCTACAAGGTCTGCAAAGTTTTCTAGAATGCATTAGCAACCAGCTACTGCTTTTACAGCAGTGGATTTTTAGAATGCTTTTTAGAAAGTATCATCACTTCCATAGTCTCAGCCTTCAGCCACTATGCAGTTACTCTAGCAGAAGTTACACTGGTTATACAAACATGTGGATACAAAATACTACAATACTTTGCAGAAATTAAAAAAAGATGACTTTGCCATTAAGGGCTGCCTTCTGCCACAGGAGACCCTGACAGAAAGCTTGAATTATCACTTGACAAAGAGGTGAAAAGTAATCTGGTTTAGATAGAATTTTTTCCTTAGGTTTTAGGCAGAGGTTATGCAAAAAAAATAAGCATAGAAAGGAAAATATTTGCAAAGAACATAATTAGGAGGCAATACTACATTTAATTTACAAAGTGGTACCTGATCTAAATAGAGGTAGAAGAAGGTAAATCAGGATAGGTAGGTTCACAGCTGGGCTATGCCCAGCTTTGGACTAAGATCACATTTCTAAAACTCTGGATATCCTGGGGAGAACAGACTTCTCTCCAAGGTTCAATGAGCAACTCAAGTGTCTGCAGCTGATATTAGAAGACAGTAAGGCTTACCTCAGTGTTAAGCCAGCCAGTAGAAGTTACAGACCTATGCAGTGAATTTTTGTCTTGTTTGTACAGGAATTTTGCAAGCAAGAGTATTTTCATGAGTCGAAAGACATAAACAAAAATATTAATGAAAATTTAATTCAAAATGAATAAAGAAATACCATTTGAGTATTTTCAGTAGTATCAGGAAATACAATTTGATTAAGTACTTAATATAATAACATAATAGCTTTTTCACTTCATCACACAGGTAGTGGCAAACCGTAGTACTTTAAACTTAATTATATAACTTCTCTGGTATGACTACCAGTAGCAGTTAAAATTGCTATTGACTACTATCATACACCATTTCCAATAACCCAAAATCCACAAAAAAGCAGCAAATACTAAATTTTCACAATCACCAGTAAGGGAAAAGGAATTATTAAGGTCTGAATATTCAAGGACAGGAAACTCTTCTCCATAGCTTATTCTGAAAGTCACCGTCGATTTCTGTACATTATGCATGGTGAATGATATCTCAGTTTCTTTAAAAATTACTTAATTGCCAACTGCTACAAATATTTTTCTTTAAAAGGATCAAACAACTAAAGAAACCAGAAAATTATCTAATAACACTAACTTTGGAAATCTCAAAGCATGTCTTAATAACCTCGTTCACTGAATCTTCCGAGATGGTTTTTTTACACACGCTTTCATGCCAATTATTACCTCAAGAACTGGTGATACAGACAACCCTGGACACACCTTGTTCTTTTTGAGTGATTCCTGGAACTTACTCTGAAAATTATTTGTTTTGGTAAGAAAGCTGATGTGCAGGAAGATTCTTAATTCAAACCACAGTTTCAACTCCTGAAGATCCTTTACACGTATGAGTAGAAAAGTAGGAAGTTTCCTTTATGTCCTTTACCAGAAGGAAAACAAATTTCCAATAAAGTACTATTACCAAGGTACGCACATGTGGTATATTACAGATGTGTGTTCCACTCCAGATTTTGCAATTAACAATAGAACAATTACCTTTCTTCTCTTAGTGCTGCTTTTTATGCAGAAGCAGCCAAATCTGAAGCAAACGTAATTGGGCAGGATATACATTACTTTGAACTGCTGGACACAAAAGGTGAAAAGTTGCCCCTAATTAATCATATATATATATATATCTCCAGAACTTGTGTTTTGAATGATTTATAAAAATGAAAAATTCCAAGAATGTGCTTGCAGTCCTTTTAGTAGATAAATACCAACTTGGTTTTAGCTGGTATCCTGGCACACTAGAGTGCTTCAAATAGCAGTATGCACAACTCTGCTACAACATTCTCCTGAACAAGTAGAGGAGTTAACACACCTCACAGATATCTCTTCTGAATTGAGATAATCTCAAAAAAACCCCCAAGACTTTAAGGACAGGAATATCCTTTTTTACTAGAGAGGTGAATTCTGCTGAAATGTGATTATCCATAACTAAAAATTCAAAGATGCAGGAATAGGAAAACAGAGCCTATTTAGGGTCTTCACCTGAAAATGCAACATCTTAAAAAGTGATTCTTAGCAGCTATTACCACTGCTAGTGGAAAAAAAAAAAAAGGATTAGAGGAATTGCTTCTCATGCTCTATAGGTGCACAATGACATGAAAAGTTTGGTTAACAAATTCTCAAAAATTTTTCTGCTACTAAGCAATTTAGCACAGCAAAAGATGCTCAACATATATTTTGAATTTTTTGTATTTTCTTATTTGGCATATTAGCTGCAGCAGTCTGCTTCTTTTGACCAGTCAGGCTCTGAATGGATCCCAGAAAGACCTGTACCAATATATGCCACTGAAACACCCTTCAGCTAATCTATAAAAAAAAAACATTCAATGAGGCACCAGAAGCTAGCAGAGACAGCTGGAGTAGAGATTGACAGGAGAGAAAAATGGGATGTGACACTGGGAACCATATGGGGATGCGGTATGTTGGAATCCATCCTTAGATGAGATACAGAGTTTCAAATACAATCTGTTAGTAAAAGCCTTCTGCAAAAGGTCTGGCATGCCAGAACAAAAGCATAGGGTCAAGTGAGCAGAGGGGACTCAAAAGAATTTCTTTGAATTTGCCTGTTTTGTTATCTGGATCTTTTTTCTTTGACCAAGGAAGTAAAAGCTGAAGAAACTGAGCCCTACTTGTGAGGGGAAAACATGAGAAAGGAACCTCTGCAATCTATTCCCTTACTGTGTGTCTTAAGGTTGCAGAAAACACTGAAATACAAGTTTTCAGAAGTAGAGTTTTAAGAGAATTCCAACACTTCATTTGAAACCAACAAGCAATAAGTCACTGTTCCTTACAACCCCTAGTGAGCAAGAAAGCTAACTTAGAACTCTCCAGTGAAGGTCTCATTTCACCTGGACAAAAGCAGCACATTGAGGCCAGCTCTGTAACTAACAGCAAACTACTAGGTGGTGTGACAATAGCAACATCTAAGTTACACACCCATAAAGGCCTTCTCTGTATGTGCCTTCTGCTTTCTTAATGCTTTCTTAAGCTACCATCCTCTATCGTTAGTTTCTACAGGACTAACATGATCAGCATCAAACTACATTGGTACCACAGTCTATTGCAGAGTATAATGTAGACTACAGATACCCAAAGTTAACTTAAAAGGTGTTTTATTAGTAGAATGAATCATGTGAGGAAAGCTTGCTCTCACTGAAATTGGGGCTTCAACAAGGATAACAAGTTGCATATGAATCCATGTAATTCAGTTGTTTCACACATAAAAATCTACAAACAAAGATAGCAAAGGCTTTTTTGAAAAAGTATGTATGTATACTAAAATAGGATGGATAATGTTTGTTTAAAAGATAGATTTTTAAAATTTTTTTAAGGTACTGTGACCAGCTAAAATTGCATTTAAGCTTGTTGTCTCACGGCTCAACAGCTCAAAACTACAATAACAGAGTAAAAACAGTTAACAAGACCCCCCCTACTTAGAAATTAATTAGATTCAGTTGTTTTAGGATCCACATAATTGGAAAAGTAAGGGCACACTTAGGCCAAATCACTTTTGGCAGAGACTTTCCACAGTGCTACGTCACACCCTGATTTTGCAATCTATATCCACTGCTGCCAAACAGAGAGTAATGCTTCATTTAATCCACACCCTTGTATAATTTGGCTGAGAGTACTTCCTTTAGCCTGAAGGCTGAGCAGAAATTACCCCAACATACACCAATTTCAAGTAAATATAAATGGTGTTCTTTTGATAAGCTTTTTGGAATCTTCAAAGATTGCTGTTATTGTGCTCTGTATTTAGTGCAATTTTTAGTTAAACGTTTTAATTAACTTGCCTAGAAGAAACATGAAAAAGAAAATATAATAAAGGAATATGTGTATCTTTGATCTCAGTATAAACAATTCTAGCAAGTTTAACTAGAAAATATAAACTCTTCTGACATTTATAACATCTTATCAATCAGATAGAAGAAACTGGATAAGCAACATTTTAGAATAGAAGAACTAGATTCTCATTAACGTTAATGGTTACGTCTCTGTGTCTTTACTATTCTGTTGGAATGCTTTTGTGGTTAGATGAATCTATTTACACAACTTATGTTTTCAAATTAAAAAATAATTTTTACTATTCATTTCATAAATATAAACAATCAGCACTTCTACCTTAAAACAAGGCCCTGTATTTGTGCCTTGAGCCACAATTCTGATGTTGTCAAGTGATGTGGGCAGCACAGCAGGGTCATAGAGCTCTGAGGAAGTTGTTTCCCCTGCAGAATTGCCTGTGTTGCCTGTAAGCCACCATGAGGACACAGTGTGTCCTTGTACTCTTAATTTTTATTTGCTGCCAAAGTCAGCTGTAAGATGGAACATCTTGAGCCTTTGTAATCAATTTGCATTGAAGAAACTGAGACACAGCTACTTTGAAATGTAAATGGTACAGCAAAATACCTTATAAAAGAACCAGGTATTAAAAATAAAAAAACCCTTGTGATAAATGTTCCTATTGTTTTAAAAGAAAATTAATTCTGAGAAAAATATTTGTAAGTTGCATTTTTCAGTTCTTCTATTATGTTGTAAGCAAATAACAACAAAAAAGGTTGGGGTTTTTTTTCTTTCTTCTCTCATACTTTTCCCCTACGTCAAAGTGAGAGATATAGAGATCTTAAAATGAATGATCATTTTCCCCAGGGGAGTTCCCATTCAAAGTAATACACAGACATACATAAAAAATCCTTCAGATTTAATGCCCTTCTGCTTATGGTAAAAATACTGTTACTTCATTTCAGTTTAGGTGGCACTTGCTGAGAGCTGATCAGTGGTGTTGAGCTGGTAATTTCTCTCTACTGAGTTCTCTTTCCATCTTTTGAAAAATAAAGAGGAAATCTGCTAATTGGATCAAAACCATGATCCATTATAATAAATTCTCTGTGACTATGCAGTTTTTAGTTAAAACAAAGCTTCTTAATGACTGTAAAAGTACTTTCATCTTTGGTTAATAGGAAAAAAACCCTCAACAGAATAATATACTCAAACAACTAGTGACTGTAACAAGTAAAGTGTACTCACTTAAAAAGGGTTAGTATTCTGCAATTTCGCATAAGAATTTCAAAACACTATTGTTATCCAGAGCAAGGGGTGGCGGGAGTGTTTTAGTAATTCAGTTGTCAAAAGCAAGAAAACATTCATATTTGATCCAAACACAAAGTTAGAAGCAATTATGTCCTACCAATGTCAGAAAATGTAAGAATGCTGTCAAGTTGCAATTAGATACTTGTTGTAACAGAAAACAATTCACATTTCTATATTTAGGAATGCAAAAGAAAACACTAGGCAAAATTTTCTATTTTTTAGCATCGCTGTCCAATTAGAATAATTAAATAAAGGCCACATGTAAAAAAATCCACCCCTATAAAAAATATTAGAATTCTCTCAAAAATTTTTAAGAGTTTGAATTTCTGAAAAGTGTGTTGGGCAGGATCAGTTCTTCAAATATGTGGCAGAGCAGGAAACAAGAAAACTGCATAAAAACACAGAAAAATAACTGAGAAGTGAGACTACTTCATCACACTGAAGCCATTAAAACTATTCATTAGTGAACAAGAAGCTTGCACTTCTCCCTCTATAGTTGTAAGAATAAATGGAAAAGACAAACATATCAGGCCACAAGGGAAAAAACTACTACAGACTTTCTGCCTACACCTCATAATATCACTTTATTTTTTGTTTAATTAGTATCACAAAAAAAGCCCAGCAGACTCAGCAATGCTAATGGAATTGAGAAACTGTGAGATCATTACACATTACCTTCTACCTACTTCCCTTTTTTAAGTTTTTTCATATATAAAGTGAGGGAAAATTAGTTTCCATCATTACCTATTCCTCCTAGCAGCTTTCAACTAATAGTGTAGGAATTGAACCACTTTTAGGTATGTATTTGGTACTCTTGACCACAATATGCTCCTGTCCCAATTTTAAGATGTGGCGCTAAAAAGAAAAATCTATGTGCTATGTAGACATTATGGCAAATTCCTATACTATTTCCATAGCTCTGATCTGTGCAGCCCTGCAGGTTTAATTGCACTCACCATCACAGCAAATCTAAATGAAACTGGTAAGCTAATGAGGCGGCACACATTACAGTTTATCTATGGAACAGATATACTCAGATTCTTCCAAGAGAAAACTGACATTTTTGTCTTATATTTATATTCTTGGCAAGATGTCTTTTACACACACTCATGATAATTCTCTTAACAAGTGAACAGGAAGAGACTTCATTCCTATGTTAAAATTTGATAAAATATAATATTTACAGTAATATGCTAGGATAAAAAAACGTATGTATTCAGTGATCTGTGTGCCACTGAATTTGTTGCATGAACCAGATCCCAGTAATATACGTTCCAGGATGCAACTTCTGATGGTGTTTCTGCAGTATCTCTGCAAAACTGTGAACTTTGCTACTTGATGTATCTTTTCCTCATTCTAAAAAAACCTCCAGGAATAAAAACACTATTTTAAGAACATTTAATTGATGCTTAAGTATTTTTGATACCTTTGATGTAGAAATGTATTTTTCACTGTTTGCTTGAGACCGAAAAAAAAGTGTTAAATAGTCTATCAAATAAACGGAGGACTTAAATGCAAAAGTCAGTTTTGTTAATATCTTCAGAGAGTGAGACAGTTCTTTGAAGCTATCAATTTATATAGGTGGAAAACACCTTTGACTGTCAGTTGTGTTAATGGAGAGAAAATTTCTAATTGTCCTCAACCCTGCCAAAGTGTCGTGTTTTTTGTTTTTGAGATTTTCTTTAAGATACAAGTACACTCATGTTTCTAGCACATAATTAATTTTTAAGAGCAAGTTTAATTAACTGGTTTTATTGAAGTCCAAATTTTTGTAAAAAGATCTGTGTAGTATTTATAGTTGAGCTACAATCTCCCACATAGTTACCAACTTAGGGTCACTGCTAATTATAGTGATTTGAGATCTAAAAATTATTTCAGAAAGCATGTCCTGAGCATAGTGAGAATTATTGAAGAGTCCCTGTTAAATAAAGCCTAAAAATGCTGAGCATTTCTTTCATGGCATTTGCATGGACCTGCAAAAGAGTGTCTCATAGGAAGGTGGTTTCATCATGTAAAGATGCTTCAATCTTAAGGAGAAAAGGCAAACAAAACCAGAGGGACTTTAATGTCCATCAGAGAAAGGGTAATTGAAATCTGGAGCTTTTACTGCTTCCTCATTTGTTTTAAAAACAGCAACTAGGAAATGGATTATCCCTCAAAATAGGTAAAAAGATAAGCATATGACAAGGACAAGATAGGAATGTCTAAGACAAAGCCCTGGATAATGCTACAGTGCAGTTGCAGAATAGCACTAAAGGATGGATATGGCAAAACTAGCACTAAGCACGAGCATAAGCAGAGCTATACTGATCAAGGAAAGTAAAACCTCAATTCTGACTTATCAAAGACAGGTCTTATATAAATTTTATTACCAAGAAAATGAAAGAAAGAAAAGAAGTTCAGTAAGCTTAAATATTGCACACCTTTAGAGACAGGTTCCTTAAAGAGTATTAAACAATAATCAAGTAAGAATAAAGTAATTCTGCTATATATAAAAACATGACAAATTTGTGTAGAATGAAAAATATGACCAGCCATAAGACTTTGTGAAAGTAAATTACAAATGTAAAGCTGACTGGCTTTCTTCAAAGGTAAATATCTAGCAAACTTTTCAAATGATTGAAAAAGCTATCGGCACAGCTGCAGCTTTAGAGGCAGACAGAAAAACTATCCTGATATGATTGAGTTACACTTTTGATAAAAAAATTTCAACTGACAGTTATCATGACGCACAGTAAGAAAACCTAAGTTCCATGCCTTCCTCTCAAATTTAACAGAATATTTGAGAGGAAGGCAAACAACATACACTTTCTTAAATTTAAATTAATTTTGTTAAATCTTACGAAATATCTCTAATGAAATGCTTTATATATAACAAATACAAGTAAGTTCATCCATGTCTTGTATTTGCTTTTGGTTCCTACATTGTTAATTATTATTTGACAAAATTCATTACTTTTTTCTAGTAATTCTAACATCACTTGCGACAACATTTTATCTCTTGCACGGCACTCTATAGCACCAATGGGAAAGTACATGTTGTTACCTTGAATTTAGCAAGACTTTCAACACTGTCCCCCACAACATTCCCAGACAAACAGCTCAGTTACGGACTGTGTAAACAAACAGTGCAGCAGACAAAGTTGGCTGAGCTGTAGAGATTAGAGGTTTGTAACCACTCACGTGAAATGCAACTGGGAATCAGTCACCAATGGTGCACTCCAGCACTTGATACTGAGGTCCACACTAACTTCTCCTGGATTATGGGACTGAGTATGCCCACAGAAAATTTGCATATGATAAAAATTTGGGAAGAGGGGTTGATACACCAGAGGGACATGCTGCCATTCAGAGGTAACTTGACAGTCTGCACAAATGGGCCAACAAGAACATCTCAAAGTTCAACAAGGGGAAATGCAAAGTCTTGCACTAGGAGAAGAATAATCCCATGCACCAATGCAGACAGAAATTCACAAAATATTATTTAAAGGTAATAAAAAAATCCTTTACTGTGAGAAGTCAAACATCGTAATAGGTTGTTCACAGATGTTTTGGAGTCTTCATCCTCAGAGGTATTCAAAACCCAAATGGATACAGTCTTTGAGTTCTAAGTGAACTGGTGTAGTGGTTTAACCCGGGCTGAGTGCCAGGGGCCCACTACAGCCACTCTCTCACTCCCCCTTGCCCAGCTATAGAGGAGAGAGAGAACATAACGAGAGGTTTTGTTATTTATGATAAGGACTACAGCAAATTCTTTTTTAATCACCATCACAGGCAAAACAAGACTCCATGTGGGAATAACAGTCAAATTTATTACTAACAAGATCAGAGCTAAGAGTGAGAGACTAAAAGACACCTTTTACCCCCCACCCCCTCCTTCTTACATCCAACCTGTTCTCCCGCAGCGGTCAAGGGAAAAGGCGAGGTGGGGGGGGAGGTGTTGCTGTGGTCAGCTGCTGTTCTCAGCCGCTGCTTGGGGAGAAGAGTCCTTCCAGCCACATTCCATGGGGTCCATCCCTCACAGGATACAGTTCCTCTCACAAACTGCNGCTCCACCTTGGGTCTCCCACGGGCTACAGCCTTCCCCAGCATCCACCTGCTCCGGCGTGGCTCCTCCACGGGCTACAGGTGGATCTCTGCACTCCTGTGGTCCTCCATGGGCTGCAGGGGCACAGCTGCTTCACCATGGTCTTCCCCATGGGCTGCAGCTGGATCTCAGCTCCGGCGCCAGGAGCATCTCCTGCCCCTCCTTCACTGACCTTGGTGTCTGCGTTGTTGCTCACAGGCTCTCACCCTGCTCCTCTCCGGCAGCCATCTTCATTTCCTTACTACTTTTTTTTTTTCTTCCTTCTTAAATATGTTATCACAGAGGCGTTCTGTCAACTACTGATTGGCCTGGCCTTGGCCAGCAGCGGGCCCAGCCTGGGCATGGGGAAACTTCCAGCAGCTTCTTGAAGAAGCCTCTCCCTCAGCCCCCCCACTGCCACCAAAACCTGGCCACAGAGAAACCAATACAACTGGCTTTGAGCAGGAAGGTTAAGCTACATGGTCAATGATACCATGATCTTGTCATTACTCATCTCACATAAAGAATATTCTTATCCTTGAGAAAGATGATGAAACTCTCAATTAGATGCTTAAACACTGAATTAGTCAATTTAAAACAAGCTGGTTGGAAACAAAGGCAGTCCTTCCTCAGCATCCATGAAATAACTGATCTTGAGGGAAGTGGGGAAGGTAAATAGCAGAACAAGGACCAAGGCTTCATGGAAGCCTATAAACCAGTGGAAGTATATACCTGAAGAAAATCCAACACATACCATATGTTTGAGAGCGCTCAGAACTCGTTTGTCAAAACAAAGAGTCATATTTAAAAGATATTGTTGTGAACCTTACTTTTATTTGAAATATTAGGAAAACACATACAGCTCATTCTGCAAATGTTAAAAGTTAGGAAAAATCTGCTGTATTATGGCTACTGCCCATAAATCACAAAGATGGATATAACGTTTTACCACTGTTTCCTACCTAATGTAAGACCTAGACAATTAAACTGTCTTCAAGGGCTGCATGTATTCAGGCCACTACACTGTCCATATTATAAGACATCAGCCACTATCTTACCAAATTACTAGAGCATGCACATAGACCAGTTAAACAGCTAAAAATATTGCTAAAAGTGGTTTACAGATATAAATAGGAATGCTGCACTTTGCTTTGAGAAGCACTAAATACACAGCAAAAAGTGACAGGACTGAACTGTCAACATAATTCTCGGGAATATGTAACAATCTGCCGGACAAAAATGAAGGATCTCTAGTACAGGCAATTGTTAACAATACAACATCCCAATTAACATAATTATATATATATATATCATATACATAAAACCAATACAGAAACAAAAGGTTCTGTCCTTTCAAGACAATCCATAATTAATACATCTGTTTAAGTACAGTTTTTCTAGTAGTCAAAAGCAAAATTTAACTGGCAGTTAGAAGCTATGAATGCAAGCACTTATCTTCACAGTTTATAACCAATGGGGAAAGATGAAATAGGTAAGTAAACTTTCTCATATGTTTCACTGAACACAACTCTATCACAGTAGAAGTTGGAGGCCCCCAAAATGACAGAGAAAGAATTTATGATTTTAAAAGATTTTCTTACAGAAAAAAATCTATTTCAGTTGTGGCCCACTAGTATTTTTATGGTTGTCTTCCCTTAAAAATCTTGATTCTTTACTATATTTAATTTTTTTACTTCTTTTTTAGTATACTTTCCTTGTATAAATAATATCTTGCACCTGTGGATCATCTTGAAGCATTAGTCAGTTTTGGACACAACTACACTGGAAGTGTACATGAACAGCTACACCATATCTATGTTTGCTCATGCAATTTAGGAAGTCTCCTTCAACACATTTGTCTGTGCTTCTGCATAAAGTTCAAAAGAATAGAATTTCTCAGTTTGAGCAGTATTAGGAATAGCCATTCAGAGCAACTTAAAAGTATACGTGAATGTTCTTTAAAGAGTTAGTACACTTATTTTAGATACTCAAAGTATGCAAGACAACATATATATTCTACAGTTTCTGTAAGATTTACACACTCTGGAAATAACACGCATCTGCTGAGAAGCAACAATATTATTACTGCTCTAAGCCCTTTTGTTAAGGTAGAAAATGGAAATACAGAAGTTAATTGGTGTACGGCCATTTGCATTGTTAATTAGTGACTAAGAGTGATTTTGAGATTAATGGTCAATATTTTAGACCATGATAAGGACCCTTTTCCTGGCTGCTCAGAAAATGTAATCACAACTTGATTTGTGAAAAAAATTGCCTGCCTTTAGGAGATAATTCCATATAATTATAAAGATTACTTCTATCTTTACTATCTAACTTTTAAATCTCTATTACCTGTTTTTAGTTCATTATATATTCCACCCTCCCCCTGGAATTCTTTTTACTCTTCTTAATGATACAAAACAAAAACACTTTAAAATTAAGGTTCCAATTTTCTTTCTTATTTCATAGGTGCCCAAAAAAAAAAAAAATGGAATGAATACAATTTTACTGTTAAATACCGTGATTAACCATGAAACAGAATACTAGCAAGTGGGCATCACAAATGTGCATAATTTCATTGCTTACCTTTTTCTTAAAATCTTTCAATACAAAATGTCTTTAGGAAAAAAACCTCTAAAATACATTAAACACAAATGCAAACAAACTACCAAGAGCTATGATTCTTATATCAGCTTATAGGCGCTTAAATTTTGCTATTTTTGTGTATAAGATACTTTAGTAAGCATTAAAATATTATCCAAATATTACATTGAAAAAATCTGGCAAACTCTTACTCTCCTAGGAACTGACTGCACAAAGTGCATGGTTTAAAAAAACCCAAAGCATTACAAGGGAACACGAATCAGTATTGCACTGTATCACATATAACAAAATCAGGACACTCCCCGAAAGAGTTGCACAGCAAAATTTAAATAGGCAGAAAATAAATACTCATAGAAGTTATTATCCATTCCCTACAAAGAGCGAAATAAAAAGAAACTTACCACTCTCACTAGTGAAAGAGTACAGAGGATTTGGTGGAGCGCTCAGAGTGCCTGGTAGTCTTAGCCTGGAGTGTGGTGACAGTGATGATGGTGCAGGAAGCAAGAGATTTGAGCTTGCCTGTAATAGGAAGACAAATCAAAAACTGAAATGTAATTTCCTGGGTCACTTACTGATGTAATAGCTAAAAGAGAAATATTTGTTTAAAGTAAAAAAACTATTAAATTCCAAGAAAAAAAATTAAGACTCAAGTCCACAATGACTAACAATTTTTTTTAATACTTGGAGACACAGACTTAGAAAAATCACTGGCACGGCTCGAAACTAAATTATGTGTTATGGCAACTCTCAAGCAGTGCAAAAAATGAAAATGAAGTTTGAAGCAGCATCATGTTGCACCTTTGTGTATAAAAACACATTTACATAGGGTCATAAACTTATAAATTCTCATTTTTGAGTACTCAAACAACACTATATTTATGAAGTCATTACTCACTATTAGAGAAAAAAAATCATAAACCAGTCCTAATACAAAACTCATTTCTGCAAATCAATAAAGCATACTTAGACCAAAATCCCAGGTATTTTCTACATGTACGTTACACAAAAACAATCTACAGTCCTAATTTCCATAGCAACAAAGTTAATGTAATTAAATTTGTTTACCTATGGAGTTTCTTGAGATATATGTAAAACTATTACAAAGGAAAAGCCCTTCCCAAATTTTACTCGACTTATTATCCATTACGGCCAATAGAAAAAATTAATAATGTTAGGTTTTTACTTGATCCAATTGAGAATGTTACTGTGTTTTCAATATATTTTCAGTAGGTGCTTTAATAATACTGCCAAAGGAGAGGGAAAACAGATCTTAAATAAAATATTTGTTAACTTTCTTCAAGCAAAATAGATGCACGTGCTAAAATTCTTGAGAATTATTTACATGAGTCCACATAATTCTTGACCCTTTCAAAATGAAGCCTTTCTCATCATAGAGAGTAAATGCATACGGTCACTTAATCCAATTACAAGGCCACACTCAGTGGAGTACTTCCTTTGGCTTCAGTAAACTCTAGATCAGAACTTTTAACTTCCCTCAAGGGCCAGTGATAGTCTGCAAATCTTCAATCTATTGGCTTGTAAACTCTGTTTAAAGAAAAGAGACAGCTAAACCAAAGTGAATTGGTGGATTATCTCGGGAATTATATATTTTATATAACTATTATTTCTGTAATTTAATAAATATCAACCAATTCAATAATGTGTAATATTCGGACATTGGCAGGTTGACTGGAATGCAGGTAATATAGCGCTAAAATGTATGTTAAATGACTTCACTGGAACATAGAGGAGATAGTAGCAGATATCCTCTATATCACTGCACTAGATCTTCATCTTAATATATCTGTTTTGTATAGCAATGTAGATTCAATGCTACTGAAAGAAGTTTATAGCTGTAGTGGTTTGACTCGGGCTGGATGTCAATCTCTTCACTCCTCCCTGCAAACGAGAGAAAATATAATGACGGGCTTCATGAATTAAGGACCATAAAAGATTCCTTGCTAATCACTGTCACAGGCAAAACAGACTCTATGTAGGGATACTAACTGAATTTATTACTAACAGGATCAGTGCTTATGAATGAGAAACTTAGAGACACTTTTCGACCCACTCCCTCCTTCTCCACATTCAACATCCTCTCCCCCACCATTGCAGGGAGACAGGCAATGGGGGTTACGGTCAGTTGTTGTTTTCTGCCACTGCTTAGCGAGACAAGGCCTTCCCCTGCATCCCATGGGGTCCCTCTCATAGGAGGCAATTCTTCACGAACTGCTCCAGTGTGTCTCTCCCACAACAGACAGTCCTTCACGAACCGCTTCAGTGAGATTCCATCCCATGGGCAACAGTTCTTCAGACACTACTGCCACATAGGCCACTTTTCCACAGGGTGCAGTCCTTCAGGTACAGGCTGCTCCAGTGTGGGCTCCTCTCCCCACAGGCTACAGGTCCCTGCCAGGACCTTGCTCCAACATGGGCCTCCTACGGGGTTGCAGCCTCCTTCGGGCATCCACCTGTTACAGCATGGGCTCTCCCATGGGCTGCAGGTGGATCTCTGCACTCCTGTGGTCCTCCATGGGCTGCAGGGGCACAGCTGCTTCACCATGGGCTGCACCATGGGCTGCAGCTGGATCTCAGCTCCGGCGCCAGGAGCATCTCCTGCCCCTCCTTCTCCACTGACCTTGGTGTCTGCGTTGTTGCTCACAGGCTCTCACCCTGCTCCTCTCCGGCAGCTGTCTTCACCTAAACTAACTTTTTTTTTTTTTCCTTCTTTCTTAAATGTGTTATCACAGAGGCGCTCCTTTAACTGCTGATTGGCCTGGCCTTGGTCAGTGATGGGTCCGGCCTGGAGCTGGCTGGCATTGGCTCTGCTGGACATGGGGAAACTTCCAGCAGCTTCTCAAAGAAGCCTCCCCTACAGTCCCCCCAGCTGCTACCAAAACCTGGCCACAGAAAACCCAATACAATTATAAAAACTGCCTTTGACCAGTCAAGAACTCTTGCAATAGCTGAGCACAATTGTAGTGCCTGTATCCAAAGCTGACAGAAAGAAAAGCAAGATAGAAAATCAGATTAATCACTGAACTTGACTAAAAAAACCCACTAAACTTGATGGATTTTATTGCAGCATACAAATTTAATTGAACGTTAGTAAACAGCAGCTGTGAGATGCAAGTAGAGTGGAAACCTGTTTTTCTGAACAACTACAACAACATCAACCTGCTTTTCTTAAATTTACAAATGTAGGTGAGTAAGCTTCATTATCATAAAGTTTTCTCTGATACTAAAAAATGGTGTAAAGGCATTAGTTTATGTGTTAAACACAGAAAAATAATCTCTTCTGCAAACGTTTTGAGATTCCCAGTTTTTCACCTTTAATCTGCTGTTAGCTCTAGGGAGAGCCTTTCTCCACAGATAGATCCTCCCGGAAGATTCCCCCCCACCTTGCACAAATTTCTTGCCAAGTGCAAACTACACCACCAGAGAAACATGTTTTCCAATCAAATATTCTCATGGAATTCTTTTTCAAATTTGCTACCAAAAAGTATGTTTCAGATAATACGACGTAATGAAGACAAGTTGAATGTATCGGTCTTAGGAAAGCAAACTAAACACGGCAGAGCCAACTATTGGAAACTAGCCCTTAACAGATGCTTCTCCATCTCATCCTGGAAGGAAAAATTAGAAGGATAATCTTGTCTTATATAACAGATATGGTACTCTATATGTGAATTATTCCTGGACAATATTTAATTCACTTCTCTTTATTTTCCTGCTGTTATTACACAAATATACTCATTATACAAGCCAAAGAGCCATGCTTTGACAAAATGCAACAGACAAGCATAATGGAAGATTGAGTATACAGTCCTGAAGGTTTAAGAAGATCACCTATTCTAAAATGCAGCATAAGCTCTCTCACATTTCCACCTCTCCAATCCCTTAAGAACATATTAAAGTTTTAAAGCTAAGCAGTCTTACAGGAGTGATTCATTCTTCCCCTTAATGGCAGTGAAGCTGATACAAGTGAGATATAAAAGACTGCCCCTCCAAAGTAGAGACAAAAATAAGAGTTTTTCTACCACTAGCTTTTAAGTATTATTTAAATCTCTAAAAGGCCCAAAGAGAGAAAAATCGTGCAACATTATAACTGAAATGGGAACCAGTCAGCTAATAAGTGAAGACTTGTGATTCAAGCACAACTATTTCCAGGTAAAGTACACTACCCTATGGAAAATAATAAATTCTCCTACAACAGGCAGATATAAGAATACCTACAGAAAAGAGTGAAGTAATCACTTTTTTTTGAAATGCATTCTGTGGGAAGGCATTGCTAAACACCTGTCCAACAACGAGCAGAGTTGGCTAAGTTAGCCAACCATCAATTCACTTATTTTTCACAACAGGCTCAGCTTGCTTCATGCATAAACCACAGCTTTATCAAAAACACAGTTTACTACTATCCTGAATTGAGTAAAGCTAAGAGCTATAACATTCATGTCATTCTTGTAGGAAAAAAAAAACCTACATAATTTTTGCCAAGTTTAAACAAAGCTTTTTTTGCATTTTCCTTTTTGTTAGGGCAGCTTTATGCAAATTACACAAACACACATTTTCAGTGGAAGTAGTCTTCACATTAAAAGTGAATTGCATGAGACAAACATCAGATTACTCCAAGACTTGAAAAGCTGATGAAAGCAATTCCTCTTTTTTCTAATATTGCAATTTTATGACCTTTGCAATCAATATAATCAACTTTTCCATATATACTTGCAAGCCAAATCAAGTTGGTCAGCTCTATATTACTTCTCAATCTTTTAGTTTCAGGTTTCCCTTCTGAAACTTTAGGTCTCTAAGACCTAAGACTGTTTTTAAAGCATTATTAAGCCATGATTTTGCAGAATTTAAAACCTGAACTTGAAATAAAAACAAATACACATTCTGATATCTTTCTCCATGTTAGAAGAAAATCCATAGCCAATAATACTTAAGGTAGGAATACAGCAAAACAACTTTTAAATTTGTAATTGTTTATATCTATATAAATTTATATCTCTATAAAAATACTATTTATTTCTGACAGTAGTGCTAGGACTCCAAAGAAGGCTACTACCTATCGTAGTAGGTGTTCTGCAATCACTTAGAGACTAATCTGTTCTGCTCTTATGTACTTTTAGACTAAGTGGAAAAACCAAACACAGTTAAAATAAGGTATATCCCCTACACACAGGCAAACTGAAACAGATTTACTTTGCTTGTCTGAAGCAAGTCTGTTCCCCTGGCGCTCCCCTCAGTCCTCTTACCTGATTATCCAGATCAGAAAATCATCTACAAGGACATATAGTTTCTTCATCACCTGAGTGCTCAATTGGTTTTCCCCATAGAAGCCCAGAAGTGACCAAGGTATACAATATAAAAGTTGACAATAAGAGGTGCCTGATCCTACAGTTTAGTCATTTTCTACCGATGCTACATCTCATCACACAGTAATTAATGTAAATTCACCTCCTTAGTTCTGCCAGAGAGTTCTGGCATTTTAACTACAGGTTACTTCAAAAGCTTTCCTTCTTTTTTTTTTTCTTTTTTTGTTGTTGTTAAAAAAAATGTTAAGAAGAAATTAAGATCACTATAAACATTTGAAATAGTATGCTTCTTTCCCTTAGCCACAAGGAATATACATTTTTTTGTACAGGACACAAAACAGTTAAATACAGGTTCAATTATATACAGGAACTGTAGACTCATTCAGCCACTAAGCACAGAGAATGACCTTTCCAATATTGGATAAAACCAGCATTTTGACTTGAGAATATGCCTATGTATACTTAGCAGAAATGGGCAATGTCATCACCAATAACAGTAAAAAGTGGATTTGTCTTGTTTAGTATGAGCCAAGTAGGTAACTATGTAAACTGTGACCTCATGTTATGATTCATGTTATCAAAGAACATGTGAGAGGAGGGGGAAAAAAAATCCCTTACATTCATAGTTAATTTTTAAAATGTCTTTATTTTGTGCAAATGAAAAACGGATGTAACCTGTTCCACATAAAAAACACACTCAAAGACACCTGCTCTAAGGTTTTTTTTCCTCTTCCTATTAAGGAAAACAGATGCCAGAAATTCTTCCAACTCGCATGTTGTCCAATATATATGAAACCTATTCCTTTGTACCTTTTGCTTGGTAAAAGACATTAGGACATGACTCTAAATACAGTATATAGCTTCAGGTAATCATGTAACCATGTAGATGTTTTAAACCCATTCCACCTATCCCCCCATCTCCCAAGTATTTGGTCATAGTCTACAGTTTTCCTAGCATATACAAAACAACCTTTTTGGTAGATTTTTCTTTTTCTCCACAGAGATGCTAAAAAATGTATTCTATGAAAAATTCATTACTATTTCTATAGTTCTAAAAAAAATCAAAAGTAATCAGTCTTGCACTTCATTAAATTAATTTTAAAACTATGCACTTAAACAAAAAGCGTGAACTAATTTGTCTTTGCTTGTGTTTGACAAGCTCTCATTCAATTATTCCACAGGAGTCTGTGAAACCTTCTTACAAAATTCTTAAAAGTTTAATCTTGTATATCATTCTTTAACTCTCAATTTATAGTATCTTAATATTTAAGCCATGATACAACGTTCCTTTCTGCACCCACATAGAATCATTTTGGTTGGAAAAGACCTCCAAGATCATAGAGTCCAACCTTTGACCAGACACCACCTTGTTGAATAAACCACAGCCCTGTCCATTCACTTCTTGAACACTTCCAAGAAAGGTGACTCCATCACCTCTCTGGGCAGCCCATTTTACTCTTTAATCACCCTTTCAAGTGAAGAAATTCTTCCTGATGTCCAACCTGAACCTCTCATGGTGCAGCTTGAGGCCATTTCCTCTTGTCCTGTCACTTGTCGCTGGAGAGCAGAGCCTGATTCCACCTTGCTACAATCTCCCTTGAGGTAGGAACAATGCTTTTCATGTTGCAAGAAACTTTATTAATGATTATTGGGATTGTGATAAAGTTGACAACAATGTCATTAATGGACTCATTGCACATTTATGGTGTTTTCCGTCATTAAAAGTTATTCGTAAAAACTGCTTTTTCCACACTTCGGTAACAATAAGCCAATTGGCAGAAGGAGAAATAATTTGCTGGTTTTACCATGAATGAATCTAGCTTACTCCACTTGAAAATATTATTTGAATGAACACAGCAATAGTCAGATACCCATGCTGAACTTAATTTGGCAGGGACAAAACAACTGTACAAACCTTCATGGCAAGAAAACTAACATGCTAAAACTGAAAACAAAATTGAAGAACCAATCGGTGAAACCCTCACTCCCTCAAAATCCTTAACATCATCTATTTTACTCTCTGATAAAATTATTACAAAGGTACAGTTTTATGCTAAAAAATGAATGCAATTCACTTTTTATCTGGCATATCATTTCTATAAAACATAAACCCCTGAGCGACATACAATGCTGAAAAATGTCGTGATTTCAGTCTATCCCAGGCAAAATCAGCACATAGGTGGTGTTAGGTTGAAGGTTGGACTTGATTATCTCAGAGGTCTTTTCCAATTTAATTGATTCTGAGATACACCTACTTTGACTATGTTGTTTTAAAATTGATCTGATGGTTGCTAAAAATGAGGAAAGCACAAAAAAATTTCTTTCTAAACAAAGAATCTTCTAACATATTAAAATCTGTAATGGTTTCCTAACCTGACCTGCTCTGCAAGATGTCCAGAGGGCAGAAAACAAATCAGAAAAAAATTAGCTACTTGTTCAACTTCTAACACAAGCAACTTTGTTAAAACTGGCAATTTTAATGAATTCACAAGGAAAATTCATCACAATTTCTGAAAACTTATATTATAATCGACTATTCCTCATAGACATACAAAGCAAAATTCTGACAAAATTTTCATATGCTATTAAGTATTTTACCTTTATAAGTCTTTTAGTAGTAGTTCAGCCATTTCCTATCAACAATCAGTTTACAAAATCAATGATTCAACAGCTTGGCAAATGAAAAAGAGATTTATAAAAATTATTTTTACATAGTAAATGAAATACACAGAGTTGTAGGAGTTCAGATCATGGCTTATAAAATACATATTTAGAAGTCTGCAGCTGGGACTAGTTATGTGTAAAATAATAATTGCCTAGAAGAGCATTTCCTAGCATTCTGAAGGGGAATATAGGAATAGGTAAAAGTATACAGCACTATTACAAAACATCTATTTATTTTGAAAGCCCTCATTCCAGTGAGATGTATTGCACAGGTCATAAGGAAAATGACTGCTTGTGTTACAGGATAATGTTCTGCAGACATAAAAAAAAGTAAAAAAGAGGTTTTAAAAATAATTCAAATTTCTTATACATATGATAAGATTACAGAATATCCTAAGTAGGAAAATGACACTTTGTAGATAAAAATGTATTTCAGGTATGATTGAATGAAACAGTTATTTCAGCCTGCAGAGACACTGCAGCATCATCTTGCACTTGGCAAAACACATCGCTAGAATTGGCAATGTATTAAAAAGGGTCCTCAGTACTTAACATATTATGACCCCCCGTTTTCCATCTTCAGATAGAAGTTGTAATAAGTTACTATAAAAATCCTACCTTCCAGATTTGCACTAAAACCCAGAAGTCAAGCACAGTATTTCAGAATCTACTAAAATCAAGATGAACCAGAGGACAGATTCTTACAAGACTGAAAATGGTAGCATAAAAAACACACACCACTTGGGCATCTAGCTCTGTCTCCAGGTCTTTATTGCAGACAAAAACACAAGTTTCCAGCTTCTTCCAACTGATGGCTTAGTATCAGTATCATGTTTATATTAACCAAAAAGGTTGCTTTTTTTTTTTTCCTGAAAAGCAGTGGTTTTAAATCCGATTCTATTTCAACACAAAAATATATTTTGCACCTGAACTAAATTCTTAAAGGAAATCATCTGAAAGGACTACACACTATATAGTATATATAACATTTGATGTGTATTACACCAAAGCACGATATATGAGTATACTTTAAACCTTTAAAGAAAGCCCTTCTCCCCATACTTAGACAACATATATCATCCCTTTGTTATGTAAAGTTCTAAATAGGTATTTTTGCTGCTAGATGGAAGTGAAATTTTAAACCACAAAAATAGTAACATTGAATGAAAAGCACTTATGACTTCTTTTTGACGATCATGGTTAAGTGTTTTCCTATTAAAAATTTTTGTGAAGAGAATCATACATCAGCATTAGTTCCTTAAGGCAGAGATAAATAATAATTGCTGCCAAGATTCGCTACACTGTAATTTCTCTGTGTGGGAAAGAAGCTAATTCTACATTCTGGTTTCATACAGAAATTAATTTTTACCTTTTGTAACAAAATGTCTTAGCTTTTGTGAATTGCTAAAGCATCGGCTCTTGGTTCTAATTACACCTTTTCTTGGCCAACAAGAATAGTAATGTTTCAGAAGAGAACAAAAGAAACCTCATCTCATTCATTAATGTTCCTGTTTAGGTAGCCAAGAAGAAAAACAGAAAAATAATTAAAAAAGATTGGTTCTAAAGGGCCCTGGAAAGGAGGCACTGGTCACAACACAAAAAAAAAAAAGACATTGCATTTTCAAATCATATCTAAGTCACAGAACTCCAAACTTTGCACTTAAAAGTTAGTTTTATATCCATTAGTTACACTGTGAAGTTCACACATGTTAAAACTAGAGACCCCTGTGTTGGCAGATTTGCTCTTTGGATGTTCCAGCATCTTTGTCTTATAAAACATGACTCCAGGCTTGTCCTTAGGCCAGGTTTACTGTCTACAAGGTATGGTGTCACCATGCTTGTCACAACATGGTATTTCCTACATATTTGTGACAAGGTCTTGCGTGCAAACATGACCCAAAGACCAGCACAAAGCCTACAGAGTTTCCAGTTCCCTATTGTTTTTCCCATCAGACAAATACATGCAAGTTAACATATGTGTTCTTATCTGGACTTTCATGTTCCAACCCTACCACAGGGCAGCTAGCTACCCTATAAGTGGCTTCATAAAGTCTGCTTTCTCCATTTTTACTTGTCCGTTGCCAGAAATATCAGCACACTTTTACACGTGCAGCTGCATGTCACCTTTTGAGTTATGAAAGTGTGCTTTCTAACAAGCATTCCACCAAAGTCTGCACTTACATACATGCATCATTTCTCACATGAAAAAGGGAATGTAAAATGTAATTCCCAATTATAAATTAGTTGAAATTTCAAGTTTTAATGTTGATATATTTTACTTTGGGGCTCTCCAGAAGGTGATAATGTAGGCAGGCAATACTGTATCCACATGCAAAAAAACGATCCTATGCCTGTTTGAAAAAGAGTCATCACTGTTCCCTGAGTCTCACGTTGGATCTCTGAAAAGATTAGTATTAAGAGTTCTTTCAAAGAAATCTCCTCCCCAATATCTCAGTGGTTCATAAAGCCCGGCAAGGAAGCACTCTCAGTGTTTATATGCACCACTATGTGACAAGTATCAAACTGGATATGGACCCTTTCAACTGCCATCTTGTACTGTTTGGAAATCTATGAGATGAGAAGACTTTTTGACATCTCCCCAAATGGTAGAGGATTTGGGGGATGCTGTCAAAAACACTGATCATGACTCTGTTCACAGTGGACTTATTTGTCCCAGACAGGTCTTTGAGCAATAGGAATCTAGGGTTGCAAAACTCCAGTGGATGAAAGTTATTCTCTCAAACACAGTTGTAGGCATATCCATTTCATCGAGCTACATGGTTCCATGAAACATCTACATAGTTGTGTTAAACCAGATTTATCTCCCACAGTCCAGAACCCTGGGCTAATCTGAGACTAAATAGATGCAATTAATAAAACCTCTGAATTCATTATCCTCATCTTTTTCGTCATATAACAAGATATTCAGAAGAGTAAAAATTCCTTCTGGAATATCTTCCAGAAGTACTTGTCCCAGACACATGGTCCAGTCTCTCCATATTGTGCCCTTCTCTGATAAACAACTTGGAAGCATCAAGGCTCACTTTGAAGATGGGTAGGAATAAAATGAGCAGACATCACAAACAAAGCTGGCTTCCTTGTGGGAGGCCACATGCAATTGAAAAGCAGAAGAAATGTGCTACTGTTACCCGTGGTGTTTCAGGAAGGGGTCCACTGAAAGCTCAGCAGTCCAAAAACCAAAGGTCTGTGAGATAGCTTTCTTTCGGACAAAGCTCAGGCCTAATGGGGACGTTGGAGTCAGGGAACCAGACTAAATTGAATCCAAAGCAAAACCCCTAAAAGCTTGACAAGAGTAGCTACAGCAACCTCAGCAACAACTGCTTTCATCTACTCACCTGCTTCTTTTGTGATTCACTACTTATTAATGAAGACAAAACCTAAAACTACATAAACCAGACTTACATATACTCAAAAGTACAACAACATTATGCATTCTTGTTGTGTGTAAAATTGTCTCAAGTTGGGGAATTTCACTTAATTAACATTCTTGCCAATTACAAAGGCTTTAATTATCAATTCAGGTATTGAGAAACAAGACAAATAGTCAATCACCCACTCAAATCCCTCTTTGTCTGTTTTCACTTCAGGCACCTCTTTTTCCTCCTTTCTAGTTCCCAGTCTCCTTCCTTTTGCCACTATGTTACACTCAGTCCCTTTGGTAAGGCAGTCCCTGGTGGTACAAGAGAGTGGTGTTAGTGCATAGTGATTTGCTTGTTGACTCTTCTTCTTTCTTATTCTTTCCAACTGCTTTAGTATGGATCCTCCACTAGACAAAATCCCCTTGGGGACTGTACCTGTCCAGCATGGATTCTTCCATGGCTTGCAGCCCCTTTAAAGGTGTACCTGTGTCTTCTTTTGCATGTCATCATATATCTCCTGTCTTTCCCTCCAAGCCTACTCTGTTGTCTCTGCTGTATCTCCATTTCTGTGTTGTTTTGTGTCTCTTGTATCACCTTCATGACTCCTTCTGTCTTCTTTCATACCTCCTCACATCCCTCCTCCTGTATCTCCACTTGTACCTCTTAACATGTTTTCCTTTGTGTTTCTCCTTTGCTGCGGTGTCTCGTGTACATACAGACCTTTCTGAAGCATGTTTTCTTGGAGGTGCCATATGTCTTCTGTTTGGATCCAGTCTCAGCTATGCGGTGGCTCTGTCCTTCACAGAGCTGGCTTGAAATGGCTGTGCCTAGCACAGGGAAGACCATGATCTCCCACAGAGGTCAGCCCTGCAGCTCCCTACATTAGAAAACTCCTGCCATTTACACCACTTACAATTATAAAGGTGAATAGGGAGAAAAAAAATCAGAGAGAGCATTCTGAAACTTGGCCATAACAATATATGGAGTACATCACATTAATGGATGTATGGCAAAGGGCATTAGCAAAAAACATCCCTCATCATCAAAACCTGATAAACAAAAATCAAAAATAAGTTTTCTATGATTACTGTTCTCTAAAGAGCTACTTATGGGTGCATTAATATTAGTGAGAAACATATTAATTTCTAAAGACCCATGACAATGCATATATACATATATACTTCAACAAATGAATTAAATTTTACTTACCATAACAGAATCAAGTTTTTGTTTCACCTTCTGCATTCTCATTGATGTTCTTGCAACACTGACAAACTGATCTGCGGGAGACATCACCGAGGTTTTTTGTACAGGAATTTCAGAATAACTGCTAAAGAACTGTGGCCCTCTTGGTGCAGCTGTGGTAAGTGATGAACTGAGATCTTTTACAAGTTCAGCTTCCTGTTGTGCAACTGTAGAAATAAACAATATTAATGTGTAAGGTGAAACCTTACATTGCCATGGGAAAAAAAAAGTTGAATGTTTGCTGTCATCATTTTACTAAGTGCGTCTTTAGTCAAACATCATCACAATCTGTACTAATAATGCTATAGAGAAAACCTGAAAATTACATGAAATTTTCCCCATGCTGCCCCATTTTCCCTTAACTCTTCTGATCTCAATTCTCACTCCTGTTACCTGTGTTCAGTAACCTCTTTCACAGAACTCATATTTTATATTGCTTATAAACAACAGTCTTCCTCATGCAGAAATACTGGCACTGGGGGAGGGAGGATGGGGGACAGGAAGAGAAAAATTTTTCAAAGAAAAGCATATTATACAGCTTGCACCAAGTTTAAGTCTATGTACATTTCACATTTTTCTCAGGCCAGTTCAAGTGAGTTTATTACACTTAAGCAATATTTCAGAAGTTGACAGACATATTATACAGGTACAGGAAGCACTGACTGACAAATTGACTTTTGCAGTATTTTGTACTGTGATCTCAAGCCAAAGGTTAAAGAGTTCTTCATGAAAGTCCAGGACATTAATAAAACTATAGATGTATCTAATACACATATTGCTGGGAATTTTAAAAAATGTGTCAGTGACTAAAATTAGTATTATTATATGATTAACTCTTTCAACACTAAGGCAGTAAGACTGCTTTCTGAAAGAAAAGTGAGTGTTTTTAACCAAAAAAGGAACAAAAAGATAGTAACAGGCAATGTAAAAAGACCACAACCTATGCAAAACCTTACTGTCACCAGTGTCTTAGTTAAGCAGTAAGATGATACAAATAACTACCAGTGTGATATCTGCGTGATCTCTAAATACACACACGCACACATATATACATGTATCTACTTTAAGCTACCGTATTATAAGTTTTTTAAGACCCACTGTCTGCTGAACAGTCAAAAAATTTAAAGAAATCCTTCACCCCCTAAAAATTCCATTGCTCTCTAAAATGCACATATCTTACTGGATTGAAGTTTAGCACTGAATATGAATTGTAAAATCATTCCACTTAATATTCCTTTAAAATCCAACCAATTTGATAGACAAATAACTTAGACTTCGAGATTCGATATGAGTAATCTCATTACCATGTTACTTAAAAGCCAGTGTATAAAGACAGGCTTAATTAGCTTTCCAGATCTGTGTACCTTGCAAACATAATTCAAACAAAAAAATTACTGCATAATTAATATTAACATTATCTGCTGTCTGGATGCAAATGTCCTTAATTCAACACAACTATCAGTAAAGCCTGGACAGGACAATCTGCATTTTATTTTGTATACCAAAAATTCAAAATTAGCATTTATTACTATATTCTCTTTAATATAACACAGGGAGTAAACATATCTCTCACATAATTGCAGCACAGATATAACATCTATTTTATTAAAAGTCTATAGTGTCTGATTAAATTCTATACAGCTCCTCAGCATTATTTTGTAACATAGCCAGCACAAAATACTGAGATTCCTATTAAGCTATTCATTAATTTCCTGCATGATTGCATTTTCTGGCTCCATAATCCAACTTGATACTGAAAAAGGGCTTTTAAATATTCATATGACACTTAACATATACAAAAAAGTGCTGTCAAAATCACATAGTTTGACATAAAATAGCACATTTAAACTTGAGGTTACATGGGACCTCTGGTAACTGGCTAGGGCGAAACCCTTGCTTAAAGCGGTGACACCTAGAGCAGGTTGTGTAGGATCATGTTCAATTACATTTTGGTATCTCCCAGAAAAAAGGTATGTATTATCATCAAATGACAGTTTTCTTCTTCTCTCAAAAGAAGTACAAATACTAAGAAATTTCTTCTAGAAATAAAATATTTACAGGTGTGTATCAAAAAAATTGTACTATACCTTTATAATCATAAATGTATACAAGTATTGGCTGGTTTTGACCGAAGGCACAAAATGACACCATGTGTTCATGCGGATGAAAGGTAACATCACGAAGTGGAGATGTGAAAGAGAGTTCAGAATATATGGCCACCTGATCTCCTACAAAAGGGAAGTATGTTTATTAGTACCATGGAAGTGTATTTGAAACATATTAAATATGTTGGTTAAACAGTTGGTTAAACCTTGCATTACTACAGTGCAGGGTCCAACACAGTAAATAAATATTCTTCAGTCAATTTCCTTATTGAAAAGTAGTGTTTTGGTATAAAACAAACAAAAAACATACTGCATGCTTTTAAGTTATTGACCAAGTCACAAAAGAATAGTTCTGTTGCAATAATTGCAGGAAACCCCAGAGGATGCACTGGGTTAGCAGAGTTCTCTTGTTCTGATAAGCAAGTTCTGGAAAGGTGGCGTTCCACAGTATTTGTTTGTGCTTGCATAGTACCAGAGATAGCCATCTTAGTTGTGGATTTCAACTACATAATACTGACAATAGGAGTGAAAGTTGAGTATAGAATTATTAAAAAACATAAATAAAATTAGCTCTTCAGATGATGGCACTGTGAATACAAGTGCAGTGTGTAAAATTAGTCAAAACTCTATGAAAACATACTAATAACAAAAGTTCCTTCCTCCTTTTATTTTTATTCTTTTTATAAAGTTTCCAGGCAAATTATGTAGTGGCATAGATGAAACTTAATGTACTTGGAAACACAGAGAGAAATTCAAAACAGAATTGATAGTTATCTGCCTGTTTTAAAATATTTACTTTTTCTGTGTATAAAATTATTTAGACCATAATCAGATAGAACATAATGTCATCTAAATCTAAAAAGCACAACATAAAAACTGATCTGACCTAAAACACTTTTATGCATTCCATTCTATGACCATGACCACATGTAAAGAATTGCAGTATACCAAAAAAAAAAAAAAAAGCTCAGCTTTTTTTATCCTGCTGGATATTACAAACGCTACCTCTATTAATTTCCTCTAGGGAATTAAATCTCAGAGATTAATAACAGCTATTTAAAAGGTAGAGCTAAAGCCTCAGGATTTAAGAACATCCTACCTAAGTTTTACTACATATCAAAAGTGTTTCAATAGAGCTTAAAAAATAATTTCCCCCTCAGCCTTGACAATCTGGCTTAAGACCGTAAAATATTTAGTTACCTGTTTCTGGATTCCAAACATAAGCCTTTCCATCTTCACTTCCTGAAAACAGGAAGGTACCACATGGTGTTAAGGTGCTGTGAATCTTCTCTCTGTAATTTGTGGCACCTATGTATTTCTTTGTAGCCAAGCTAAAGATAAAGAAAGTTTAAAATGTAGCAGATACTTTCAGAATAGACAATCTAACTTTTTATGTGTCAATTCTCCCTCAGAAGAATCAATACGCCTTGCATTCCAAATGACAAGCACCATTTGCAGTGCAGTATTTAACCTTTATTTTCCCTGATTTTTATAATGCACCTGACATACATGAAAGCATGCATCCTTGTCTTTCAGTAGAAAAAAGAAATCCTCAGAAACAGATGCAGTAATTTGCAATGGCTTGATCCTGGGCTTTGCAAAAAATGGAGAAATTGGGACTAATATTCCAAACTCTGTCAAAAAAAATTTTCATTATGCTTCCTGAGCTTGAGTGCTTAAATTTATCTAGCAGCTCTCTTCAGATTAATGTCTCCTTAGTCAGAAAACCAGCAGTAGAAACAATAAATTTCAGACATAAATGTTGATTTCCTATTAATATTTTTCATATGATTTTGCAACTTAGGTAGCCTAATATTTTTTTCAGCATAGCAATCATAATCTACTGTCAAACACCTTGTAGCATCAAGTAGAAGAGAATCTATAAGAGGAAGGAAAGAAACATAAGTCAGCTTGCAAAAGGCTATTTAAATACGAGGCATAGCTTAGAAAAAGATATGAAAGTTCAACATGGAGAGTAACACGGCAGCAATACAGCAACACAGAATTTGAGGCAAGAAGAATGGCAATAGTCCACCACAGTCCTCAGAGACAGAAGAAAGTAATTTTTCACATGCTACTGCAGAAATAAGGTATGCTGGAAGAAAACCAGTACTTTTAGTATGAGAGGAAAATTATTTGAAACAATATTCTGAATAAACATACTCCATATGCAATTCTATTTGGCAAGGAAGAGGAAAGAATTCTTTAATGATCACAGTGCAAGACCGTATTAGCCCAACCAAGAGTATTACCTGTGTGAATAAAAAAAGATAGTATCTCTGAGATGTCATTAGAAGAGCTCTGCAAGATGTAAAACTAACCTGCATATGAAACCCTAAGGAGAGGACTGAACCAAATCCCTGATCACATACCTAAGTGACAGGCCAGCAGTATTATCCAAAAAGATCAAAAAAGTTGAAAGGAGAAAGTTAAGACCAATAAGCTGTCAATCAAAGTGAATTGTGATGATCTATGACCTCCACCCCCTCTTTTCTCATGCAGGGAATGAACAGTTAATGCTGACGTGTAAAATTATCACTGCTGGGTATCTGACCCTGTGGTTTATTGATAGACTTAAGCCAAAGTAACTGTGGGCTGTGGTCAAAGTAGCAGTCCTGCTGCTGCCCTCTCCACCCTTATTTTCCCAGGCTCTCCCTCGTTTCTTCTCTAGTGTTCAGGCAGCTATCAGATGAGTTTGATCAGGTAGTTGATTAAAATGAAAATTAATCATTTGTATTTGTAGGCTGATTTTCATTCAGATTAGCTCACTGATCTAACTTACCCTGCACCAAAAGATCTCTGGAGATAATGAAAAGCAAATGCTAGGAATATATGGCCAAAGGTGTGGGAGACCAGAGGAGATGGTGTATCCTGTGGATAAACTTACTTAAAATAATTGTGAAATTGCACCCCATATCAACTCTTTCTTAAAGATTAAAATGCATGTCCATTTTTCCCTCTCAAACTAAAACTCTTATTTTTTGGAGAGAGCATTGACAGAAGAACTCTCAAAAACTACAAGTTCCCTCTGTTAATCCACCAATTTCATGCTTTGATTGAGTAGATAGTTTAGCCTTCTGGTGTGGTCATTATAATGCATCACTCACAGTAAAAGAGGGAAAGTGAACTATAACACAACAAAGTCTTTAGCTAGTCCAAACATTCAATCTAACAGAATTGCTTAGTTTGGAACAGACCCTCATGTTAAAGATTAAGTCCAACAGCTAACACAGCACAGCCAAGTCCACCACTAAAACATGAACTTAAGTGCCACATCTACAGATCTTTTAAATTCCTGCAGGGATGATTTTCTGTGTAGTAAGGGGAGGAAAGAAACTTACGAAGTTAAGGATGAAACATTCAGAAAGCATGTTCATATCTTTAATGTTACTTTCCATAACAGAATATTCAGGTGCATTTTATCAATGTAGCTAAGTGATTGGAGTGAGACTCTTCTAACCTTTACCCAATGAAAGGATAAGAGGGAATGGACATAAATTGAAATACAGGAAGCTCTGTTTACAATTAAGGAAAACGGTCTTTTACTTTGAGGGTGAATGAACGCTAGAACATGTTACTCACAGAGCTGTAAAATCTCCATCCTTTAAGATATTAAAAACTCAACTACATAAAGCTCTGATCAACATGTTGTTATAATGTGATTATTGGGTTGAACTGGCCACTCTCCAACACCAAAGACTCAAGTGAGTCTGTAATCCCCTTGCTCTTTATTATAGTTTATTACTAAAGAATTATATTCCTAACTATTAAGGATGAGAAAATCGTCAAAAACATTGTAAAAATACCTCACAGCCTGCTTAATACACCATAATACGTCATTGCATTCTTTAATATTTATGATGACAATCATCTTCCATTTCACTACCAAAATACTAACACACAAATACACATTGTAATTTCAAAGCTACTTTTACACCTAGATTGCATTTTAGAAAGGATTTCAATCTGTAGGAAACTAACATCTTCTTCATGCCACCTTAAGCTCCCAAGCGATCTAGTAATTTTTGGATATTCTATTCTAAAAGATTTACCCAACATCACACAAAAGAACTGTAATACAACAGTATTTTGAAACCATTTCCTAACTCTAACATTGCTATCCTTGATTATTAGGACATCTTTCTCCTCTCCAACTACACATCTAATACCTTTATGGTATTTTATTTCTTTAGGTAAATTTTAAAACAAAAAGGAAATACACATTTTTCACCAAAAATACTAACATTCTGAGATCCATAATTCTCAGGGTACTGTCTTTGGCATGGATCAATAAACGCCTTCCATTCGGATGCACCTCCAAATGATTTACTGGTGTTCCTTTAATATCATTTTCTTTTATTTCCTACCAAAAGAAGGAGAATGAAGAAAAACATATAACTTTTTGTTTTAAAATCCATTTTTCTACACATTATTACTCATTTTTCTCTTGCATTTTTTCTCATTTTTCCACTCAATTTATTCTATTTGGTTAAGGAAAAAGTTTGTTCCTATATGAAGGCACTACCTCTCAGACATCAACTTCTCCCAGCCACAATGCAGATTCTGTTGTGAGTGGATTTTAAAAAATTCAGCAGATGATGGAAATGCTGACTGAACCTTAGGTCTCTAAAGTACAAACAAATGTGATTTGTAAAGTTTGTGGTCTACTTTATTATTGTCCCTAAAGAACAAATTAAATATATTAGCATTTATCTGTTAAGAGAATGCTATTAAACTTCAAGCACTTTCATGTTTTATATAGAAAAAAATAACTATAGAACCACAGAACCCTAGAATATCTTGAGTTGCAAAGGACCCATTACTATCATCCAAGTGCAACTCCTAGTCCTGAACAGGACAGCCCCCAGCATGACACTGCACACCCAAGAGTCCAAACACTTCCTGAACTTTGACAGGCTTGGTGCTGTGACCACTTCCCTGGGGAGCCTGTTTCAGTGACTAACCCAATTAAGTTGCAAAACAGTTAAAAAAAAAAGTCAGTGAAGCACAGAACATTCTATCAGTTCTTTTGCACCATTATTTACAGAAAACACACCTCTGCAGTTAAACAAAAGGTAATTCACAAAAAAATTTGAATTCAAATCAGATTACTAGATTTGAAATGGTACACATAAAATTACAATGCTAATTTAAGAAACCTGTATACCACCTTATTGATCCTCCAGTGTTGAAATAGGTGTTGAGAACTTCCTTTGACAGGTGTATCCCAAACTATTATCAGTCCTGCACTATCTCCTGAGAACATGTGGTGTCCTGTGAAACAATGACTTATAAGTGAAATACCACCACACAAAAAAATTAATACAGAAAACAACGTATGAACAAGAAATAACCTTTTTTCCTTTCATTTTTGTGAATAGACAAACACCAATTCTTTCATCTATTTTGCTGTAATATACTAATTGCAAATGTATTTTGCTTATATTGCATGACATAAGCTGATACTATAAATCTGGATTTAGCATATACGGATATTGAGGTGCAGAATATACTTTTATTATACTTTCATGATTTTTCATTTTTATTCATATTCTAGACCTAGTAAAAAGCATTTTTAGCATTGAGCATTTATAGCTCAATGAGGTTCACATGAGAGCTTAACGCTTACCTATGCATTCACTAAGAACATCTTGAGCAAGAACAAATACTGTTTTCCAACACTAGTTCTTTAAGCACAAATATTTCTTCTTTATAATAATGCAGCTTTCTACTCCAGTGACTACCTCCAAAAAGGTACCACCTAACTACTAATGATGTCACTAATACCAGAACAGGTCAAACAATTCCAACCATCTTTAATTATTCACCCATCTTGAACTCTTCCTCCGCTAGAACATGTCAATCCATCACTTATTTTCAGCTGTTAATCTACCAGTTAATATGACTCGCAGTGGCCAAATCTCCGTCCTTTTCTCTGTGTTTCCTATTTCTGTCAATGTCAAAAAGTTTATCACTTTCCCACTTCTTCAGTCTAGTGTTAAAATTCTCACAATCTAACTACTACTACCTTATTTTCTTTATCAAAGAGTCATAGAATGGTTTGGTTGGAAGATCATCTAGTTCTGACCTCCCTGACATGGGCAGGGACACCTTCCACTATACCAAAGCCCCAACCAAACTGGCCTTGAATACCTTCAGGGACGGCACATCTGCAATTTATCTGGGCAACCTATTCCAGTGTCTCACCACCCTCACAATAAATAGTCTCTTCCTAGGAAGAATACATTGCCTCTATGAAATGAAGCAAACTAGTAACACTCAAGTTGGCCTTTGACTGAAAATGCAAGTAATTGAAAAAGCGATACTAACTACATACCTTCTGCATCAAAACAAAGTGTGTTGACGAAACTTTTGTGACCATCAAGCTCCTGTAGCAGTTGCCCATGGATTTCCTTCACATTTGCATTCCAGATTCTAATCACTGAGTCATAACATCCTGTCACGACCAACGAGTCAGTAATTGGGTGGTACTTTGCAGTGTAAACAAACGAAGGATGAGGGAAAACTCTCACTGCAGATGCCGCCTGCATTTCTATTTTCCACATTCTAAAAGGAAATTAAGTTAACATATCTACTATATAAAGCAATTACACACACAGGTATAACAGATGCCATATTTTGTGGTAGTGATTCTAGATGCAGACATCTGCAAACACTTAACAACACCTGTTTATCCTACCAATTTGTTCCACCTACATCTAATCCTTTAATACAGTACTTTCTAACAAGAATTAAGGAACATTTACTACTTTACATAATAGTCTGTCTTCAAAGCAAAGTCTCAAGCACATACTCATTTAATGGATGTATTACAAATTTTAAAATACACAAAGTATTTATGGAATGGATCAGTTTCTTTCTTTCAGGAGTTATAACCAAATTAAGACCCTGTTGGATATCACTCATTTTAAGAAATATTGGAACAAAAAATCCCACAAGGCAACATATAAAGTCATTAAATAGAAATAAACCCTCAGAAGATTTTAAAGTGATAACTACCGACCATATTGTGATCATGATCTCAAGGACATTTGCATCACATAAATCCACTTATTAGTATTAATTTATTTGCTATCCTTTGCCACCCATAGCTTTAAGATCAGATTTTCCTTAGTGTTTTCTATTTAATGATATATATTTATTACCAAGCCTTCCCCAAAGATGGCTCACAAAGAATAGAATAGTATCTGGATCATTAAATACAAGTGGGCAGCCCATTACACAGAGTGCTCAGCTACAATATAGCATTGACTTGTTTTAGTGACACCCTTTCAGGTGATGTGACCACTTTTTGTGGTTACTAAAGAATTCTAAGCTTACTCTGAAGTGACTTCATTACAAAACTGTAACCCTTCAGGGTACAACAATTAATTTCCAATTTGATGCAGAAAGGTCACAAGGAATCTGTGTATCTTTTAGAATTGATTCAATTTGACAACACGAAAATTAACTTACTGCACACAAATAATGTGGGACTAAACCATGGGAAGTCTCGAGGATAACATGAAATGCTATATAAAAAAGAATTCACCTAAATTCACAAATTTCCCTTCAAGTTGCCTTAGAACTCAGAGTGAGAGATGATCCAAGTATTAAACTCATAATGAATTTAAAGACATGGAGTGCTGAAACTTTTTAAGGAGCTTAAGGCAATGGACAATAAACATAGGAACTAATAACCCACACAATGACTATGCATAGCACACCAAAAAGAAGGCAGACCACTACAGTTTAAACCTGCTGCCACAAATGAAAGAATTGAGGAACAGACATGCCTTCTTAAAGACTTGAACAGAATAAATAAATAAATCACTCACATTGATATTTACCTCAACATAAAAAAACTTATTTAATTCTCTCCCCCATTAAAAAAAAAAAAAATGGGCTGTGCTCTCGAAAGTCTTTTTATGCTACATACAAGCAGCAAAACAACCTAACAGTTCTACATGTATAATATATCATTTAACAATTCTTCTGGCATTTCAATTATGCAACTGCCTGTAGCTTTACTGAGTTGCGTAACAGAAACAACAGATAGGGATCTGAAGAGTTAAAAAAAAAATCCACCTCTGTGAAACCAATAAAGATGCTCACAATAAAATTGTGCAGTGTCACAGACATATTTTCGAGTATTTCCACAGTTTTGACGGTTTGGGGTTTTAAATCTTGAACAGATTAATATTTTTAACGTTAACACTGCACTAAATAACACTTTTTAATTGTAGAGGAAAGAAAATGTGTACATATTTATTATTTACATACTACTAAATTTCTTTTACAGCAATTTAAGTTAAATTATTTAACTAAGTGTACTAAAGCAAAAAACCCTCACTAACATAAATATATACAGTGTTGCAAATTTATACACACAACGTAAATCTTACATTTTCAATTTCCTGCTTTTATGTTCAAATTTGCAAACTTAATACTGCATCCATAGTATGACAATTTCTCCAGGGACACACTATCACAACTATCTTGGAGTCTTCTTGAAATACAAAGCCTTTTTTTTTTTTTCACTGCAGTACAGCTTTAGACACTACAGTTTTTGGAATTAGATACCAATATAGTAAATACATTCAGGGATTATTCCAATCACAATTTTTATATTTTTGAAGTCGCATCATAATCAGATTCTTAATTAAAACCTCATAATACAGTTTGTAATAAGACACTGAACTGGACCACAAAGGTGGTCTTTTCTGCTCCTTGATGCCATCTGCCAGAACATCATCATAATACTGACCTCACAGTGCCATCAGAGGATGCAGTCAGAAGGTATCGATTGTCTTGTGACCAACAAAGATCATACACTATGTTAAGGTGACCATAAAATTCTCTCAGGAACTGTCCAGAAGGAATTTCATACACTAGTGAAGTTTAAATAGAAAAATAAAAAGTTTTGTGAGTATTTACAGTCAAATATATGCTGCTACTAGAGCAAACTTCAGTCTGATCTTAGGCTGATTTTCCGCTACCATAAATCAACTTACATTATTTTGAGAGAACAAGACGAAATAGTTGCTAGATATGTATGGACAACAAGCATCTACTTCCATCTAGTGGCTCATGGATGTCACAATGTCTTAACCCTTAAGAAACAGCTTACTTAATTGAAATTAATTGGACCAGATTAGGATAATATGTATAAATAAACAAATAAATAAATTTTAATTTTGACAGCTATTTTAACATTGAAATCACTTTCTGGGGCTGTGTAATGAAACAATCTAGATTTACTGTTCCTTGCATTTAAACATGCACTTTGTGTACGTTTAAAATACTGTTCTCTCTCAATTTCAAAATTCTTATCCAAGGCTTAAGATCTATACAGTTGAAGCTCCTGTGATAAAGCAGTTCCAAATTTGCATAAGAAAGAACATTTGTACTTTGACTGAACTGATCAGGAAAGACAGCAGCTTCCAGTAGTCTGTCTGGAGATGACAACCACATTCGTGCATCTAACTTTCAAGGCAGGTTAGGAGAAAAACTTACAGGAAAAGTGTGTGAGGTCATGGCTGAAAAAGTTATTTCACTTAAAATGTTGTTATCAGAAAATACATTCCTTGTAAACTGATTTAGTATTTCCATTAGACTTCTGTGCAATTTCATACCACTGAACTGTGTATATATAACCATATATGAAAAGCCAGTTCCAACCGTATCAATACAGAAAGAGCATTTTCCTCAATGCTCTTTAATGCACATAAAACACATTAACAAAACAGAACCACTAAAAAAAGCACAATTTAAAAACACATCTTTTAACCTTTAGTTCCAAACTACATGAATTATAAGAACACTCAAAATGTATTGAAACTTACAAACAATGGGATAGCCATTCCTTCCTGCACATGCTGCTGCCAGTGTTTTCCCATCATGAGAGAAACGAATACAGAAACAGCCCATATCTCCCCCTCGCAGTGAAAACAGGTGCTTGTTCGGTATGCGGCAAGCCTAGCTTCCCAGGGAAAAATTGGTGGGAATATTAACTATCCAACACTTAAAATGCATTCTTAGTTCCTGATACATATAAGTTTTAAAAAGCTAGTAACATCTTAATGGAATTCAAAAGAAAAACTCGACTTTATAAGGCAGAGAGAGTTCTCCAGCACAACTTAGGCCACATCTGTCTGTATATTTGTTTCTGCCCCATCAGGACAAACAAACATACGAAAATTTAAAATTGAAATGTCCTTAACTTTAAGAAGTGCTCAATAATGCCTGTCATCAATGATGTAAACTGTGGAGTTGTACTCTAAGTCAAGCTTGTTTAAGGAGTCTAAGCACAACTTTCAGTAACTTAATGACTGCAGTGCGAACTCTCAAGTCCAACCACAGGCACTCAAGCCTTTGGTCCACCAAATCAGTTTTACCATTCCTCATCTGTATTTAAACACCTCACTTTTAAAGACATAAGCAGAGATGAACCACTTCAAAAAATTGCACAGGTATTTTAGTCCCTTTTCCTTTCTGTCATAATATTTAATTATTTTCATCCAACGGCTTTTTCTCTGAACTAAATTCAAAGTTCAAGGTGAAGTAAAATATCTATAGTAGCTATGTGATTATTTAACTTAAACTTCATTTACCTTTGGGAATTAAAAATGAGTGTGAATAGATTTATAATAATTTAAAAGTATACAAATAGATCTACCTATGAAATACTTGAATATACATTGTTCATCTTGTTAACCACTATATATGCAATTAAGGCTTCTTATGCTTTTTAATCTTGCTCTAAAATAAACCATTAAAACATTGAGTCAGTAAATCAGCTCAGAAAAAGCTTAATTTAGAGGTCATGTAGTTATAATTCACATATAAAATTAATATTTAATTCATTTATCAAATAATTCATAATCTTACAAAACATATTTGAAAATACATTCATCTATGGAGACAGATACAGACATATTCTTTGTCTTTAAAAACACAGTTTTAATGGTAAAACAATAATTTAAATGTGTAAACAGGAAATAATAATTTTGATCCATTATTCTTTTTCAACAAGCACATCTCTTTCAAATATTCTTTGGCAAAAATACAAGCCACATGATCCTAACCTTACTGAAACTGTTTCACAAGAAGCACATCACAGAATGCATCACTGGTCACTACCACAGTTTGTCAATATGCCCATGGACTGGCCTAAGAATAAATAAGCTAACAAATTTTATTTGTATGATGACAGACAATCGTTCTTAGGATCACATTTCCTTTGGTTTGATTATATGGCCATTATCAGAATGACAACTTTAAGAAAAGCAACCAATATTAATGCAAACACAACTTCCACGTATCCTGCCATTTTTGGCAAGAAAATTCTCATTGTAAAAGTAATCACCTATTCTTTACCATTTTACTATTATTAGCAAACAGTGCTGGAAATAAAATTAAGTCGTATATTTAAATGTTCTTTTGGAAAGTATCTATACAAGAACTACAGTAGGGAACCAAAATAAAAATCAACTTACAAATCTTTATGATTTGAATTTTTATAGAATCATGAACTCATGCTAATGCTGTTCTACAAAATAACATGAAATCATTGCATGGACCTTCCATAAACAGTTATAAAAATATTCCCATTTTATGACTGCTGATTTTCATTAGCTACAGTGATCTAGGAGTTAGGATGAAACCAGGTTGAAGAACCCTCCAAAAAAGGTTTTTGCTAAGTTCTTTATATTATACTATACAAATAACTTTAACAAACAATCTCAAGAAAGTGTATTTCCAATCAAACTGAAATCTGAGAACTGCTTTCCTGTCTTACTTCCATTATCTGAATAACCCTACTCTTTCAAATTCTTAGAGAATTCTGGAGATAAAAATATCTGAATGTTCTGGGGAAAAAAAAAAAGTTAAATCAACAATACTTGCTAAGATTAAGCATCCTCTACTATCTATAAGAGTCTTTAATGTTTTGTTTAATGTTTTTCTTAATTTTTTAATTACTTGCTTTATATCATAAAAACAAAGTTAGAAAAATATAGTAGATATTACATTCTTTTCTTTTAAAAAACAAAGAAAAACACTTCACCTGTCCAGGCAATCTTGACCATTTAAATAGTTCCTTTTTCTCCTCTGGACAAGGCTCACATCCCTCTCTCTGGGACTCAGACAGTGCAGTATTACTTTGTTCCTGTTCAACAGCTATCATAGAGCTAGAAGAAGGAGTAACCTTAAAGAAAACAAAACTAAGTATCAAGAAAAAAATATTTTTAAAGTGAACAATGTAATCTTTGAAAAAAATTAAAGAGTACTTTTAACTTTAAATGCATTGCATTTTTACATATGAAACACAGAGATTGGAAAAGGCTAAATACATGGAAACTACATTGCAAAAATTTCATTTAAAGTAACTAGGAAGTCAGACAGCAACCCAACCTTCCAAAATTGCGTTAATCAAATGATATCAAATGGTATTTTTCAAATAATTGATATTTTCCTATTTTTAGTAACTACCCATATCAGTGAAAATTAGTAATACTCTACTATTGTATTGTACTACTGCAGGGGTATTGTATAAAAAATAAAAAAAATATTTCAGCATGTCAGTAGTTTTAGTGGCATTAACCTACTAACTTCCAATCAAAATTCTGCTCCACTAACAATATTCATTCTTGATATCAAATCATATTACCAGTGTTGTTCACTCTTGATATAAACACATATTACCAGCATTGTGTAGCGAACAAGCTATGTTCAAGTGTTGCAAAGAAGAAAGGAGGACTGACAACATCTGAGATTTTAATTGCAGGTAAAGCATATATACTTTCCAGATTTCTGTAAGTATACTCACTGAATCTCACCTTTAAGTTACACCAAGCTTGAACACACAGAAAGTATTAATAACTATGCAGTCCAGCAGCCTCTCTGAGAGGCACAGAAGCCATTAAGCAAGAGCTGCAGTTCTGATCCTTTCACTAACTCAAATTTTCACCTGAATACCATGCAAAATTACTGTTTTCTTCCAGGCTGACGGTAGCTAGGTATCCACTTCAGGGTGAATAACTGTCTAGGTTCCTGTGACTAAAAAAAGAAGGTTGGACACCTACTATGCAAGTAGAAATCCATTTAGGAGTGTAAATCATTTGTATAAACATAGATGTCTACTTCTATACAAATGCCCTGTTTTATCCAAGACAGCTATTTTCACATCTTTTAGCAGAGGTGTGTGAGGTCCGGGCCCTTGTGGAGAAGCAGCCAAGGTAGGCTCTGTAACAGATCTTAAATGGAAGCAAAAAGCTATGCATAGAAAATCGTATCACAGCTCTTATCTGGACCTCAATGTCAGCCCTAGCAAATCTGGCATTTATCAGACCAAAAATGAAATAATACAAGATCCAATAATGATGAGATCCAATAATGGATCTCAGGCACAGCTCAGCAATCCATGAAAATCCATCACATCAACTGAAGTTCACAAAGGACTGCAAAGTAGGGACAGCACCTAAACCTACCAGGAAAACATTCAGATCATGCTAAAGACAGTCTCAAAGCACTTCCAAAAAAAAGAAGCATAGCTGCTCAAAGTCCACAGAATTCCCAACAATGTCAGCACCTCACTGAGCAGGAGATATGCAGATGTCGTTCCAGTACAAAAACTAAAACAATGTCCCCAACTGTATGAACTAATCCCATAGATGAGCTTGGGTTTTGTCCACATATGACATTTCACCTTTGATTATACAAACATCGTGCACAAGAAAGACTTATTACACTCTAAATACAATGGAAAATTATATAATAGAGCAATATTGTATTGCATTGTAGAATAGGAAATGCTGTATTTATCTTGAATGTACACCTCAGCATGTACCAATGTAAGCCTACCTTCAAAGTAGTTTCCACTTGAGAAAAAAAATAAGGCTCAATACAGCTTGAGGGTGCAGGGAATCAGTTACATGACTTACACCTTCTCTCACAGAATTTACACACTTGCACAAGTCCCAGTGACTTAAAATGGCATTTCTCCTAATGAGAAGAAACATTAATCTTCAAGAAATTACTCCGAAAATTTTCTGACTGTCGATGGTAAAAATAGTCAAAGTTGTAGCTAAGAAAGTACACCTATTTCCCAAAGATAACCATAAACACATTATCTTGACATACAATGTTCTTACTATATATTTTATATACTGCATATAAGCATAGCTTTTATTTACATGTATTCAAACACAGATTCACATGCTCTATCTAGTTACTAGTTCCTACAGAAAAGTCTGTATATTTGTAAATATATTTATATATTACATATTTGACTTACATGTTCTGGAAGTTTTATGCCTTTTACAGTTACATATAAAGTTGATGGATAACGATTCCTAGGACATTTTGCCCACCAGTCGTAAACCTCAACAACATTTGAATGTGGCTTGGTTCTTGAAGGAGGGTAATATAATTGTAGACGAAGTTTTCCACCAGTGTTTAGAATTCCATTTGCACCCACAAGCTGGAAGGGTGATTAACAAGACCAAAAAAAGTTAACATAAAAGAAATAAAAATAATTGATAATTTCCAATACCTTAACTACAGTATAAACTCTTGAAATCCACTGCCCATTGCAGAAATATACTAACCCTAAAAGTGGTAATGAACCAAATGTACCAAATGCTCCCAGGATCAAGTCACTAAGATTAAAGCTTAGATGGCAGCCTAGTTTTGGAAGATGCTTCACAGCAACTTGTAAGTGGGAAGACCTCTGCAGTACCACTTGGGTTTTCTTGGTTTTCTTTTTTTTTAAATTACTACTGCTGAAATCAGCCAAATCTCAATGGACTGGCAGTCCACAAACATCTCCTCCCAGTTTGTCCCCTTTGAATGGTGCAACAAAGGGCATTGATTATGGCCTTGGCTCAGAGCAGAAGATACAGCAAAGCTGTAACATCTCGAACTTCAGAGGAGACAGAGATCTCTCTATTGATTTAAAGGACAAGTATACCTACTACCTGATTAGTGTTTATTGGGACATTTCTACTTTGACTGATACAGAGGTAAATATAGTGCAGAAAGATGCAGTAAGAAGAACAGGCCACCATCTTATTCTTATTTATGTTGAAAATTCATCCTTCCCTCTGTTCAGGATATAGGCTGAACTGAATGCCTGGATGTATATTTCCCACCAACTATATACCTAGATATGGGATACCAGACTCTGATTCCAGATTCATCATGGGCAGAGCTGAGAGGAATCCTTGTATTGAACTGATATGGAAGTTCCTGCCCCTTCACCTAAACTTGTAGTTGCTTATCTTCTTCTGTATTTCTCACGTTGTAAACTGCTCAGTGATTACCATCCACAGGGGAAGGTGCAAACAAACAATCCTCAGGGAAATTAAAGCTTGTCAGCTCTCAAAGAACAAATTGACACATTCAAGAAAGGTACATATGTGCTGGCTAAATTACCAGTATATCACATTGGAAAAATGTGTATATCAACGGCCACAGCATTTCCCTCTGCAATTAAAAATAAAGGCTATTTATAATTAGGCTAGGGAATCTTTTCGAAGACTGGACAACTGAAAATGCTACTAGAAAAGCTGAGGTACAGAAATTAGTGGATTTGCCATTTTATTCAAAATCAAACAAATACACAAAACCCTAAAAGAAAACTCTTTTCTGCACTTTTAAGAAAAAAAAAATCTTACACATTCTATAGTTTCTTAGAAAACACAGTAACACACTCGACAATAAAAAAAGTGTTGATTTTATGGGGTGAAAAGAGGGAGAGAACAACCAAGCAAGCAAGGAATGTTTTTTCCCATCTCTGTTGCTGGAAACATTAAAAAATGTTTCTCTACTTATTACAGGTAGAGATTTTCAGTTAAAGTATTTATTAATTTTGCTTCTTCATTTAAATATTTACAATACCTTTAGAAATGCCCAACAAATTTTTCGATAACGGCCTTCCTGAATTTGTGCATCAGAGCTGGCTCTCACTTCATCCATACTTAAAAAATCAAGGACCTAGAAGTATCAGCAGGAATATAAATGTATTTTTAATGAACGTCATGGTAATTGAAAAACAACTACTGAAGATATGTTGGGTGCAATTCACTCAAACAGATTTCAGTTTTAAATTACAAAATCAGTATTTTTTCCACACAAGTACACAATTAGAAATAACAGATCCTTATGCATTTACCTGATGATTATTTATGATCTGCATTAAAAAAGAATATGCCCGGTCTTAAAAAAAACCCTATTCTTGCTTCCCTTCTGTTGCAACAAAAGAGAAAAACAATAAAGTGTAATTTGCTTAAATCCTATATACTTCAGAAGTCACACAGGTCACAAATCTGACAGCTAAAACCAGCTGCGTATTAATATAGATGGAACATGCCAGTCAAAAAGGTTAGTTTTCCTTTCCTAGCTTTATCACTTTTATCATAGATTCAGTCATAGAATGGTTTGGGTTGGAAGGAATCTTCAAAGACTATAGGGTTCTGATCCATGGGCTGGGACATCTTTTATTAGATCAGGTTGCTCAAAGCCCCATCTGACCCGGCCTTCAACATTCCAAGGGATGCCTATGAGTCTCCATTTTTCTGTCAGGGACTACAGAAGAATTTTTGGTAGAGAGAGGACATAAAGAGGCCTTGCAGCTGTGTGGGGGCCTTACCAGCAAGAAATGATTCGACCTTAGATGTAGTCAAAAATAAAACTTAAGAATGCACAGGCAAAGATGGAAAAGTGAAGTCCGGACACTGGGGTTGCTAGGGGTGTGAATATGCAAATGTATAACCAATTAACTATTAGTTAGGGCGCATGCTTTGTGTGTGGGAAAATGAACTATTATATAAACCGCATCTTTTCTACAATAAACGGAGCATTTCACCATTACTTCTGTGAAGACTTGTGATTTGACTTGGATTGACCCTGACAACAAGGGATCAGAATTCTCTTGTATTTTGCTACTCCTGGAAGTTTACCTGGTATACAAAAATCTCCCATAGAGTCACACTTTCTTCAAATTGATGTTTCATAAACAATAGTGAACTCAAACAATGTATTTTCAGTGTAATCCTACTTTTGGTCCCAATTACATAATTTCCATGAAGAATCTTTACAAATGTAATTAGTTTTGTGTTAAGTGTTAAGCAACTAAGGACTCCTAATTCTACATATATATATGTGTTCATTCATAAGCACCATAAAACATAAATATTATATATTTTTATTATTTATGTAATTATAATATATATACATTATATTCAATCTATTTGAAATAGAAAAAAGGAAAGAAAAAATATTTATTGTATTAGGTTCCCATCTTTAGGTTAATACTGCAGAATCTCTCATTAAAAATGTTGAAATACTTAAGTTTAAAATTGAATATATAACTCATAATTTTCCTTTAAATATAATTGTATTGGAGGATGACCTAATAGTTATTTTATGAAGACGGGGACAGGAGAAGTAGATGTGGAACATGCTAATGGAAACAATGCAATAGAGCTTGCTCACTGGTTCAATGAGGTGTTGCTACAAGCAAACAAATTCTACCTTTGAGTTTCTGGTATTTAAACATCTTTTTAGATTTCAAGAATATGAGAAGAAAAAAAAGTGATATCCTTCATCTTTTAGTAGGCTTTGCCAGAAGTTTGACAGCTGATTTAATAAGAAAATTTTGTAGTACCAAAATGTTGGGGTTTTTTTCAATAAAAAACACTTTTTGGTATCTCCACTTAATTTTGTATCTTAAAGCTATGCCATGAATCCATTTTATCTGAAACAAAACACCAGAATCAGTCAAATATGCACTGTTGAAGAAACAAACCAAAAATCAGAATAGGCATACATTTGATGCACAATATTTAACCTTACCTCAAAAAACAGGATAACCTGAGGGTTTTCTTCAGTGTTTTGAATAAAATAAGTAAAACATTGATTAAATATTACTTGCTCTTCCCACTCTGGAACTGTTGATTTAGACAGTCTAAAGTCATATGGTTGTGTCACAATAGGAAGAATGTGCTCTGTTTCTTCTTCTTCATAAGATGAAACTTCCATCTTGCTGTTTGAAAATTTCCAAAGGGTTACAATTGTTAGAACACTTTAAAAAAAATGCATCTCAAAATAGTATTTTTCAATTACTGAAAGCAAAGAAACATATAAGATACTATCTGTTTGATTCTAGAAAAAACGCACTCAAAATTTAAGATAATTTGCAATGTATCTAAAAATGCTACAGCCTGAAGTTCAAAAGCCTAACAATTAAGTTACTGTTAGCATATTTATGCTTAACAAACATGGTGGAGTCTACTGCTTAAACACCATTAAAATTTGGTTTTGACAAGAAGTATGGAATAATCATAGTCATATAATCACAGTGGAAACAAGTAACTGAAGCAATAAGAAATATAAAGACCTAAACTTCATTTCAGGAATTTAAGAGTTCTTTAATAAAAAAGGCAGACACTATTTATACTACAAGAATTTTAATTACTTATCCTAAATTTGGCTTTTACATATTTTTAGGACTTAAGAAATCTCCTCTATGGAAAGAATACAGAATCAACTGTGTTGCAAATACGGAGACCTCGAGAGCAATACAGCAGTGAAGAGTATTTAAAAGTGCCAAGAGGAAAAGAAATGTATCACTCTCATTTATTGTAGGTATGTGTATATACATTATCATGGATGTAAAAACTAATGAACAATCACACAAGCTTAAAGTTGCACAATGTTTTTATTTTTATATTTTATTTTCTAGAGAAGAGTGCGCCTACTTATTATAACCATTGATAATAGAAATAGTTTATTAAAAGTCACCTATGATTCTTCTTGACATATAAGCCATTTCTTTGATCAACAACATGGATTCTAACTACAGGATGAGACACCAGGAGATCAGTTTTAAGTCGATCGGTTCGATGGATATAAACTCCCAAAACAAGATCATCACTAAAACCAAATTTAGACTGAGTTGAAATTTCTGAATTCTTCATTTCCTCATCATTTTCTGCAGCAGGTTCTGTGGTTTCTTCTAGAAATAGGAACAAAGTAAATAAACTGTCACTAGCGGAACACAGTAACCTCAAAGGAGAAAAAATGCTCTGTATTGTCTAAGCAAACAATAGTAAAGCAATGATATTTAAAGTGTTCTTTATACAATAGGTTAAAATAAAATTATCAAGTTTGTAGCACTTAAAACATTTATGAACATACAGATGAATATATATTAATATAATCTATTCCTATTAACAAATATTTTCATTTAAAATCAGATGTCTTCCTCTACATGGACACAGTCCCTTATGTACCACGATGACTTAAAATCCATACAGTTCCACAGCTTGCTCTACACTATGGCCTGCAGTAAGTTTTGTTTCATTTAAGAAAAACATTAAAAAGGAAAAAAGCAAGCAGAAACTGGTGTCCTCTATGTGTATTTTCCCTGAATTTATCAAACACTGTTTTCAGAAATTCCTCATTACAAGTTACAGGGAAACCACCATACTTGGTAGATAACTACTTCTCATCAATTTCAGCCATTTCCATTTTTTAATAACTAATTCCTTACTTTGGCCTCCACGATATCTGAGGAATCAAGCTCTCCAATTTTACTATGCATTGTGTGAAGCAGTATTTCTCACATTTGAATTGAGCCATCAGGTCAAAAGAGAGGTGATACGCTATTTATAGCATAAAGAAAATAATAAAAATGAAAATAGAGTATGCCTCTAAATAATACACTGTAAATGTACTACGTATATTTTTTATATTATGCTTAAAACTCCCCATTCTAAAAACTATAACTCAGCTCAAAACTATTTCTTGTAAATGAACTTTTGAGAATTTAGATCGAAACATAAAACTCTCTCACAAATAAGCCTCAGAATTGAATGAACAAAAATACCATTAGGTAACTAAAGAAACAAGAAACTTCAACATCTCAATCACGTCTGTGTTACTACTATGAACAAATATTTCTGTAGCAGCACAAGAGGAAAAAAAAAAAGGCAGAGAAGTATTCAAAGTATACACTATTGTAACATTTGGCAGGCAAACCTTTTCTGGTTTTCTTTTTAACCTTCTTGACTTTAGGTTTCTGTTTATCCATGCTTTCCTCGAGTTTCTGTCCCTCTGATGTAAATGGTCTTTCAAGTGACTGACTTTCATTGCCATCTTCTCCTGGATGATGCTGCAGCTCAGAAAGGGACATTGCACTGCAATGTAATGAATTACTGTCAGCAACTGCAGTCTACTGCATTTATTGATACCATCACTCACTACCAATCCACTTGAAATTCTGCAACTCATCACCTGCCTTTGTTGAAAAAGCAACACTACTAACCCCTCACATTACTGTCTTGCCTTTTTCACTGCTCTTCACCCTTCACTTCCCCCTAATTTCCAGACAACTGGAGAACCATTCAAGTGAATAGAGCTAAACTAATATTCTTCTGCTTGATCAGGGCCATCACTTATTGCTAAATGAAAAATCATGTACAAAATTAAGTTATTTAAGAGCGAGACCCACAGAAAACAAAGAGTAATAGAGGATATTAAAAAAAAAAGTTAAAAATAATCTGAGCTAAATATTAATCATGGCAGAATTTTAAAGAAGTATTTCTTAATAATTTGCCATGACAGAATCATCCAGTTAATTAGAAAATATGAAGAATTTATCAGAAAGTTTCTGCCTATCTTAAAACATTTTACTTAAGATTCACAGACACATGGCGTACAGTTGATCATACCTTGTTTCAGCTTCACTTAAAACTGCTATTTCTTTCTTCTTTTTCTTCTTTTTGGCCAATTCATTTTTCAATGCAACTTCATGGCTTTGAAGAGTGAAGGCAGATTCAGACATCTGTTCTTTAAGTTTCTTCCTCATTTTCTTTTTAATTGCATTTGCTTCATCCTCAGTCACATGCAGCTGATAGGCTTGAATCAGCTGCTCTTCCTCTTCTAATTCAGTTGCATTTCTCACTTCAGTTAAAGAATTTTTAATCTTTCTATCATCTTCTTGAGGAAGTACATCTGTTTGTGATTTACTTTTTGTTTTCCTCTTTGGAAAATCATTAGTCTTTTTCTCCAAACTCTCCAATTTAGCTTCATATAAATCTTCCTCCTCATTAAATTGTTCTTGTAATAGTGATTTCTTTTTCTTCCTGTTTGATTTTGGTTGCTTTTTCTCCTCTCCACTTACAATATCATTGTTTATTTTCTCTGCAATTGACGCTTTCTCTCTTAATTTATTTTTTGTAAATCGGGGACTCTCTTCTTCAGGATTATATGTGTTGTTTATAATTGCTTCATCATTCACACTTTCCTTAGATAGATCAATATTCTTTCTAAAGGTATCAAGCTGTACATGAAAAAACATAAAGCATATTTGTACTAAAAATCATGTTCTAAGGATAACCATAGAACTTTATGTTATGCCTTCACAACATTACAGAAGGTAAAATGAAATCAAAGATCTAGTTATTTTCTTGTTTTAATTTTACAAGTGACAGATTGAAAGTCAACAGAAAACTCACACTTGAAAAAAACCATTTGGTGGGCACTTCATCTTCAATGTTTCACTATGTTTTTAAATGACTTTTATGTATATCCAGTAAAAAAAAGGGATCAAGTCTACTCCATAAACAGATGCCAATGTTTACACTATGGAAGACTGGAAGACTACATGCAGACCAAAACCAAACATTTCTATCCACTGAAAATCCAAGTTAGAGACAGACTTCTGGCTCAGTTGTTTGTGGTCTCTTTTACTTAAAGATGCTTGTCAAAATTTAACAATGAAATTATATTAAAAAGGGCTAGAAGTGAAAGACTTAAGACTTCTAAAAAAACCTAAATCAACAAAGTTGAAAAAATAAAAAAAAACCCCAACCTATATTATTCTTAGTGGAATGTCAGGGAGTTAATCTAGAGAGCAGTCTTGTAAAAATAGCAAAGATAAATTTCAGCTAATATATTTGCCTGTGCACCACTCCCAATCTTTAGAGGTTTTATAGCAAACACATTGTAAACTTTCCTCTCTTCTTTAAGTTTCTATTCCTGGTTACAAAAGGTAATAACTACCTCCCTTGGACGGAAAGGAGCTCTGAGCATTCTGTTGTAGTTGAAGCTGTTCCTGATCATGGCAGGAGGCTTGGACTAGATCACCTTTAAAGGTCTCTTTGAATACAAAGAGACCGTACAAATTCTATGGCAATGCAAAAGAACAGAGCAAGTAACTAAGGTCTAATTCTCTAAGGAGGTAAACGCACAGATCTCTGTTCCTTAATGGAATTTCTATGAAGTTGCTGAGGTTCATTTAGTCTGTTCTCTCCCTTAGAGTCTCATCATGAAACATCAGAAACACAATTAGGACTTTAAAACACAATGAAAGCAAATTAAAGATAAAAACGTTTGGAGAGAATACACATTTGTGTACACAATCTTTTATTTACCAAGACCCTCTTCCTCAATAAACACAAACATTGTCCCTGTCTAGTTGAGATACTTCTCCCAGTTGCAGAATCATGTTTGCCTCAAACATTTGTAAAAAGGGACAATATATATAATAAGTGATCACCAAAACATACAAACTTTTAAGAAGAAAACACAGAGAATGAAATTGCAATTATGCTTTGGAAGATGGATCCTGACTTAAAAACGCCCACCTTTGAGAACAATATTCCATGACTAGAAAGAACACCCAATGTGCAAATCATTTGCCTTCATATTCTCTGCCCCTAAAAAACTGAGACTGCAAGCCTTCATCACTAACTTGTTTAATTTACATCTGACACTTGAAGAGAAAACCTGGTGAGTAAGGTAAGCATTATAAATACTGAAGAAGGAAAGAAAAAGAAAGGAAAATTTGAAGTATGAGACAAAACACAAAAGAAAAAAAAAATCAAGACATTTTACTACTTGTATGAGAAAATTGTCAATTACAAGAAGTGCAACAAGAAAAATACACCAAGACAAAGTTTAACATAAATAAAACTGATGTTTGAAACTATAGACAACTAGAGATTTAAAAATGCAGTAACTAGATTTATTAATGCTCAATATTAAACAATACTCTACAAATAAAGCATTAATTTAAAAAAGCACCCAGAATTTCATGCAAGTATGCTTATCTAAGACATCAAAATATAAAGCCATTCATATATCTTCAGTATTTTTATTTTTAGCTGCTATGTCTAAAAACAGTTTAAATACCAAATAATGAAAAACTGTCCTTGTATCTTCATCTGATACTTGCTTAAACAAACCAGTAACATCGTATTTATTCACAAGTCAATGATTCAAGAAGATCCGGAAGATTTCATATAAAGAACTTAAAATCCAGAATAGAGTAAGAAAACAATTAAAGCAAAAAGCTTGGTATAGACTAAAAAAAACCCAAAGTAAAACAAAATAATAAATAGCTCACTTCCTCATCCTTGTTTCTATGAACAGCTTTTAGCTGCAGAACACAAGGAGTGAAGAATAAAACACACTGACAATTAAGACCCAACAGTGGCCAATAGGTAAGACCACGCTGATTTTTGGCCTTGACAGGACATTAATCAATTCAGCCCAAGAAGTAGAATTGTGTGAGAAATCCTAAAGAAAAAGCCCTCATCTTAGACTTGCTCAAGAGTTTCCAAAATAACTCCGCTATTCTACAATCATTTCCTTAAACTAGCAAAAACTAGCTGGAAATATTTACTTGTTTATTATGCCTACGATAAAAAAACATCAAATGACAGAATAGAGGTTTTGTCCAACCTAAAATAAGATCACTGAGTTTAACTGTTAACCCAGCATCACCATGTTCTCCACTAAAACATGTCCCCAGGTGCCACATCCACAAGCCTTTTGAACACTTCCTGGGATGGTAACTCAACCACTTGCCTGTACAGCCTGTTTCAATGCCTGACCACCCCGTCAGTGAAGAAGCCTTTCCTCACAACCAGTTTAAACCTCTGCTGGTACAACTTGAAGCCATTTCTTCTTGTCCTGTCGCTTGTTACCTAGGAGAAGAGACTGATCCTCACCTCACTACAGCCTCCTTTTCTCCAAGCTAAACACCTCCAGCTCCCTCAGACTCTCCTCACAAAACTTGTGCTCCGGACCCTTCATCAGCTCCCTTGCCCCTCTCTGGACATGCTCCAGCACTTCAATGTCTTTCTTGTAGTGAGAAGGAAAAAAACATATGTGCACAAGTATGTGCCATGAATAGTAAGCACACTTCATTTCAGCAAATTTACTCATAGGAAAAAAACCTCACCACAGATTATCCTTGCAATGAAAAAACCCCACAATCTCAAACTACAGCAAATTCCATGAATATTAATAGATACTGCAGACAGCACAAAGCTGCCTCTAGTTCCAGCACAAATTCCTCAGATACACAACCTGTATGATCTTAACTCACACCACTTTTTTCTACATGTTGTAGTTATATGATGTAATTAAACAGAGGAAAGATGTGAAGAAGTCACAAAACAACAAAATAAAAACCATCAGATTAGGACTTGGGCAGAGACAAGGATACTGGTATCGATTCTCTGTCTGAAATACAGGACAGAGATATCAACTCAGAGCAACTGTCAATACATAAATACACTTGAATTGAGTCAGATAAAGCAGTTAGGCTGGAAAAGCAGCTCAGAGAACAGGCCTGTCTCGAGTTACTCCAGAGGGTTGCTGACCTGAACCTGACCTCAGCTTGAAACGTGGAACAAATAAGGCAGCTTTTTTACAAAACAGTTCCATGGCCACATTACAACACCAGGGCAGAGGAAGCACTCTTCCCTGAAAACAGACTTGCTCTCACTACTGGCTTGATAGGAGCGAGAGATGGGTGCCAGCCAAGATGCACACAGGTGGACTAACACTCAAGGCTTATATCACAATGAGTCAGTGATATGACCCCAGGTCATATCATTTGCCATTCATATCACAGAGCTAACAGCAGGGACAACGCCTAACAACCTTACACCTTTCTAAAAAGGCTCCTCAAATACATGTGAGTGGAAGCTGGCAACACATCAAGCGAGTTTGTCACAGGTGTCTGGAAACTCACAAAACCACATTTACAGAGGTACCTGAATTTCTTCCCATAATACAGGCATACCTTGAAAAATTAGGAGTGGACATTGTCAGTCCTCTGAAGTACTGATGTGTCCCAGTTGTAAACGACCATTTACTTACAACTGAATTTTTAATGAATGTATTTGTGATGCTGGTTGGGGGATGTTTAAGGAAACCTTAATGCCCCAGGAAACTGATTTTACTACTATTGCTCATATAAGGCTATAAAATGTAGACACTCTAAGTTAGAAGAGCTTTAATTTACAGATAAGATGGGCTTGGACAAGTTTCACCAAATTCTAACAGAAAACATTGAGAAAATATGTAGGTACATTATACACTCAACTATTTTTAGTTCTATTATTTTAAACACACAAAAAAACCAAGAAACACAGGAAACAAAGAAAAAACCCCAAGAAACACAAAAAAACAAATGGATAAAATCCAGTAGAAATCTCAATAATTATTCAGTGCCTGTTAACCTTCTGAAAAAAAACAGAAGCAGAAAAAATTTTGCAACCTCAAACTCCGCAGGTTTTGCATCTAAGACAGAAGCTAAAGTACTGAATTATTCAGAAGAAATCTGTAAAACAACCATCTTACCTAAAAGAATACAAGAATTTTCAAGCCTCAAGATGGACTACTATCATTTGTAGACAGATGAAACTCCAGACTCCAGCCTGTCATTCAGGGTCTTATTAAGAAAGAGAAGGAGCAGGTTCAGTGAGGAGGGAAGTAAAATGCTTCAAGCAGAAATCTGTTGCAGTCCTCCCTTGAGTACAAAACCTTGGTTATCAATGTGTACTCATCAGACTTTGTTCTAGGAAATAAATTTTTGCCTCCATAACAGAATCTTGCTTTTCATCTGGTAGAAAATTTCACTGACATTTGCAGAGTTAAACTTGCTCTCTTCTACCATAAAATTTACATTGAACCAAATATACTTAATAATTTTCCTGACTTTAGAGAGATTAAAGTAGCTGAGTAAAATAGCCTGGATGATGCCTGATCTGAGGCTCATTCTCATACCTCATTGTAACAACGTGTAATAGGAGGCTGTATTGGTTTTTCTGTGGCCAGGTTTTGGTGGCAGTGGGGGGGGGCTGAGGGAGAGGCTTCTTCAAGAAGCTGCTGGAAGTTTCCCCATGCCCAGGCTGGGCCCGCTGCTGGCCAAGGCCGGGCCAATCAGTAGTTGACAGAACGCCTCTGTGACAACATATTTAAGAAGGAAGAAAAAAAAAAAAGTAGTAAGGAAATGAAGAAGGCTGCCAGAGAGGAGCAGGGTGAGAGCCTGTGAGCAACAACACAGACACCAAGGTCAGTGGAGAAGGAGGGGCAGGAGATGCTCCTGGCGCCAGAGCTGAGATCCAGCTGCAGCCCATGGGGAAGACCGTGGTGAAGCAGCTGTGCCCCTGCAGCCCATGGAGGACCACAGGAGTGCAGAGATCCACCTGTAGCCCGTGGAGGAGCCACGCCGGAGCAGGTGGATGCTGGGGAAGGCTGTAGCCCGTGGGAGACCCAAGGTGGAGCTGGGTCCTGGCAGGGGACTGTAGCCTGTGGGGAGAGGAGCCCACGTTGGAGTAGGATTCTCCTGTTAGGACTCGTGGCTCATGGGGCCCACGCTGGAGCAGCCTGTGCCTGAGGGACTGCACCCTGTGGAATGTGAGCCATGTGGCAGCTGTGGGTGAAGGGCTGCTGCCCATGGGATGGACTCTCGCCAGAGCAGTTTGTGAGAGGAACTGTATCCTGTGAGGGATGGACCCCATGGAATGTGGCTGGAAGGACTCTTCTCCCCAAGCAGCGGCTGAGAACAGCAGCTGACCACAGCAACACCTCCCCCCCACCTCGCCTTTTCCCTTGACCGCTGCGGGAGAATAGGCTGGATGTAAGAAGGAGGGGGTGGGGGGTAAAAGGTGTCTTTTATTGTCTCTCACTCTTAACTCTGATCTTGTTAGTAATAAATCTGATCATTATTCCCACATGGAGTCTTGTTTTGCCTGTGACGGTGTTTAAGAAAGAATCTGCTGTAGTCCTTATCATAAATAACAAAACCTCTCGTTGTGTTCTCTCTCCTCTATAGCTGGGCAAGGGGGAGTGAAAGAGTGGCTGTAGTGGGCCCCTGGCACTCAGCCTGGGTTAAACCACTACAGAGGCATAATTGGTAAAAAATAAATATGGTGACTGTCTGCCCTAGAAGGAATACTACCAAGTTCACTTTCCGAATGTGCTTCATTGCTTGTGCCTTCAGGCTTCACACCCACTGCCTCTGTGGGTATTGAACAGCAAAGCAGAGTTTTCACTGGCCACAGCTGGCATCTATTTCCATCTCCATTACAAGCCCCTCATGCCTATTAGCTCATATAAGTCGTGACTTAAAACTCATTCTGTCCTACAAGACATTCTGTCCTCTTCCAGCCCGGCTGCTTCCCTTCTCTCCAGGCAGAGTCTCCAGGCAAGGGGCACCCAGAGCAGCAACTGGGCAGCCAATCTCCTTATCCTCATTTCAGTCATTTAAAACCTCAGAAACCTCTTGCAGCTCCAGAACTCAGGTTTCAAATAAATAGTGGACTAGAGGGAAAAGGTTTTATTAATCTAAGAAAGGCTAGAGCAAAGACAAGGGAAGAAAGCAGACTAGAACAGTTCCAGTTGAAATATGCTGTCAACCATGGCCTGTTTCTGATGAAACCTGGAAGACCGTTTATGGCAAATATATGACACAAAGCCAACCATCACTGATAAATTTCACATTAAATCACATGAACTGAAGAAAATGGGAACAAAAGCAGCCAAACTCCTCCATCTACCTCCTCTTCCACTCCCACATACATTTATTTCTTACAGAGGAATAACTGTCTCTTTGCTGAAGCTTTTACAGAAATTTCTACTTGAACACAACCAGCACGGAAAGTACCAGTATGAGCTCTTGTAACTTTGCCAGACTTCAAGGAAATACTTCAAAAGGTCTGTAACAGGTTTCAATACACTTTCTCCTCAAGTCCTTAGTTTTTAAGTGCTTTGATTGGTAAAAAGCTATAGCTTCAACAAAGCCATAAATTCAGGCTTCCACACTGATACTAAAAATGCTTCTTAATTTGCTTGCATGCCACTAACTTTTGATTCAGGTCACTGATTTTAAGTGTTTCTAGGTAACCACAAGACACTACTGTTCTAAATCAGAGACTTGTGGAATGGAAACCAATTTTAAAACCAAAGAAAATTTAAATATTTAGGAATAATATGTAATTTTATATGAACATAGAATTATGTGCTCGAAAATACTTAGAAATTACAGAACTAAAAAATCATATTTAATAAAAATTTAAACCTGAGGAAGAATTTTGTCTTATATTTACACACATGGTAGAAAAAACCCAACAAAGTACTGGTGGACATCAAATGAGTGCATGCCTGCATGTGCCACTTTAATTTTACCAGTATTACAATCTGTAATTCTGACATACCTCCAAATTACAAGGACGCTTTGCTGGTACACAAAAAAACAAGTAAAAGCCACATCAAAAACAAGGGATACGTGCAGAAACATACTTTACATTTTATTTTTTCAAAATGCTTACATCTCCTTTCTACAATACATTTTCCTGATCTCCTTTCCATTAAGGAAGGGAACCAAACGAAGCTTGCATGTGTTCTAACTCACCACAATACTCTCTTGAGGGTCAAACGTCTTTTTCTTTGATTTCTTTGTGTCTGTTAGGGCAGCATGGCGTCTGAAGATTTCCTCGAAGCGGACTTTGGTTTTTGCCTTTGCCTCACTTTCAACTGCAAAAAGAAATCAAGAGTATGATTCACTATCTCAATAACCACCATCGCTAAACAAGTGAATATGCATGCTTTAAAATTACAAAGGATGAGAATTATTTATCAGGGAAAATTTGCCAACAAATTCACTTAGTATTCACTTAAGAAAAAGGCTGTTGAATCCTCAGCTTCAGCATACTTATCATTATCATTACAATTTTTAGAAAAGCTCCCAAATGTAAAACAAAAAAACCCCACCACTTTTCAAATCAGCTGTAATCATGCACTCAAAAAGAAGTCAATGCAGCATTAAAGATTTACATAAGACAGAAGTAACTTCTATCATTTGCATCTAATTCTAACTATATGTACTGGAAATTAAACACAAAATATTCTTACCTGCTGGCATTTTCAGTCCTCAGTTAGAAATGGCTCAACACACCAGCTGCTTCTTCCTCAGAATTCACCATTCTATTTAAAGCAATTAACAATTTCCATTAACATAACTGGTCCATAGGCTTGAAGCTAACAGATGAATGTGTGTTAATTAACATTAAAGATGAGTACAGGTGTTTCAGTCTAGAAATAAATATTTCCCTATTTGTCTAAATTATTAGAAGCTCAGGATTCTCAGCATCTATCTGATATTTATTATATGAGAATAAGTAAAAAACAAGACTACAATTGGCAACAGCTAAATAATTCAGCACTATAGTTCTTCAAACTTCTAAAAAACTTGGAAGCCATTTGTATTGAAACCTTTCTAATCAGGCTCCTATCCTGACAGCATCATTAAGGAAGTCACATTGTAGTCAGCTGATAGCTTCCAAAGCAAAGATTAGTATCTGCCAGCAAATCTAAATTTGTAACTAATCTCTAAATATTTATGTTTACATCAAGCATTTGAACTTTTCATAAAGCAGACAAGCAACTGCATGAACCTCATTTCTCTAAAGAAAAATATGTTAGGCCCTCCTGGTTGTGGAGGAAAGCCTACAAATGCAACCCAAACAAAGCTTGAAGGCAAGTTAAAAATACTACACAGCTTTATCTTTTCATCAAGAAAATACAGAATGTTTTACAAAAACCTTTAATACAAAAAGCTATTTTATAAACAATGGAACTAATGAAACCTAGGTTTCTGTGAAGGTGTTATGTTCCCCCCAGCCTCCCATGCAATTAACTGGAGTACCTGTCTCCTGATAGCCCATCAGGCAACACCTCCTGTTAGACACCAGTAACTTGCTTTAACTGGACACCCAGACTACATCGATCCCAACAAAACGAAACATAGCATAAAATACTGCCAGGCCATAGGGGTGCATTACTTTCACACCACTTTGGTCCAAGGTACCTAACACTCACCCAAACTACGTCTGGATACAATTCAGGAGTTATTATGGACTGTTATTCATAGGCAGTTTGCATACAGCCACTCTGATTCAAGGCTGAGAGAGTTTAATAGCAGTAAAGTGAGACAAACACACCACTTTCCAGAACACTAAAAATCAGTCCTGGGCACACACAACTTACAAGCACAGGAAAGAGGTGAGACTCCACTTGGCCCCCATCATCTGCACCACCATACCCTCAATCCCTCTCATCTTTCTACCATGGTGTTACTTGCACAGACTACACACCTTCGGGTCACTCCACACTTGCTACCTACAGTACTGTGGTCTGCTGGCTACATAAGCCAAACCAAAATAAGAAAAATAGGGCAAAAAGTGTTCACATCTGTTTGGGATTATACAAGCGCTGATTACTCAGTAGTGAGGTGCCATTAGTTTACTTCACGTCTTAAGCAAAGCATTTACACTACACATCCAACATTCTAAGGACATTTGAAATGAGCAAGGACGGCCAGGAGGGACTGCATTGGAAGAAAAAAAAAAAAAAGTGAAGTTCTGTAATATGCTCCAACACAACACTGATGAGTTCGCAATGCTTTTGCTAACTGAAACATGTTTTGATTCATAAAGCAAAGCTTTGCTATCACAGCTAAGCCAGTAACAATTAAAAATAACACTTATTACAAGGAATGGTAACAGAAAACACCACTGGAAAATAAAACTGCTTTTCAATTTATACTTAGATAAACCAAATGAGCATTTTAAAAGTACTACAGTTATTAAGTGCTGCTTTACAAGTAATGAGTTCACAGTGGGCTAGAAAACTCTTACAATTCAGAAGAGTAGAAAACTAAACATGTTTATAAAATACAGCAGATTCTATCACTTTAATCATTCACTGAGGAACAGAGGAACATGGAAAAATCTCTTATGATTACTTGAGTGATTTCAATCAGCCCTCAGAAACTACAAACAACTGGAATGCTGAAGGGCTCCTAAATGTAAAACAACAAATAGGAAAGACAATATAGACTATAAAAGCAAAATAAGTGCATACCTGTTCCAAGAATGAAAATAATTCTATGGTCAAAGGCTAAATAAATCAGTCTATGAAAAAAACCCAACAACCAAACAACAAAAAGTTAATTTTGCAGATACTTTTGTTTATAATAGAACAAACACCTTTCCAAAGGCCAGGCTCACCTCACATCCACCAGCACTCTCTGTAAAATGCATAATTGGCAAAATTCAGCAATGACTGCATCATTGTCTATCTATTCAGTAAGTTCTATCCCCTTGTGGCGATATGAGACAAAGTCTGCCAATGACAGTGCTATTAATTAATACACATTTCCAATTTATAATTTCATGACCTCTGACATGGTGCATTAAAGCAACTATTAGACTTGTGTAAATATAGATCATTAATCAACAGGGGCGAGAACAAGGCTGCTTACTTAGAGTAATCTCATCCTGAAATAGGAGAGATTTAATGGTGTAGCAAAGTTCAGCAACTGCAGTGCTCCAGTGTGAATAAACTCAGTTACCATTAATTTTGTAAAATGCATTTTTGCCTGATCAAATTGGCTCTCTTCCATGTTAGGAAATAAAAGACAATTCAGGAATGACAAAAAAACATACCTGCAACAGTGGCATATTCCAGCCACCAGGAATAACCAGGGAACCAAATCAATGAAATTCAAACTTCCAAGAATGACTACACACTTTCCCGAAAATCACCTACTTTGCTCTTCTTTAATAGTCCATCTGTATTTATAAAAGTGATTGTACGTGGAATTCTCGCTCTTTTCACAATATTCTACAGAACTCACCGAGTTGCTATATTCTACATCTGTAGTATAGTAATTCTGTATGCTAAACATGCCACAAATGCCTCCATTCACAAAAACCACTTTTATTGTCACTAAAAAAAGACATAAATCAAACCTACACTATACTGAGTAGAATGTAGAGAATCTGCACTACATAATGGGAAGCAACAAACTTCCTACCTAATTAGGACTGTTTAAGAAACTGAGTTGACAAAGTATAATTGCACATCCCAGGATTTTCCTACACTAAATTCCTCCTTTTTGTCCTAAAAGGCGAGTGCAAACTTCAGTGGCCGAAAAGTAGAACATGAGGCCTCGTTTACTCCTCACCTTTTGAATTATAGTGGGAAATCCTAAATTTTACTAGTAGGCTTCTCAATCAGGTATTTGTAGATATCACTATTTTGAGATCCGAAAGAGCTTCTACTCAGAATTATACAGAAAAATAACACTGAGTTAAATATGCTGTTCACTATTGAGATATGCAACATCAAAAAATAATCTGGATTTATTAAGGAAAATTCAGCATTTAAGTCCAGAAAACCGACAGCTTTAATATTACCAGGTAAACAACTATGTACTTGCTACTAAAAATGCAATAGCCTTCTACCAGTTTAGATGTGCCCATAAAAACCTTGTGCTCCTACCAATGAAAAATGTTTTAAAACCCTGATGCTACCCTGTGTGGCAGAACATTAGGCTGATGATTCCTGCTTGAAGGGATCACACACAGCTGCCTACAACCCTGTTTTCTAGTAGCATCAGAAAGTTTCAGCTTACAAGGGACTGTTGGGTTGGATTTTTTCTTTTTCCAGAAACCTGACATCTTTAGTCAAGAGAAAGTTGCAGTCTGTCTGCCTTGATAGCAGAACTATGGACTTCAGTTCTTGTACATAAGGAAATATAGCTGAGTCTAACTGCTTATTAAATGTTAAGTCTCTGCTTTCTCTTAGACCATAACGATGAAAATACGCTCCCACCAAGAGACCACCGCAAGTATTTTAATTTCCAGCGTGGCATTTTACTTTGCCTAGAAGAACAGCGGTACATAAAAAAGATAGAAAGCAACATTCTCAGCATACACCATAACCAGACTAACCGATGGAACTGTTTCAGGAGGATTACGACACGCGGATGCGCATTCCTCATGCAAGGCAGGCATCCCAGCTTTGGAGCTCAACGTGGCAGGCATGGAAAAGCCCTGGATGTTCGCGTGCCATGGGGAATAAACTGGCCACGCAACGCCACCCGAGTCAACTAGAACGCTTGCGAAGAATCGGGGAGGGGGTAAATAATACTGATCGAGGGATTACGGTTCCCGCGGCACCGACACCGGGAGGCGACGGGCTCGCCGGTCTCTCCGGGCCGCCCGTCCCGGCAGTCAGACCCCGGGGTTACTCCGAGCAGCCGCGGCACGGGAGGCAGCGGGACCCGCTCCCGCCGCTCCCCGGAGCGCGCCCAGCCCGCCCG
>VXBA01001890.1:460753-473129 GCA_013399895.1 Serilophus lunatus | reverse complement strand
GGAGGGACAGACGGAGGGACGGAGGGAGGGAAGGACAGGCGGAGAGGGAAGGACAGGCGGAGGGAGGGAAGGACAGGCGGAGGGAGGGAAGGACAGGCGGAGGGAGGGAAGGACAGAAGGAGGGGGTTGCCCCCGCAGGGACGGGGCGGTGAGGGGTTCGGTGGCGGGGAGGTGGTGCGGAGTGTTTTACGCAGGCCGGTCTCGGTGCTGGGCTCGGCCATCCCTCTTTCCGCATTCCGGGTTTGTTTGTGGCAGTGCTGTCCCGTCATGCGTCATGAGCAGCTTAGGAAAACCTTTCTGGAAACGTGAGGTTAGAATTTAGGAAAAAAAACAAACCCAAAACAAACAAGAAAAGGGGCACTTTAAAGCGTTAGAAACGGGAGCTCTCCCAGGGATACGTTGAAATTCCGTGAATGTATCCCAGGGATACACTGGAAGAAGGTGTCAGAAGTCCATAACCGCTCTCCTGAGCTCAGACTAACAAGTGGCTCGCCGGAAAAACAGTCTCTGGGTAACGGGCTCTGAGAGAGCCAGGAGAGCGTCCGTCAAGTGTTTGGAATGGAGATCAGCTTTCTTCAAATGGCAGCACAGACGAATGTCCTTGAGCTGTGCAGATGCTGGAGAAACTTTTATTTCTTCTCTGATTTAGTAGCTACGTTAAGCAATGTTGGGTTTGGGGATTTTTTTACCCATTACTGTCACGGAAGAACCGTACGTCCATTTCTGCTGTGTAAAATTGATTATAGTTGGTTCCTTTGTGTTTGATACATTAATGCAAGGTTTTGGATGAACGTGATGATCAGATCTTTTCAGAAGCAAAGTCGGGTAAAATTAGCCTTCAGTTGTCAGTCAGCAATTTGTACAACCTAGAAGCGAGCTACTGCTTTGTGATCCTGTGGTTGTGACATAGTTCCCAAGCATAATGCCCCTCAAATTCTGTCAATGAATTAGAATGGCTGCCAAAAGAATGCGTGTTCTGAAACCTTGCTTCCTTGTTTCTGAAGCGTTACTAGTCATGGGTACTATTTATCTGTTTCTGGTACTTACCTGTTCTCTGCTTTCTCAAATGCTTGCATGCACTCAACTGGTAGATAAAGGTATTTCTTTTTTCATAAGGCAAGTGTACTGCGTTGCCTTGACATATCACAAACAAAAATCAACTCAGCGTTTCTTGTTCTTCTTTTTATCCTTAGTATAGCTCCATTCTTATTGATATAAACTGGATACAGGGAAACAAAACCGCCGTGTGTATGGGCTCCCTCATCCCGACCTTGTAGCTGCAAAAAGGAGGGAGCCTTGTCATGGATAAATCACTTAGAAAATGTGGTAAGAAGTCCAGAGATGGGTTTACAGGAACTGTGTTAACAAACCCCGATGAGACAGCCCGAAGCAGCGTCTTAATTGCTCGGACAACACATACTCAGCATTTTTGTTGTATAAAGTAGAATAGTTCAGAGCGAGGAACAGGAGAAGCTTTCATCTCCACGACCACGGCCTAGAGACGCCTGCCCGGGGAGAAGAATAGATGGAGACTGGGCGGAACCTGGGCGGAGAACCTATGATAATGAGTAATTATAATATGACCATCCTTCTCTCGCTTAGTTAATGCATTTGTAGACCTTACTAATGAATATGTATAATAAGTTGTATATGGCCTCGCCTGCAATGTCTTTTGTAATGCAAGTTTGGAGGAAAAATCCCCCTTACATTCTGGAGCCAGAATAAACATACCTGCTTTCCAACTCTTTCTGTGAGTTGTAGAGTTTCTTTTCCATAAATCTCTGTCCTTGGTAGTATCCCAAATTCCATTAAATAACGGCCTTGAACAACCTGATTTTGCTTTAAGGTTGGCCTTGCATTGAACAGGAGATTGGACTGGAAATCCAGGTGTTCCCTCCAAATTAAGTTGTATGGTTGTGACATTGTTATGTCAATGTATAATTAGATGACAGTTCTAGTACTGGTTTTTGCAGTAAGCAAGACACTTAAAATCGTCCCACAACTACTGATGAGGTAAACATCCCAGTCAAAAGTCGCACTTTATGTCTGTAGCCTAGCAGGGTTCAGAAAAATTCAAATCGAAATTCTAGCCCCAACTTCCAATGTAGAGAAAATGACAAAATGGTTCTCTCGGGAGAACACCGAATTCTGATTATTGTGATTGTTACCTCTGTTTGATTAGCCTTATGTTACATCCACAAATTGTTTAGGATGAAGCAGAAAATCTGCCTGTTTAATGCCTTCCTTTGTAAATGTCAGTACCAATCCTAACAACTCCATACAGTCAATCACAGAATCACAGAATATTCTGAACTGTAACAGACCAACTCATGTCAAGAAACAGGTACGTTCATACCTAACTTGTCAGCCATGATTCAACAAATTTTACCAAAAACTAGACGTTTTCTTGAGAATCTATTACAGGACGGTGATTGATGAAGACAGACTCCCAAAAGTTTTCAATACACCAATTTGCACAATAGCCCGAGAGCTCCCTTGCACAGTTTTGTAGTTGTCTGGTCTAATGCTGCATGAGCATTGTCCTGCCCAGCAAACATAAACTTATATATTCTGCACATACACAGATATTCTAGCACAGTCTGCAGTGCTGTCTAAATGAACTCTTCATCACAATTAAAGTTCTTCCAGTAATTGGGACAGCAGGAACTGTAGAATATATTGTCAGGTATGGCAAACCAATGGGCTTGTGGAAAGCAAGGCAGATTGATTTATGTGAATTCTGAAGTGTGCTATCAGCCTTGAAATTATGCTTCCTGAGAGGATTGGGATTTGGTTTAAATGAGAACTTTCTATGGCTCACAGGACTAACTGTGAATTGGTGTCCACCACATAAAGCCCCAGGGTGTGTAGGGTTGTAATTCCTAGCTAGTAAATGCTGAGGTTCTCGCCAGATGGCTTTTCTGAGAGGAAGGCTGAAGAAAGATCCTATTTTTTCAAATCTGTTAAAATGTAAGATCCTAGAAGTCCCCCAGGAGTTGGATAAATGCTGAGCCTGGCAGAGTGGGTGGCTGTCCTGGTTCCATCTAGGACAGGGTTAATTTTTGCAGTAGCCAGGAGAGGGCATGGCTAGGAACCTGAAGTTATTTCTATACCACCTCAGGTCATCACTGGGGGCAGGGGAAAGGGAATCTCTTTTGGGAAGAAGAGGTCCTTTCCAGTGGAGCAAGGACAGAGTGGACAGTGATGAGTTAACGCTGGTCTCAAGCCAGAGGGAGGTGTCAAGGTGGCGTGGCTTCGATTGGGTCGAGCTCCAGGCTCTCTCTTTTGTACACTTTTGTTATTAATATTGTCGCTGTTTTCAGTAAATTATTCTTATCTCAACTCCTGATCTTTGCCTTGTGTGCCTCCAATTCTCCTCTACAATCTGCTGCAGCATGGAGGGGGAGGGGAAAGGAGAAGAGAACGAGGGAGCGAATTAGCGGCATGTGGTTCGGGTTTCAGTGGGAACACTAAGTTGGGGAGTACCATGCCTAAAGCACAACAGAGGCTCGTGGCAGCTAGGAGGTTTAGTTATGGTTAAAAACCCAGACATTTTTAATCATTGACATAGAAAGCAGATTTGATGTCTAATATTTGACCTGTCTGCAGCAGTAATAGGCTACAAAGCCTTCTAAGTAAACCTGGCACTAGACATCCACAGGTTTTCCTATTACTGGTACAGACTTGTGTCAAGTTTCCAGGAACTCTTGTTTCATGACAATGCCTTAAAGAGTCCTGTGGCCACTACACCTATGAAAAACACAAAATATTTGTGCAGTCTGAGTTCTATAAGTGGTCAGGCCCATTTTCCATGTCAGAGGAGAATATATCTCACTACTTTAGCTGCCTTGTTTACTTGGATTTTTAAGGGGTATACTCAGATGAAAACACTGCAGCTCTTCTTCATAAAGAATAGATTCTGTGATAAAACGAATAAGTCTATGTTGAATTTGGTACCTTCATACTGGAGCTGTTAAAAATCACTATTCTGGAGTTAAGAATGTTCCATATAGAAAGTTTCTGTAAGCTAAGGTTTGATATACTGATCTAAAGAAGACTTTTCCCCCTCCTTGTTACCTTTTATGAGGTCCTATGTCTTACCACTGTTACGATCTGCTTTGCATAGTGCATAACATGATCTGATGATATTAAACAGTTCTTAAGATTGATAATCACTCTTTCCTTGCAGCTAAGAATGTTGCAATATGTATTCCAATGTCAGTGTCGAGAATCTATTTTGTTCCATTTTCTGACAGTGAAAATTTTTTTACACGATTTGAACTTCACTCATTGCAAACACAATGAAAGTCAGGAGCAGCACTTAAGAAATCCAGCCTAGGAACCTGTACAGCCCCCAGAATAATAGCATGAGTTTTGTCTGTACTTTGATGGCCTGTGGAACAGACCAAAGAAAAGAAAACACTCCAAACACAGCATATCCTGCCCAACAGCACAGACATATGTGCAATTACTCTTCTGCTAGAAGGCGGAAAGCAAGACATTTGGAAAAGATAGAAGAGTAATTACAGATACATGGAGGTTTTCAATAGATTGAAAAGCATGTGGTGTTCACCTGATTTTTCAGTTGCATGGGGCTTGTATAGAAAAGGCTTCCTATTATAGTACATTTGGTATGTGTGGGAGATAGGGATGTAAACAACCGTGGCATGTTGTAGTGTACAGGGAGAAACTGTAGATATCAGAGCTATTCTGAAAATCATGCAGGAATTTCAGAACGATGAATAATGGATCAATGTTCTTGTCGGAGCCTAACTTTTAGCAAAAGGGTAAAATCTGTCACATGCAAGGAAAACCTCTAGGCGTCACTTGAGTGTACAAAATATAAACAAGATTTGGGATTGGGTAGCTCAGCTCTAAACATGCAGTGATATTTTGGCAGAAGTTAATTGTTTAACTGATCAGTGATTGTTTTTTCTTGATAGAAAAAAAACATAATCAAGTTTCTGATATTGAGTATTCAGAGCAAAATCTTATTGATTGACATAAGTTGAAGCTTGAGTAATTTATGGGGCCACTGAAACACGAATTTTAATTATATGATATTGATAAGAAAAAGAACTGTCAAAAAATTAAATTGAATCAACAATTTCTTTAAAAAAATTAAAGACCAATTGTCCAATACGTTCTGCATCCTGAGATTATTGCATCTTGCATGCCCAATTTCTAGTGCTTTGAAAACAAGTCATAAGGTCTGACTATGCTGGAAAGCTGGTGTGCCTCAAATATATGGATTATACATATATGGCAGCATAAATGTATCTACGTGTTTATTTGGCAGTCTGCATTTCTATGGCTGTTTTTCAGGAATCTGAAACTCCTTGAGCTGAAAAGATTTCCGTGTTAGTTCAATCCTTGACTCATTTCCCTAGTACAAAAGTGAGTGCCCTTAGTTCAGGGAGATATGTAAGCAGTCTTTTCTCAGAACAGAACTTTTGCATGTGTTTAAGAATGTCCTTTATTCTCATTGACTTTTCTGAATCTTAGTTACCATCTCAAAGTGTTTCCTGGAGTATGGCTTTTCTTTTTCTTTAAAAGAAAATTCTTTTTCTTTTTTATTTTTTTTCTTTTTATTGCCTTCTTGTGGGTGATAGCTCTTCCAAAACTAAAATTCTGTAATGCAGAAAACTTATTTCACAGTCTACCACATTTTTCACTTATAGACCAAAACAAAAAATTATTATATTAAAATTCAGCAAAACAGTCAAAGAAACCTATGGAGTTTTTTCCTATTTGAACATGTTTCCAGTTTAGGAATTTGAAATGTTCTAAGGAAATCAAGCTGTCATCTTACTGCAGAGACTTGGAGCAAAACTGGAATAATGAATTGGCACAATCCTAGGATCTGGTATTAACAGGAAATATAAGATTCCTAAAATGTTAATAAATAATTTTATTTTTCATTTTAAATGGACAAAAGTTAATAGTAGAGTCACATCAACACTCCCTCATATCTCAGATTATATACCAATATGTCCAACATACTAGATTATCTATTTATAATACTTTGTTATATATTTACAACATGAGGAAAAGAATAAGATAAAATTATTTTTTTTTTAGACTACCAGAAAACAAGGTTTCAGAAGCCATATATTCAATTTATCTTTCCAAACAATGAGGTCATGAACTCTCTGAAGAAAAATTTTATTGTGTTTTCAATAGAGTTAGTTCTTCTTGAGTAACATCTCCTGAGGTATAGGTAAATCTATGCTGATGTTCTCCTGTCTTCAGAAAAAGAATGCTGTCTGTTTTGAAAGCAGGTTATCATTTGGAAAGCTCTTTACGTTCGCAGAACACTTCAGATACCTTGCCACACGATGGCAGTGTAACAGCACATGTCGTTAAGTCTAATTTTTCGCAAGTGTTCTGGAAACACTGGATGTTGGAGCTAGAATTTGTCTGTAACTAAGTGCAGCATTGGTTTTTTTTTAACTATTCGAAATACCATTGTTCCCCTTGTACATTCCCCTTAGTACATCTTTGCATATGTTTTAATTAAATTTTTTGCCTCTTGTGTTGGTTATTGGCTATACAATAAGCTTTAATAAAGAGTGATGAATCTCCTGAATATCCCTATTGTATTCCATGATTAATAGTATTCTATTTGTAGACAGCTTGCCACAGTATTTTTCCAGAAATGTCATTTATTCTTTCAAATGTACTTATTTTGTTTCAGAATGTGATGTGCTTCATCTGGTATCCTGTCATTTAAAGGGTTGAAGTTTTTAATCGGGTCAGTTTGGGGATTTTAGCTCTCAGTCTTTTGATAGGTTCTCATATTTTCAAAACCTTCAAGCATATTTTTTTAAAGATTATTGTTTATCTCGCTGGGATATTTTATTCTTCAATATTTTATTAATGTTCCTTTCTTTCCATCCTCCCCATGAGTAAGAATCATTATTATCAGTACAAGTGCTGCCGTTTTTTTAACTTGGGAAATACTTTACTGGTTCCATTGCAAATATGCTGTTGTTCATCTTTGCTGTTATTTCTTTCCAATCAATCTATTATGGAGTCTTGCTGGACCTTCACTGAAGGTATCTGAGAGGTAAATGAAACAATATGAGTTAACCTTCATGACAAATTTTCAAGCTGTATTTATCGAAAATGTTACAGTTTTGCGCAATATATATGTATATATCAAAGCCATTAAAATTTTCATCCTTTTGTGATTAGCAAACAGATAATGTAACTTTGGACTTGTACTGAAGTCCAAGAGTTTGCCTTTCTAGGTGGACTTCAGGTGATACAGTTGAATGTGTTGCACTTGGTCACTGCATAAGAAGGAACTGGTTTTTGTAGAGAGCCCTTTGTGCTTGAGAATGTCCAAATATCAGTCAAAAGTGAGATCACTTGCTGTGACTTTTAAATTTATTCAAACTCCAGAAAAGATGAGATAAGTTTTGGGTGTCATTTTGTCATGAAACCATTTGGAACCAAATAACATGAGAAATCTTACTTCATTTTGTACTGAAATTCTACATTCAACCTAATGTGCAGTTTGTTTCTGCAGTGATAGGCACTGGGTTATTTGGTAATTCTGCCTCTCTTAGGATAGGACACCACAGTACCGGTACTGTGCTATAGTCAGTTTTGGTATCTGACCAGCAAAAATAAAAACTTCAGCTTTAATTTGTCTTACTTAAATGCACCATTCTGTCAAAGTTACATGTGAGGTTTATAAAGATGCCTTAGAAGTCAGTAAATTGACATTCGGATTAATTTCTGAGCAAAACAAATTCAAAATTAAACTTAGTGAAGAAAATTACTAATTAAACATTTAAATAGTTTGATGATTGACAGCAAAATGAATAGAACACTATTTTTTATAAAACATTCAACATTAATCCTTACTATGCACAGCAAGAACACAGATTTCTTGTAAAGATGCTTGTGGTTTAAAAAAAATCCTGCAACTCAGGTATTCAACATAGACAAGATCTTAGTCTCTCTTCTGCCTTTTCTGTTGAGCAAGAAAGCAAAAATTGATAGAAGGAACTTTTCTACTACTCAGTTTTCAGCGTTGACTAGCTTTACACCTATTATTGCCATCTATAGAGATCTTTAAGAATCTTGACAGGGCTTTTTTATGTATCTTTACCCTGTCACGATGCATAATGAGTATCTATTTTAACCATTGTTTCTATGTCCATTTTTATAATTTCTGCATTTTCTGACTCCTACTGACATGCCTGTCTTGATTCTGTAACCTTCTGAGTACAGGCATGACTTCATCTAGAAAAAAACTTTTGGCAAAAGTTTTTTTTCCTTTTTTCTCATTTCATGATACATGTATTAATTCAGTTCTTTTGTTTCTGAAACCAGATCTAGGAATTGTCCTTGATTCTTCTTCCTTTTCGTCTATACTCTCTTTTTCTGTCAGGCTTACTCTGTCTATTCTTGGAACACAGTCAGAATTTGTACTTAACCTAGTATTCCCTCCTTTTTCTGCATTTGTAGTATTTTTCTTTCCTGATATAGATGCTTCTTTTGGTCATTTTGTACGTTCTTACTGTTAAGCTAGGTAATCTAAAGCCAGTTACTCTTTTTTGTTGCTGCAAGAGAGTAGAGAATGTACCTGAAAATAACAAGATCGGGGTTAAATGGTTTACTCTTTAAATACTTACTAGACACTTATCTCTTTACTTATGTCTTTGGTATTGTGATGGACAAGTTTTCTTGCTAGGTGTTTTTATGATTTTGTGAACTGTTTCATTCCTGTGGTCATTATGTTTTTAACAGTCTTTTCTTGAGATCATGAGTAGTCTGGTTCTGTCCATTTCAGAATTTAGCTTTTGGTTCAGTTATTCTACTTTTACATGTCTCTGGTCTCTTGGTCATTTCTCTTATGTGGGCTTACAGATCCTCATATGATTAGAAGATAATTTTTGTATTAACCTAACTTTCTGAAGTTTTCATGTATTGCTTATTGAATCGCCTCTAGTTTAAATAGTTTTGGTTTTCCACTTCCCCACTGCAGCTCGCTTCTCTGCATTATAAAGCTGGAATACACTTGAATCCTTACTCTTTTATACATATATAAGTCCAGTTACTAGTGAATAGTTAAGAAATAACTTTCATTTCTCACTATGCTTTTTAATGTATTTTGGATGGTGTAGTTTGCTGTACTATGTATTTTTGATGTTTCATGGACCTCATCGTTTGTTTGTGCTGCCCAAACTTTTTTTTTTTCTTCAGTTGATAGAATTTGCCCTTTGCACCCTAACTCATTGAATTAATTCTACACACCACTTTTAATAATTGCTGTGGCTGGTACTAATCAAATGAACTGTGAAAAGAAAAGTCTTTTTCTTGGGTTTGCCCCAGATCATAGAAAACAGAACTCTGAAGTGACCTGCAGTCTCTTTGTCCTTTTTAATAAAATCAAACCATACACATAGCATTATAGACTTCCAAAGCTGCACTTTCCACAGTCTCTTCACCCACAGTGTCCTGCTGTATTGTTACCTGTGGTCTGAGAAAGTTCAAAGACAAAAAAATCTTGGAAAAATATCTCAAAATATTATCTGGTCCAGCTTTTCATATGAAAGGGAGTCTATCTAGAAGGGCATATCTAGCAACCCGTCCAGTCACATCTTCAAAATCCTCAGCAATGGGGATTCTACCATGTACCTGGGGAGGCTGTTCCAGTGATTGACTGTTTTCACAATTTCTGTGTTCTGTGGAGATTAAACCTCTCCCAGTGCAACTGTATCTATTGCCCTTTGTCTTCTCCATGTGGCTTCTTGTGAAGAGAGTCTTTGTCCTCCCTGTAGCCAGCCTTTAAGTACTAGAATACTGTGACAAGTTATCTCTAAGCCTTCTCTTCTCCAGAAAGAAAAGACCTAACTCCTTTAGTCTTTGTGGACTTTCTTTGGATTCACTCCAGGCTGTCCACATCTTTCTTGAATTGGGGGGACTGGAACTGTACTGCAGGTGTGGCCTGGCAAGCGCTGAGTGTGGCAGTTTCATCTCCATCTCTGCTAATAAGGCTTCTTCTGCTTCCATCCATATTAACTCTATTCCCTGTAAAGAGAATTATTGCTGCTTTCTTTGGTTCAGTCAAGAGAATTTGAACAGTAAAACAATTTTTTTCCTATAGTTTTTTCATCCTAAGTGGTGTGTTAGAGACTTTTCAGCCATGCCTGTTGCTCATTATTAGACTCTGGAATTGGTTAAAATCTTTTTAAAATGTGCCCAAATTAAGCACAGTATTGCAAGTAGGGGCTTAGGGTTGGAAAAGGTAAAATAGCAGCTTTACCAGTCTTCTGCATGGTAGTCATGTGTGCTTTTTACCAATGGTATTGATACTGTTGACTCACATACATCTTGTGAACTCTGTAGTTTCAGATCCTTTTCAGCACAGCTGCCAGCTAAACATTCCCCGACTTGCATGCATTCTTATTGCTGTGCATCTACATCTTGCACATGTCCTTTCTGAATTGCAATCTCCTTTTTCAGATTTATTTCCTGTTTGTCAAGATTGCTTTGAATTATAGCCCTCCTGCCCAAAACACTTACAGTTCCTCACAGACTGGTGTAACTGCCAGTTTAAAAAGCTTCCTCTTTACAACCCAGTTCAAGAACTAATGCATCAAATGGTATCAGCCCCAGGGCAGACTCCTGCAAATGTCACATTTACAAAGCCTTCCTTATTGATATTGAATTAATGATAGCTATTTCTGAAAAGGTTTGTCACAAGTTTTATGCCTTCAATGTGCATATTTCCGCTAGAGTAGGTAACATCTGCATAAGCAAACAAGAGATATGTGAAAAACTGTCAAAAACTCTACAAAAGATGGATATATGGCATCTGTTGTTTCTTCCTTTTGCACAGAGTGTTACTCTCAAAGGATGTTACTCTTTCACAAAAGGAAGCTGTGATCTGACCCAATGTATTTTCAACACAACTATGATGAGTGTTACTTCAGTCATACAGTGATTCGATTATTCATGCCATGATTTAATTTTTTTTTCAATAGGAGCTGCTGCAAAACTGATGGTCAGGTAATTTCTAAACAAGACTTTTAATCTTTCCCCTATGATTTACATTTGTCCTTGCCCAGCCTTGAAAGCTCCAAGAGATGGCTCAAAGAAGGATCACAAAGAAAACAGAACTGCAGAAGAGTTACAAAGGACTACTAAATCTGTTTATTAGAAAGAAAAGTTGTGTGAGGTACCTGTGCTGAGGTACTTTCAAGGCTGTGGTATTTGCTAGGCTCATACTAATACTTACTTTTGGAACTGGGAAAGAGTTTTGTCTCTGTCTTGGGTTGACAAGAACTTTTGCTTCCTTCAGTAGTTGCTGGTGTGGTTTGTCTACTGGTATCATTTAGCTTGGCTGTACTAGCATCTGTCACTGCTGAGAGCCAAACCCTGGTCTTTGCTTGTGACATACAGCTTAATCATCTGAGAATGGAAACATTATATGTATAGATTTTTGTACAAGTACCTGGGTAACACTAATGACCTCTTACCTCCACAGACAAGAGCAGATGAGATGATTTAATTCTCCTTTTCAGCTCTTAAACATTATTAAGAGTAATCTATCTAGGAACATTTCTTCAGATTTTCTGTTTTGTTTCATTTTGTGGCACTAACAAGTATGCCCCTTTTGATTATTTTACTCCAGGTTTATATTCATGTGCAAATCTGTGTTTTGTGGGAGATGTCCGTTTTTCACAGAATAAAAACAAACTGTTCATTGCAGCCTCTGATATGAAGCCACATACTGGTAAATTATAGTGGTGGGTTGCTGATTTGGAAATTCTTTTCATACACTTCAGCGACACAAGATCCATGTTAGAGGCAAATAATAATTTGGGTCAAATTATGCTGGTTTAAGTAAACTGAGAGACTTGCTTCTTTTACAGAATCACAGAATCACTAGGTTGGAAGAGACCTCCAAGATCATCTAGTCCAACCCTTGCCCTAAAAACTCAAGTAGACTAGACTAGAATATGTCACCAAGTGCCACGTCCAGCCTTTTTTTAAACACATCCAGGGATGGTGACTCCACCACCTCCCTGGGCAGTCCATTCCAAAACTTTATTACTCTTTCTGTAAAAAACTTCTTCCTAATATCTAACCTATACCTCCCCTGACGCAGCTTGAGACTGTGTCCTCTCGTTCTGTCAGTTGCTGCCCGGTGAAAGAGACCAACCCCCACCTGACTACAACCTCCTTTCAGGAAGTTGTAGAGAGCGATAAGGTCACCTCTGAGCCTCTTTTTCTCCAGGCTAAACAGTTCTAACTCCCTCAATCGTTCCTCATAGGGCTTGTGCTCCAAGCCCCCCACCAGCCTCGTTGCTCTCCCCTGGATGCACTCAATCATCTCCACGTCCTTCCTAAACTG
>VXBA01001890.1:294634-460439 GCA_013399895.1 Serilophus lunatus | reverse complement strand
TCCAGCCAGTTCCTAACCCAGCAAAGAGTGCTCCTGTCCAAGCCACAAGCTGCCAGCTTTTTCATGAGTATGTTGTGAGAGACAGTATCAAAGACCTTGCAAAAAGTCCAAAGAGACAACATCCACAGCCTTACCCACATCCACCAGGCGGGTCACCCGGTCGTAAAAGGAGATCAGGTTGATCAAACACAACCTACCCCTTGTAAACCCATGCTGGCTGGGTCCGATACCCTGGCCATCTTGTAAGTGCTGCGTGATGGCACTCAGTATGAACCTTTCCATTACCTTACCCGGTACTGAAGTCAGGCTAACTGGCCTGTAGTTACCAGGATCCTCCTTCCTACCCTTTTTGTAAATAGGCGTCACATTGGCCAGCTTCCAGTCATCCGGAACCTCACCAGTGAGCCACGACTGGTGATAAATGATGGAGAGCGGCTTCGCAATCTCTAACAGCTCCTTCATCACCCTGGGATGGATCCCATCTGGTCCCATTGATTTATGAGTATCCAAGTGTCCCAGCAGTTCCCTGACAGCCTCATCTTGGATAACAGGAGGACCATTCTGTTCACTGTCGCCACCTACCAACCCTGTAGCACATTCATCTAGTGGACAGAATTAGTCTTTTACATGTTTACTTCTTAAAAAGCATAAGTTTTTGCATACAGCTGAATCACAATTACAGACTTAATTTAATTGTAATATTAAATACTAGTGTTTCTCTTACGCAAACAAAAAGGGCTGAATGCTGAGATATTTTCAAGGTAGCTGAATAGTATTTTCAATTTTACTGTTTGATGGACAGTCTAATAATTGCTGGAAAAAGAACTCCAAAGGCATACTTTTCCTTTTTGTAACCACTGTACTGCAGCTACACAAAGCCCTGTTTGGCCTCATCTCTTTTAGAGGTACCTTGAAAAGGAGAATTTGTCAGATCACTTACATAAAATGGAAAAATTAATTGAATTTTGAATTTTGTATCATATTAGTGAATTAACAGTTGACCCTAGATGGCTAAAGATACTTCAGTTTCACAGTTGTCTTTGCACTTAAAAAAAAAGGAAAAAAAAACAACAACAAAACAACAAACAACTAAAAAGCACCCAAAAAACCGATCACTGCATACTCCAGTTATCACCATGTTTCTTAAAGAGCTAAATTGTCCCCTAGAATGTACCATTGTTCCAGTGACACAGACATGCTGTGCAACTTAATCTTTTAAGTAGTTTGCAGCTGACAGCATTTGCTTGCTTCAGACTGAAGTTTCTCTTTCTGATTAAAAGTCAGACTATTTCAATAAATGCATTGTGGATTTTTTTTTGTTTGTTTTTTGGGGAGGTTTTTTGTTTTTTTTTAATAACACGGATGTAAAAATATATTGGAAATAAGGGGATGGGAGGTATTGTTCAATGAAAAACACCCTATTTCTTTAGAATTTGCCTTAGTTGTATCTTTACATATTTCTCTCTTTTCAGTTAAGAGACTTTAAACAATTTCTGCGTTTTTTATGTATTGCCCCCCTGTTTTAGTCAGTTAAGATATAAGGCAACTTGGATGACAGAGGTATTGATGTTTTGAGCCTTTGTGTCAGTCTGGCTTAATTGATAATATTCTCACATGTAGTCAGACATCTCATAAGTTTTGTACTCAACTGTACAAACCTCATGCACGTCCACCAGTAAGAGAGAACAGTTTAACCTGCTGTTAACAGCATTGCCGACTATCACAATGTTTAATGACTAGGCGGGTTTCAGGTGAAACTTTGTTGCTTGTTCCAATGTCTCCCCAAGCTGCTTGAAGAGCATCCTTAGCCCCAGGCTAAGCTCCTGCTGGACTTCTCTGTGGTGATACTTCTGCCTCAGGAGACAGGCCATCCTTTCTCCTACCACTTCAGGAGCCTGGATTGATCTCAAAGCCAGAAAGGGAGAGGTAAAAGAGTCCAGCCGCCTGAGAGAGTTCTGCTTTTTTACTTCACCTGTGACTGGTAGAATGATTTTCTTCATCTTTCTTTTTCTTCATGGTATAGAAGATGGAAATGCTCTACATGATAGCTTAGAGAAAGTAGAAGTGAGACAATGAAGAGCAGAATGAACCTGGGGACAAGTTTGATTTGGGGCCCATATATTTGGTGCGTACAGAATCACAACCTCCTATAGCAGAAGGTAAAATCTTCTGTTTTGCTAAGGTGTCTTGTTTAGAATAAGAGTAGCTGTGATTGAGATGCACCTAACAAGCATACCCTTACCTCCATCATTTTTTCATTCACAATCATATGTATTTGTTACAAGGAGCCTATAGAAAAGTACATTCTTAATTATCATGCAATTATTATACAATAACTAGTCCTCAAATATATGTAATATAGAAAAATTATGTAGTAAAATGAGCTTATGTGTACAAGTTCTAAAAAATGACCTGTTATGCTCATTTACACAATAAAGGTAATATAAGCATGTGTTTCTTTTTTGATAAATGAAGTATTAAATCTCTAGAACTTTCCAGCAACAAGATGCCTTTTAGGCAACAAGCTGCATTTCATTACCAGAGAAGTTGAAATGTATCTCTCTTAAGATAACTACCAAGATTAAAGATTACAGGAAATATGCAGGGATATATTTACACTCAGGTGGATTTTCTTACTTCTACTCCAACTAGAAGTCCTTACTCAGGAAACCTGTGCCTGGAGCACAGCTTTTTCAAGAGCTGGGTCATGGTTTCTGTCACAGAAGAAATGTTCCACTAGTTTCAACTCTTGTTTCTGCCAACTAACCAGAGAAGAGACATTCCAAACAGAGCATCCAAAGGCCACTGTGTATTTTTGTAATTTCTCTTGGTGTTTTTCTGCAAATACAGTAAAGTATTCTTTGTAATGTAAGCTTTGTAATGTATTGAAATAAAAGCAAATAGATTTTATCTGACTTACAATCTGAATGGAAGCTAAGTATCATAAAATAAGGATCCCATTCAAAAGAAGTAGGCAACAGTCTAAGTTAAGAAAACAATGTTGTTTCTCTTGTGTACCTAGAGCCCTGTATGAGGAATAATTAAAAAACACTAATGCCTTTTTGCTTTAAAGGCAACTTATTTCCAATTTCTACGTATAGCAATTAAGCAAAAAGGATTGGCACTTTTTTACAAATTTAAAAAATAGTTTCATGTACATCCACCTTCTGTTGGAATTCCAGCCCTTCTCCTCAAGTACTACATTATTATTTTCTGAAGGAAACTGTTTTGGTCACTTTAGTAAATTCCTGAATAAATTTGTTCTGTTTACTCATAGTTGTCATATTAATTTCCACTTACTAATTTCAAAGTGCAAGAAAAAGTTGAAAAAAAGTCTAAGTGAAACCTTTTTTCTTTTAAAATGTCTTATGATAGACTTCTACACTAGAGAACCTTGAGAGAAGCTTGCAGAGATTCTACACGGTGATGAAAACTGGCTGATTTTCATGTGTTTTTCTCTGGGTTTCAGATTGAAGTTGAGTTGGTTTCTTTCCCCTTCTTTTCTTGTCACGAGGAAACCCAAGGAAAACTAACACCTTAGGAAAGCACTGCAGATTTAATACACAGATCAAGTATTTTTAGTTCAAAAATAGTCATAATGAGCATGAGGTGGAACTACGTCTTCAGTGACACTGGAGACTAACAAGCAGTGGTGAATCAATCCAATGCTGTCTTGCTGCTACCATTACTTGTTAAATTTTTTGTATCAGTTTTATCACATTCAACTTTCTTTCTTTTTTTTTTTTTTTTTTAATAGATTACAGGTGTGGGTTCATCCATTGTTTGATTTTACAAAATCTTCATAAACAAGTTTATAAAGATTTCTCCTTAACTGTCTCCTAAGATGCACTAATGATGTATTTGCTCCTATGGTCTTCATATTCGGACAACTTTTCATTCCCACTGGGTGAAAGACTAAGACTAACTCACAAGTATTTTATTAAAAGGAAATGGAAAAAATGCTGTAAAGATTTAAACTTACACAGTGCAGCAAAGCAAACTCTTTGAGCTTTGATGCCTTAAATCCTAAGTATAACACTCATTTTAGCTACCTGCAGAAAAGTGACCACCAGATACCCAGTAAGTTGCCATGAATCTTTCATTGCTGCTGCTTGCAGAAGTACCAGATTCCTTGTCATTTCCAGGATAAGCATTAGGTCTTCAATCCCTATTGTCATTAATTCAAAACCTGACACAATCATATATAATAAACCTGACACAAATATATAATTGCACACATAACTTCCTTCTCGACAAAATCATCCTGAAAGAATCATAGTGTGGTGCATGACAGGACTTCCATTTTCAAGCTTTACAGTGAATACTTTTAGATATATACAAAATATAAGGGGACTGTGAGATTAAAAACACATCCTCCAGCAGCTTCAGGGAGGGAAGAGAGAAAGCGATCAGCCAGAGCCAGCCAGATCACCTGGCACAATCTGAGCTTAGATGGGGCTCCTGAGCCAAAGGACAGAGGATGTGTGTGAAGTGCCCAGATGAGGCCAGTCAAGGCCGTTAAGCCCTATTAGAACACCTAAGGTCTTGGCAAAGCCATCATCTTGGTCTCCTGAGCCGAAGCTGTGTGTAAGCCAGCTGGATCAAGGTGTGCTGCAGAAGCCATAAAGTATATAGCTGCTGTGATGCCGACAGGTTAAAAGCCAATACAGTTGCTAAATACAGATGTTTTCAGCAGTTCAGTTGTGTCCAGAAGAACCTGCTTGCACTCAAAAAGCAGCTCAGCTTCCATAGAAAAACGTCTTTTACACACTTGGAGTTTGAGAAACCGCTTGTAAGCTGCAGGGCAAAGGTTTTCTCCTTATATGATGGTGACTTTGGAGGTGTAAGATGTCGTGGGCCTTCACAGGGCTTCTTTCTTCCTTCCTTCTTCCCCTTGTACAATGATCCCAGAAGCAGGAGTGATTCCAAGCACCGCATCCCAATGCACTTCTGAGCTCAGTACATACAAACAGTATCCAGGTCTCTTGGGCTCACTCCCTGTGACTACAGAAATATTTTTTTGTTAAAAACACCAGCTGAAATTTACTTTAGCTCTTTGTGTTCAGAAATGTGTTCTTGTCTCTACTTACATCAAATAATTGCACTTTCTTTTGAAATGGCTTTTGTGTTGGATAGTACAATCTGCAAACCTAATTTCAGTTCTGTAAAAAATTTAAAGGCTTGGAAATATTTTTCATCCACATTGTGTCAAAATGTCAAGATGGTTCTCATGTATGAAGAGCTACAACCCTACTAAAATTCTCAAATCATTTTCTTTGGACACAGTATGTCAGAGTGGTATATTCAAAAATGTTGAATGTTTAAATTCAAGGTTTTAACCCTTTAGTGGCAGGAAGTAAATAGCAGATACTTAATGCTTCTATTGTCTGGGACAATCCCCCCTGTTTTAAGAAAGTCATTTATGCAAATTGAAGCTTCCATTAATTCTGAAACCAAAGAGGATGCTGTGGCAGTGGATTTATCTGTCATGGGCAGTTCATGACTCCAGATGTGCCTCCTGATGGTATAGAAAGAATATGAGTTCAATCTCATCACACAGATCTTCAGTCCCATGTAAATTGGATAAGGCAGTGCCTGCTAGTCAGAGGGCTGAAGGTATGGTAATGGTAATTCATCACTTCTCATTTTTCTGGAGATTTTCTCATTAGTTATGAATTCTGCTATAAACAATGAAGCACTTTGTTATATGCACAAATTTTATCAATACCAATGAGAACTGCACATGTCCCTGTCAAACACTGTTCCTCTTTCATGGTCTTTCCATAACCTTTTACATGGCATAGTTTAGTTAATCTTAGGCCTTACTTGCTTTGTTATTATTTTTTTTCAGTTTATTGTTCTTTATTTTAAAGGAGATTTTTCTTGTATTTAAGGTCTTTTTTCCCTCCTTGTCGTCTATGAGAGTCTATTTGGCATTGTGGATTAGAAATATTTCTCTTACAATGTATTCTCCATCTCATAGTAGTTTGTTTCAATTTAGGAGTTTTGGCATTTATTTTATTTTATATTATTAGCAGAGCTTGAAATGTTGAGTTTTATTTTATTTTGACTCTTTTTTCCAGAGAATTACATGAGCACTGTAAAAAGATACAAAAAAATATTTGCTTGCATTTTTCACTTTTGATGATATCTCTCTTAGTCTAAACAAAGTGTCTGACTTTTAACCCAAAGCCAACCCATCAGTGTGCATACAACATTTTCATTGCAGTGGGTGCAGCATGTGCATATTGAAGGACACATGACCTTGTATGTATAACTTATCTGCTTTTATAACATAGTTTCTTGTTTGGATGGCTGGAATATTTTTTAAGTCCAGAGAAAGGAAAAGTGATATTTCAAGGAACTTCCTGTCTGCTTTTTATTTAACTAACGTAATAATTATTAAAGATTAGCAATATGAATGAATGAATGAATGAATGAATGAATGAATGAATGAATGAATGAATGAATGAATGAAACGCCTGAGATGAAATGAAACACACAAGAATGATGCACCTAAGAGTCTCTAAAACCAACTGCTGTTGGAAAGTAGAAAGTAGGAATCTGCCATAAACACGAGTTCCATAAAGACACATGGAAGGGAGACAGAAATCTGTGGAAGGCCATGTGGGACTCAGTAGCAGCACTGTTGCACCGCAGTGCACAGTTCCTGGCACCAAATAGAGCAGCTATCCATAGCACAGCAAAAGCCTCTATTCAAGTCACAGCTCTAGTGGGATGATAAAGCTCTCCAGATCTCAGACTGAAGAGCATAGCTGGTGTGTCTCCCAAAGGCCGTAGCAGGAGAAAACAATATCCCATGCGATAAATGAGGAAATATTTTGCTGAAACAAAAGGCTGTGGGAGCAAGGGGACAAACTGCACAGGATCAGGGAGCATAAAAAATATCCTGACAGCATCTTCATAGAGATCCTGCAGGTATAAAAGCCTGAACCTGTAACTGCACAGAGGGAGAGAAGCCAAAGACCGCATTCAGTTGTGGGGATTAAACAGAGAAATGGAGAATCTTGATCTGGGAAAGGCAGGTATCTTGTGACTCATCATGACAGGAGGATGGCAGATCTGCAGCTGCAAAACTGTTTCAGTGTACTGGTAGCAGGCATCCCTGGGGAAACAACACAGCCTCCTGGTGAGCCGTGCTTTAGCACCAAGGGGAAGGCGTAGGACTTGCCTCTACAGGTACAGAAGGCCAAATATGCTGATCAAACTTTCTGTCTAGGAAGTATGGTGGTTTCTGGGAACTCAGATCCAGCATGCTGCAAAGGAACTGCCAATGCTTATCTGACTCGGGTGCTATTTCTCTCTTGCTGCTTAATTACATTGGCGGCACTAATACCTCTGGAGCAGGAACCTTGAACATCTCAGGAGTGACTGGGCAGCTATGGGAATGAGGGTCAAAGGTATGGAGACCCAGGTGGTGGTATGTTGGGTCCTTCCAGAGGAAAGATTTGGAGAGCAGCAGACGGATTCCACGAGTCGGTGTCTGGTTGCGCAGCTGATGTAATTGAATTTGGCTTTTATGAGGATAAGACTCATTTAGGACAGTAGGACCCGCTAGATGGAGATGGTGAAAGGGCTCTGTAAAAAAAGGAATATTGTCAGACAGCAATCTGGACATGAGCCTGGCTGCAAAGAAAAAGAACAGCTTCTTGAGCTATGCTAACCAGGAGCAAGAGAAGTAATTAGCCCCCTTTGCTCAGTACTCATGAGATCTCTGTTCATGAGATAAAATCTACAAGACTGTGTCCAGTTTCAAGGCCCTACATTTTAGGAAAGACATTGACAAACCTGAGCAAGTTCAGCAGAGGGCAACCCAGATGGTCAAGATGCTGGGACACTTGGCTTACAAAGAGCAGCTGAAGGAACTGGGCTTGTTCGGTCTGCGAAAGGGAAAGCTTTGTGAAGACCTAACGGTAGCCTTGTCCTTGGCATGATCGAGTTATTAAGAAAATGGAGACAGACTCTTTCACTGTGCTGCATGGTACAGGAAAAAAGATAAAAGCTGAAGAAAGAGAGGATCATGAGGACAATCAAACACTGGAACAGTTGGCCCAGTGGGGCTGTGTTTTCTTTACAGCTTGAAAAGATAAAGCCCTGAGAATCCTTGTCTGATCTGTCTTACAGCTGCTCCTGCTTTGAGCAGGAGATTGGAGTAGAAATCTTTTGAGGTCCATTCCAGCCTGAGTTATCTTGACATAGTATGAATATCTTGTGATCCAATGAATATAAAAAATAATGAGCCAATAAATTCATCGATGAACACCAGAGTATTTACATGTTGTATCTTAGTTTTCCCCTAACATCTTGTTGCAGAGTTCACAGAAGAAGAAGGTATTAGTTGTTCAGATGTAGCCTAGAGGCTTGGCTTTAGCAGCAGCTAAGGGGAATTTGTTCTGAGTTGATGGATTGTGCGCAGCAATAGTTGAAAAATGCATGCATCTTCCAATTTACCAAGTCTGCTAGGCTTCCTGCAGAAGTGTGAGAGGGATGAGTAAAAAGGCTAGCATCTGAAATAGCCTGTTGTAGCTGCATCAGTATTTCTCTGTTAGACCCCTTCCCTTTGTGTGCAGGAAACTAGTTTAAATGAACATTAAATTGAGAAATACAGATGGCTTGAAAAATTATGATGAGGAAAGCAACATACTCTGCATCATTCATGAGTTTCAAAAGCATGCAAAAAGAAAGATAACTGTGGCAGCTTACTTGAATATACTCAATTAATAATTTGGATGAAAGCATGTATGAGTTTACACAGAAATAATGGTCTTAATATTATCCTGCGGAGTGGTGCATTCAAATAAACATATACAAGTAATGGCACTTCAACAGTTTCTAGAAATTTGGTCAGTTGCCTTGGAAGCACTTTGCTAAGAATTACAACCGTTGTGCTCTATTTGATTTGGAGGGAAATTGTGGCACACTAAAGAGATTTGTTGCAGGTCACTTGGCAGACTGAGGAAAAGAATTCTGCTTTTTTGAGCCTCAGACCTGTGTTCTGTTAAACTGTATGGAAAAAGAAGATTGACTCTTTGAACTGAAGTGGGTCATCAAGTCAGTATTTGGATATTGTTCTATATTAAACTGTGTTTTCATTCAGTGATACTGGCACCAGTTGAACAGGTAAGTTGAGCAATAACTGCATGACAGCCTTTGACTCTGTCTTAAAATGAGATATCCATTCATATGATGACTGTCACACTGACCTGTTTACATATTTCTCACAAAACTATATTCCCTCTGATTTGCAACAGCTTAAAAACACGAAATTTTGAACAAATATCCCAAAGGATGCCAAATCTCTGACAGGCTATTTAGCAAAACTGTATTTTCCTTCTTACTTTCTCTCTCTCATCTACATTCACATCGTCCCTGTAACATATGGTTTAACGTTTGCCATGGAAGAGTTTTTTGCTTGATAAGGTATTCCTCATTTTCCACTCTTTGGAATGAAGGAGGAAATACTCCATGTTTTTTACTTTCTTCCACCTTTTAAATCTAACCATTTAAATCTGTGACATTCATTGTTTTGGGTGAAAATCTGTTAGTTCCCTTTGAAGTTATCTGATAGCCTCAGGAGTCTCTTCTGAATAATACCTAGTACTCCTCTTTATGGACAATCCATGTACCTGCAACCACTGAAGTGGGCTTTCAGATACCATCACAGCAGCTTTCACTGGTGGCAAGCAGTGACTTTCTTGGGCCATGAATTATTTTCTCCTACATTGTTGTAGCTATCTCTGTCATTGTGTAGTAAAGCTCCACAGTAGCTCATCTATCACATTACCTAACTGTACTAACTGTAGTTGCTTCACTCATAGTATCATTCTTACTATGTCAGTTACATAAAATTAGAAAAGGGTGTGAAAAACTAAGTGAAAAGACTCAAACATGTACACTTTTCAATTCACAGTTATTTCAAAAGTGGCTATTAAAAAAAATTATAGACACCTTTTTCCTACAAAAATTTTATCCCAATACTGAAATGGCTGAAGAAATAAAATGTATTACAGCCAAATTTTCATATTCTTATGACCTTAGCTAGAGAAGATTGTTAGACTAAAGGTATGACTTAACTTCTTATTTTCCGATTTTGCTACATCAAAGTGACTAACAGCCAGAATTGAAAATAAGTAGTTTGTCAAACCTCTGAACTAAACAGAAGTAGTCTAAGCTGTCAGCAGAGCACAAGAGCTGTCTTTCTGTGGTTTTTATCCAATTAGTACATACTTCATTAAATTGGAAAAAATTACTTAAAGCTATAAAGACAGCGAAGGCTTGTGCTTTTGACATAGCTTTTCAGTTGTCATTACCAAGCATGTTGGTTTTCTATTTAATTTTGGGTTCAGTTAGAAGCTTTAGTTTCAAATTTCCCCCATGGTCACTTAGTTCAGTTCCCCTGAAGACTGGCAAAAGGATGTTCATATAGTAAATCTTTTTGCAAACACTCCTTTCCAAATTTCTCTGACTCTCATAGTGGCATACTTTGGGGCCCTTCTGCTATTTTAAGGACACCTGAAAGGACGGAATTTGGGAACCGTGGAAACTCCGTGGGATGGCTGAATGAGGAAAAGAAGAGACCTGAGAACATGGAGAAGGCCAAACTGAATTATTGTAGTGGTGGAGAGCAGAGGGTCCCCCAAGGAAGTTGCTCCCATACGGACAAGGTGGTGGTGGTCTTTGGTGCACAAATCTAGTGAGATTGCTATCAGAGACCCCTGCTCATTCCTTCTGTATTCTTCTTCCCATTCTCCTTGTGTTGGAGTTGAGCATCCAGGAAGTGCTGGTGTCCTCAGCACAGTCTTCAGACACCAAACTACAGCCAAACTGCTCCTTACTATTGCTGGTTCCTTATTGTAGCTCTGTTGTAGCTGGTTGTTTCCTCCTATGCTGGAGCCAGCAGGACCCCAGAATGCCTTAAACCCCAAAGTCTGTGCCACAGCCCTGAAACCACACAGCTATTCCAGCTAAATTTCTGCCTCATTCCTACTCACCAGATCCTCAGTGTGCCTCTTCCAGCTGGTGTGGTGGATTTGGTGGATTCCACCAGCTCTATTAATACTTCACAATGTTTATGGAAGCTCCCAATTCCAGAGCTGAAGAGTACTGATGTAGAAATATCTACAGAAGCTGTCGAATGAAATCAAAACTCCTTTGCTTCTCTCATCTGTGTTTTAAAAGGGATTACTAATAAAGACCCAACGAAAATTGTCTCTAGTATTTGCTTTTTTATTACATTTCTGAAAGAGTAAATCATAACAACTCTGTGCAGAATCTGCTATTTACTTCAAAATGCAGGTCAAACACAGCAAACCAAGCTGCCAATTGATACATGACTCTGATACCATATGTTCCAGCTCCTCTTGCAGCTCCCAGTATCTATCAAAGGTGATGACTGTAGGTCAATACCTTGTCAATCGGGATGTGATATAGTGCTATGTGATAACATGTAGGAAAGGGGAAAAAGAGGGAAGTTCCTCGGGATGAGAATGGGTGTTGTGTGTTTGGACAGATAGGGAGGTCAGCTTCTTTATTTCATGGAGACAACACTGCACATCCCTCCATGAAATTATACTCACTACTAAAGGAGTTACTCCTGCAATGTAGAATCTTCTGGGAAGTGTAAAGCTGCTGTAGCATCTCTTGTAATATTCATATCCATGTTCTGTGCTGGCAACAGCACCATTTCTATTTCTCCTTGTGAGAACAAAGACAAGAAAAAGAAGATGCAGGTAAACTGTTGCCACATTCTGCTGTAATGAACCATATGCTTCTGAAAACCAGCTCTAGACTATACAGACGAGGATGTGCTTTTCCCCAGGTTATTCCTGGACCCATTGATTAAAAACTGGGTTATTGTTCATTGTAAGTTTTTTTTGCTTTAGTGGGTCTTCAAAGACAGAAGGTCTTCAAAGACAAGTTCTTTACCAACCTGCACATCAGGAAGTCTTCCATCATCCCCACATCACCGTAGGCAAGTCAGAGCTTAAGTCAGTCCAGCAGTTTAACTATCTAGGAAGTATCATTTCCTCGGATGGTAAGATTGACAAAGAGATAGACAGCAGGTTAGCAAAGGCATACAGAGCCTTTGAAAAACTCCATAAAAGAGTCTGATGCAATAAACATTTGAAGAAATGTACTAAGATTAGTGTCTACAGAGCCATTGTACTGTCTACTCTTTTACATGGTTCTGAATCATGGGTCATCTCCCGCCATCACCTGCAACCCCTCGAACGCTTCCATCAGCGCTGCCGCCGTAAAATCCTAAACATCCACTGGACTGACTATGTGACTAATGTTGCTGTCTTTGAAAAGGGGTCACCGGTATTGAGTATTGATGCTGAGGACACAGCTGCGATGGGCAGGGCACGTCTCCAGGATGGAGGATCACTGCCTCTCTAAGATTGTGCTCTGTGGTGAACTTGCCACCGGCTGCCACAACAGAGGAGCCCCAAAGAGGAGATACAAGGATTCCCTGAAACAACATCTCAGCGTCGGTCATATTGACTGCCATCAGTGGTCCACTCTGGCCTCCAATCGAGAGACACGGAGACACACCATCCATAATGCTGCTGCCTCCTTTGAGAATGCACGTAGAATCTGTCTCAAGGAGAAAAGACAACGCAGAAAGAACCGTGTCTCATCGCTACCACCTAAGGAGACTTTCCACTGTGCTTTTTGCAACCGGACTTGCCTGTCCTGCATTGGCCTTTTTAAACATCAATGCACTTGCAGCAAACGAGGGTAGAGCCCTTCCCGTATCTTTGTTTGTAAAGCCTAGCCATGATGGGATGATGAGTGGGTCTTCACAGAATCACAGATGATGCCCAAGCTGGAAGGGACCCATCAGGATCATTGAGTCCAACACCTGACCCTGAGCCAGACACCCCAAGAGTCACACCATATGCCTCTGGCAAGCCTGGTATTTTCCCTTTCCCCCTTCCAAGCTATTTCAAGCTCTTTCAATGAGCCCTGCTAGCTCCTGTGCTAGAACTCCTTTTTCACTCTGAGAAAGGCTCATTCCCATCAGGTGTCAGTAGATCAGGTGTTGAATAGATCATCCCACAGTCATAAAAACCGAAATTTTTTTGCTTACACCAGCCTTGGAGCCTTGGAGCTGTCTATTATTGTCAATATTATTCTTTGTTACTGGAAGGATTGATCCTTCAACGAATCATCCCAAGGCCCAAAAGTCTCTTTTGACTGCCTGCAGACTTTTAGTTATTTTGTCGCTGCTGAATTGAACAATAAATAATGCTTAGTAAGCAGGGGGCCTTACTAGGCTGAAGGGTTTTCCAGTAATGACCCTTACACAAGCCCTTGGGAGACAGCAAACTTCCCTGTGAGTTAGGCCCAATCTGCATATTGGGCCCTCTGTTCCTGTTAGAAGGGGATCTCCTATTAAAACTGCCCTTTTTTTTTCTCTTAACGGAAAAGATCTTGGTGTCATGGTGATGTTGCTTTATGAGGCCCCTCTCTCCCAGAAGGACCTTTGCCCATCCCAAGTTGTCTGGTCTTCTAGTTCCAGAGCCTCATACCTGTTGTAGAAGGAGCCAGTCCTACTTGTTAAGCATCCAGAAAGAGGAGGAACCTTCCTGCTGCCACATTGAATGACCTGCTCCCAGCTTTCATCTTTAATGGTCCCTGATTAACAGTCCCTTGATGGATTACCTTGCAGCGTTGTGAGTCCACCTGCATTTCTACTATGATGGAAATATGAGACTCTGGAGAGTCTTGAGACTGTAGCATCTCTTAAAATAAATCACTCAAATCACTCAAATATTATGTAGCTTATTCATTTCCTTCTGTAGCTCCCTCACTTGGCAGCACAACTCTTCGACCATGGCACACCTTCTGCAAAAGAGGCATTTGTTGACCCCAGCCTCATGAAGAGGCATCAGGCATTCCTGGGAACATGTGACTTGGAGAGCTGCATCTGCCATCAGCAGGTTGGCCTCTCTGTAGTCCTCTGATATAGGTTCAGGGACTCCAGCAGCTGCAGGGGAATGAGCTCTATGGCTTGCCAACATCACAACTGAAGGAGCTTACACTAGTACACTGGTAAGACTGGGGCTGAAAGGATCTTCTCATGCTCTTCTCCACGAGATAGTGAATCTATTTATCTGCCTCTATTGGCTCCTCCCATTGTGGTCAGAGATGAGCCATGTCTGTGCAAACTGCCATGCAAGCTGCTGAACTTAGTGGACTCATTTTGTGTGGTTTCTAGAACTGCAACACCTCAATCTAAAATATGGTATATTATCAGAACAACCTAGGGGATAATAATGTTGCTTTATGCAAGAATTTGTAGTTTCAAAATCTGACTTCTTTTCAAATTGGGCAACACCCAAATATTTTGAAATTCTCAGAAATGAAAAAAAGATGTAAAACAGATGAATCAAGATATTTCAACTGTAATATTTATACTAGAGATAATTTAATAACATAATTTTTATCAAATTTGTAATTTTTAAACAGAAAAACGTTTTATTTCAGGAACACTCTCATGGAATATTTTGATGCTCATGGAGCTGCTTTTACTGTTTCTAAAAGGAAATTTGCATAAAGCAAACATGGGTTTGAAAACATTTTATTTTGCCCTATAAAATATGTCTATTAAGGTGTATTCTCTTTGTTTACCTACTAGACCTTCTATGAACTGTCACAAAACTAGAAGGAATTTCAAGGCTTTCTGCTGGAAGCTTGGACAGAAAATGTGAAGCAGAACATCAACTGACATAAGAAGTTATTAGCCTTATTGAAGTCTGCCCTCAGAATTGCAGTAGTCCCTGTTTAACATTTCCAGCTATATACATTTAGAATAGCAGGAAGGCAGCATGCATTACATTTTACTCTTTTCTGCAGTGCTCAGTTAGATAGGTATTGTCATCAGGCTGTTCTGTATGCGTGAACATGTGTCATCTAAACGTTAGCATGAAGCTTAAAGTGCAATTTTTACTTTTGTATGGGCAATCTATATAATGTAAATGTATTATAAAATATGTGTGCTTTAAGCAGAACATCTAAGTTATGTTGTAGTCAGTATTCCAAATGGTCAGAGATTAAGCTTAACTATAAAGGATTTATATATTTTTTAATTTCCAATCAGCTAATTAAAGCTATAGCTAAAATAATGTTTTATGACTCAAAGTAAAAAATTCCCCTTCACAACGAAGTAAATATGCAGTGGCTCAAGATACTTCTACTAAAAACTTAGAGGAAGTGAAGACATGTAAGGTATTTTGATTCCTAGAAATACAAATCCTTTAAAAAATATATGTACTACTTTTTTGTTCTTAAAAAATATAGTGTGTAATTTTTTAGTGCTACATGGACATTTAGCTCATTATCTGGATTTAAAGATGGTTTGCATCAAATCCATAGTCTACCTCTCTTCGCTGCCTGCAGTAATTTCTTAGTAGTGTTTTGTGTGGTGTGTGTGCTTAAGAAAACAACATTAGGTTTTGCTATCTGATCTTAACATGCTGTACTGTTGTGGTGAATTTCTTAATGCACCCGGGTGTCCATCAGGCCCCAGATACAACCACAAAGCCAAGCCAGTGACGCAAATCAGCAGCTGATATAAACAAGTTGACACAAACCAGAAACTAGCTAGCAGTGAACCTCCAGAGATGCTTCTTTTTTCTCTTCTCTTTTTTCTTCTGGGTTTGTTTTTTTTTTGTTTTGTTTTGTTTTTTTTTAGTAAAAAGAAAAAAACAAAAAGCAACTGAAATGCTTTTGCATTTGCCTCCAGCTTTATAATTAACTTAAATTTGGCTCTGTAATGTGCAAATTTATGAGAAAGAATGTGATGCAGTCTGCTTATAATTAGTTTATAGACAGACCATGTGTTTTTTGATTTTTAAGAGTACTCCAATGACCTATTTTCCTATTCATATGCCATTTAATAATTCATAAGAATACTCACAGAAAAGACCATAGTGCTTTATTCAAGTCCTATAAGTTTTTCTTCATCTCTTTACTATTAGGTGATTAAATGCATTAAAGTCATATTCTTTGCAGTTAGAAATATCTCTCTCAGTTTCCTTCTTTCCAAACTGTATCATTCTTCTAAGGCTATATGTAGTACTTTATTGTCACTGTTTACTTCACACTCCTAAGCGCAAGCATCATCGCATTCAGATTCATCCAGTCATGCTTTGCCAGTGTATTAGGGCAGCTACATAGTATGTCAGTAGCACTGTGTGAATGCAGCTTTGAGTAGCAGAAGTGCTTTGTTCCATGAGGCACTGTATCCTACTTCCCTCTTCCATCCAGATAAATAGGATCTTCCTGCCCAGGAACGGTTTGTCTGGGTAACTGCAGCCAGACCATGCAGCTGTAGCTGTAGCATTGCAACCTCCTCACCTGACGGACACAGACAAGCCAGCAGAAGCACAGAGGGACATGGTCAGAACTATCCACCTCCTCACTTTTCTCAGAATAGTTACTGTTGATTCTGCTGTGTGTTATTATAAGGTCATTCAAGTACCTTTTTCTGTATAAATAAATCATTATTCAATGTGTTTGTAACATTATTTTCAACCATCTTGTGACTTGTACTAAGTAATTTCCCTCCTGGAAAGCTGTGGTTTTGTCTTCTACACATTTTTGTCTGAAAACGTTATACTCTGAACTGACTTTTTAAAAGGTATGGCGCAAGCAAAACAGTGGACACAACCTGATCCTAAAGGTTGATGGTATTTAAAGTCATGACAACATGAGATATATCAGAACTCCCCAATCTACCTGTGACTGACAGTCTTGTTTTAAATTACGTAAGTTGAACTGATTAGCCTTTGTTTGCAAATTAGAATAATTATATTTGCAGACCTTTAAGACTGCACCTATATTGAATAACTACTTTTCATTGCCAAAAATTCTCTTGAAGAATGAAATGTCATATATTACACAGAAGTTGCAGTGAAAAATAATGTTTGTTTCTTGCTAGGGGAATGCATATATGACCATGCTAATATGCCTCATCATGCTTCAGATCTGTTCCTATTAAAGGGATAATAAATAGGATGTAAAAGCTCTGTTACTCAGAGCTTCCATGTCATGTATCCAGGCCTACTGGAAAATACAAGTTGTCAATCAGGCCCCCTGGAAAGGAATGTCTTCTTTTTCATAGTCCAGATAATAGTGTAACAGGAAATTGCTTCCGTATGTGACACACACGTTTTAGGAAAAATATATCCATTAATAGAACGATGTCACCTACTGGGTATTATAATTTACTGAAGAGTCCCCAGGTTTAGTTAAGAAATGCTAGCTGCTTTTGCAAAATTGCTTTTAATGCACTTCCCACAAAATTTAGCCTTCTGACAGAAAGTGGGTTGATATACAAAAGATAAAGAAACAGCAGTTTATATGTCTTTTTTCTTATGATCTTTTATCCACCAAATAAACCAGATAATATCACCTGCATTTTTCTAGTCTTCTGTCATTATTGTCCCTTGATCTCAATGTAATACAGAAGATGATGATAAATAGATATCTTTAGAGGCAAACATGTGGAGTGTTGAGAGGGCCTCCAGACTGAGAATGATATTTTTTCTTTGCCATCCAACTTTTATGCTTTTATTATCAAATTAGAAAACATCCTCAACAAACAAAAATACAAGAAACCAAAACAAAAATCCACTGTAATTAGTTCTGTTCAGCTTTGGGAAAGGGTTCAAGGGACTAAAATTAACAGATTATGTATTTAAATACAAAACCTACTCTTTTCTACCTAAGCAAGTATTTTGCCTACTGCTCAGTTCACTGCAGTATTAGTGATATACACTATAGTACCATCTATGTACTGAGTAAAATAGTAACATTGTCCTCACTGTGTTATTGCTTTTAGCTTTGGATTTTACATTTCATCTGTTATAAGAAGTGCTGCTGCAATTTGGAGAACTACTGTTGATGAATCACTGCATAAGGGAAATTTTACATGTGCATGGACTCAGCTAGATGCTGTCAGGCTCCCATGTCAGATGTAGACAGTGCAGGGCCATCGAGCTCCAGTCAGTCTCTCAGATGCAGATGGGAGGACATTGAAACTCTGACTGGATATAATCATGGTCAGGCTAGAGTTGGTGTCTGCACACACAGACTAAAAGGAGTGGCCAAATCATATCTTTAAACAAACATCTGAGAGGGATTCTCATCTTCTTAGGCTGCAGTTGCAGTTCAACTCTGAAACGGTGTTACTTCAAAGTGGCAATAATAGCAGCAGAGCAGTTCTCATAGACAAGGTTCTCACTGAACTTTCACAGCCCTGTTCTGCATAGTCCTCATCTCCACTCCTTGCAGCTGAAAGGCAAAGTTGTGCTGCCAGTGGACTGAGTGGTGACAGGGTGGGGTATGGAGCTTAGGGCAGCTGCTCTCCCTGGTCTATATTCAGTTTTGCCTACAGGAAAGAAAAAGCTTGAATAGTCCTGACCTACAACAATGAGATAGCTACATCCTTCATGAAGTCAGTCTTCTCCAAGAGCTCTGCTGGGGTTGGTGGTTTGAATGTGGAAATCCCCCAGAAAGGAAGACAAAGAAATGACAGTTTAATGTAGAGCCTTAAAAACCAAACTGCTGGCAAGCTCCAGTGTATGGGTGGAGGGGCAGTCAAAAAGTTGTATCTACACCATCTTTTGACAATTGCTCTCAGCACAGCATGTTTCATCGTTAAGGACAGCAGACCTCCAAATGCAATACTTAAGTCAGCGGAGGTACAGCAGGATGTTAGCTACCTCCCTGTATGAACTGGGTTAGCCAAGAGACCATCTGCAGGCAGCTGTGTAAGTAGGTGGACGGGCTGCAAAGGGTGCCATAATTGCAAAAGCCTGTCACACCCTATATTGACTTATCCAGTGAAACTCTCAGGCAGGAAGCTTAGAAAAGGCAGAAAAAACAGAGGTAGTGTTTTTATTATAATAGGGACTCATTGTGGAGGCAGCCAGGAAAGGGGAAAGTGTGCTGCATGGAAGTCAAATCCCATGATTTGGAGGAGAAACTCTTGGCAGTATTCAGGATGCATTTGGACTGGATTTCTTGTCTCCTATGAGTCCTATGATCTCACCTGAAAGAATGCCCAAAATTAATTTAAAAGTCAACTACAATAAGGAGGCACAATGCGGATAATAGCTCAACCTCACATATTCTTGAGGGATGAATTGTAACATCAGAGTCCCCCAGAGGCTGAAGGAGGACATGTATATTGTCAGCCCTTGTCTGAAGGTCTAGGAAGTCTGGCCTGGGGGACATATAGAAAAACTATGTATAGGAAATACTCTAGAGTTCCACAGCATACAAAAGTCAGGGGAATATTGACAATATGCAAGCCTATTGTGACTGTATCTAATACAGTCTGGATAGTCTGTAGCTGAAAGGACCTTACCAGGACTGCCTGACAGGATTTGTTACAGGCTGGGATATGCACTGATGCCACCTTGCACCAGGGACATTATTAAGATGACAGATGATGCTGTTAAAATGGCAGTCTGTAACAAAAAAGTCTTTAGAGTTACATTTTTGTGTAGGATTTGTATAAAGTGACAGAAAAAAGTACATTGTAAAAATCTGAATGCCTGCTTGTGGCGTGGAAACAACATTTAATGTGAACATGAACAGGAGAGAAATTAAGAAAATGGACCAGTAAGAGAGTAGAGAGTAGGGAAAGGTGCTGTATAGAAACTTCAATAGAGGTAAACATTTTGAAAGTCTAATTGGAAAACAATCATCCAGATTTTCTAAGTTGGGTCAAAATATCTGAAACAGTGGAACCTCAAATCCAGAGGCGGAAGTGTTCAAAGGCTTTTTTATAATCTATACTAATTAATACTCATTAGTATTTCTGGGAAATACAAATTGCTGTAGAACATGGTATATTGATATGTCCTGTTATGACCAAACATATGATTAAAAAAAAAAAAAGGTGGAGTGAAATCAAAATTATATTAACTATATAATAATTGATTGACATTTAGCAAGTAAACTCAATAGATTTAAAACATTTTAGAGAAAATTGATACAGGAGATAGTTATACATTAGTATATCTTCTCTCATGTGATCAACTCCAGGATATACTACTGGCATTTTAAGGTAGCACATTGAAAATACATTAAAAAAAAATCACAAAGTGAAATTTACTATGTGTAATGGAATTCCACCAGGCAGAATAGTCTGTAATTAATGAAGATTCAAGACAGTATAAACTGAGAATATGAAAAACCAAACTTAGGTAAGATTTAGAAATTTAAGGAGATACAATTTTTGAACTTTACTATATCTGCAGCAGATCAGCTGAGCACTACTGCAAATAGGATAGTAATCACAGCCCCTAGTCTGAGCAACTTTTCTGATTTGGTAAGTAGGTTCCTATTTTTTATGCCAATCTGTCACTGCATTTAAATGAAATAAAAATGTTTTGTAAAATGATGGATAAGAATAACCAGATTACCAGAGCCACCCTTCAGTTTTAGAAGTGCTCAGCTATTAAAATAGTGAACTAAGAAATTTATCTAACATGCTTCTTATAGCAATTACTCTATCTGAGAAGGTTAAGGAGAAAAATGTGATGGCAAACTTTAGAAGACCATGAATGCTCTGGCAGCTTACAGACTCCAAGTCCGGCTTCATTATCAGCATTACCAGGCAAATCTTTATAAATTATAAAAATGAATAGAACTAATACCCAATACTAGTAACCAATAGCAAACCCCAGATGGCTTTTGGGGGGGGAAACCACTCTTGCTCATGTATTGTGCTTCTTGGAAAGAGTCAACAGCATGTGAATGAGGTTGGTCTAGTGAGTCAACTTGTATTTACAAAAAAAGTTTTCAAAGTTTTTCACAGGGGTTTTTGAAGAGGCTAAACTTTTGTGGGAGAAAAGAAAAATATATTCTTTCAAGGATAAATTAGTGATCAAAATATGAGTAAGTTTTCACGGTGCTGCAAGAATTCCACCGGAGTCTCACAAGAATATGTGCTGGGAAAAGTTTTCTGCTATTCATAAAGAGACTAAAAAAAGTAGTGGAACAAGGACATGAAGAAATTTTCCAATAATTAAAAATTGTTCAAGATGACCAAAACTAGGGTTAGTTGCCAAAGACTTTGTGATCCTTAGCAGTGGGTAAAACAATAATGCATGAGTCTTAATATTGATAATGTGCAAGAGTGAGGGGAAACCTCAGTTATGAGTAAAGGAGCAGAGAGTAAAATAGAGTCATTACACCACAAAATAAATCCAGGGTATGCTCACATCTTGAACATTACATGCAGTCCTGGTTACCTCATTCCAAAAAGTAAGTATAAGGATATAAACTACAAAAAAAATAGTAAGGAGTATAGAACACAGGGAGTTAATAGACTAGGAGAGATCCCCTGGTGTAGAAAAAGACCAGAGGTGAGTTGAGAGGAAAAAGCATAGTAAAATAATGGAGAAGGCATGTAAGGAATCATTATGCACTTTGTAACACAGGAACTTTAAAAGAAAAACAAAGGAAGCAGTCTTTCACACAATGCATAGTTAAGTTGTTGGATTCATAACCCCAAGATCTTGAAGCCAAAAATACAATTGTTTTCAAAATGAAATTTAAGATTCATATTGCCAGTAAACATAATGGCCCAAATATGCCTTCTGTCTCAGAAGGTCCCTTACCAGATTGTCAAAATCCTTTCTAGAGAAAGGATCACTCTGTTTGTCTGTTTTATACTCTAAGCAACTGCTGTTGGCTGTTGTCAGCATTACTTTTGGCACCAGTGTGGCCACTCTTCTCATGAATTCTCTTGTTGTTAAGTGAAATTGAATACCTTTTGAGTTTTGAAACTTTTAACGAAGGAATTGAAAACTGTAGTTCAGAGGGGCTAAGGGGCTTTTGTATACTTAATGGTAAAATTTGAAGGATTAGTATTATCTGTAAAGATGACCATACACCCTGTGAAACTCTAGTCCCTTAAAGATATTGCAAAATAAAGAAAACAACCCCTGTTTTAACAAGTTTATTTTTATTTGCTTGTTAAAACATGTTTTAAAAATCTGTATATGGCATTGGAAATATTTCCATTCAATGTTTATTAATACTTAATGCTTGTTGTAGCCACGTCAAATAAACAGTAATGTTTCACTTGTCTATATGTGTCTTCAAATGATGAAGCTACTAAATTCTGCTACGATTTATTGTGTCCCACTCAGAAATAGGCCAATTTCAAAAGGGTTTCAGGCTCAGATGGGTTTGTGTAATGATCCCCATTTGAGCTGGGGATCTGCAAAGAACAGGCGCTCTCATGAGACTGCTGGTATTTCCTGTTTCTCATCAGACCAGAAATACAGTAGCAGAGGAAGAGTTTTTCTCTTAGCACTCTATGATATTTGAGCTTCTGCCTGAATCTAGGAAGTGCATAAAACTGAAAGAAAACAAACAAGCAAATTTAGTATAACCTTTTCAAACCCCAGAAAATGTTCCTATTTGGCTTTTGTTTGGACAGCAGTGGTTCACCCCTCCCTAGTCTTGTGATGTATTTTTGTTCATAATTAAGGACTAACATGTCTAAAGTTAATGTTTCTGAAGCTAGCTGCATGCTTTTTGCACACATGTCGGCTATAAAGTCTGACATAAGTATTTTGTATTGTAAAGACAGAGGTATTGTACTGTGGCACTCAACAGACTGACTTACTTTTACGACTAAAAGTATTTGTCGCTAAAAATATTTCTCACTTAATGAAGTGTGCATTAAATTAAAAGAGGATGCCATTGATTTTCTTGATAAATGTCTAGTCTTTTTTTTTTTTAATAAAATATGCAGTTACGGATATAAATTGATTTATGTGTAGATTTTAAAACCAAAAGGTCAAACATCAATTTCAGGCAGTTTCAGAGCAAACAAGTTTGAACCAGCACAGATTTCTACTGACATGAAGGATTGTACTTTCAAAGTGTGACTAAATGTGCACTTGTGTCCATACACACTTTAGATTACAACAGTTTTTAAAATTCAACTTAAAAAAATTGTAAAATTTCTTTATTTTCATAGTATGTTCGTGTGTAGACTATATTTATAGTGTAATAAAATATAACTTTCTCTAGAAAAAATAATGCTGAGGAGTAAGTTGTTTTGTCTTCTATTTCATATGTACTCCAGCTGCATCAAGCTTCAGTTGTTATTTTCACCTTGCAACCATGTGATTTTGCTGTGGTGAATATGTGCGTAAGTGAGGTTTTTCTTGTGGATTTCCTGCAGATACTGGGGAGCTACAGATTGTTCAAAGGTAGCAAGACAGTTTATTATTCCGGATGTTAAGAGATGTAGAAGGCTTCTGAAATGTTTTGTTTAAAATATTCCTCTTTTGGTATATTAGAGGAAAACCTACTGTGAGAGCCCAAAACACAGTACCTAATTATCCTATCTGTGGTGTGTTGCTATGCTGTAAAGCCATTTCCTGTGAATAAATCAGTAACAGAAGCAAACTTGTACTGCTGCCACTAATTTGAAACATTTTAAAAACTCCATTCAAGATCTTTTCTTAAAGAAAACATAAATCACATATACATGTCCTCAAATTTTAATTTTTTTGTTTCACTAATTTCACAAGATTGGAAAAAAATTTTCTACTTGCAATTGGTACTGTGATTTTCCAATTTGTGTGGCATAGATTGTTCTTAATAACGATTCTTTTGTCAGACAGCAAAGGTTTTCCATACTGAACAAAGCTATTCTCAGTTGCCTGAATGATAAAAGTTCTTTGATGTGATAATTCAATGCAGCAATTACAGGAAATGACTAGTTGATCTAGAGAAGATGAAGGTACTTCACCATCCAGAGGTGGGCCCACCCATGCTTTAAGCTGCTTCTCTGGTGAATACAGAATCTGCACTGGCCCAGATTAGACCCATCTGTTACCTGATTTTTTTTTAGTCCATTTCTCTTGGTGAATTAGCATCATGTCTCCTTATGCAGTGTTTCTGGGAATGCAGTGCATCAAAACAAAATTCAAAACCTGCAATACTGTAAGGATGTGATTGCCTAAAATCAACAGGAAGCTGCCTGGGACTAACAAAGTGGTAGGAATGCAAGAAAAGGAACTGCTGAGAGTAGACGCTTCTTGAATGTTTTGCCTTTCTGGAGCCCAGATAACCTGCTCTGGGCTTTCAAGAGGATCTCTTTATTCTTTGGAGGTGCAAATCTCAGAGCATATCTCTAAACTCTTGCTTTAAAAAACACCTGGGCAGGGCTCAGGTATTTTTTAAGATATGACCAGAGGCACAGGTGATGGTGCCCGTCTTGCATACTGCATGTCACTACTCAGAAGAGCTATACAGGAAGTACAAGGTTTTGGTCAGTCATTTTATCTGCTTAAAGGCTTTTAATACTAACTAATTTCACTACCTGTAATAAAATCCAAATCAGAGACTAAAGAGATTTTATTCTTTGCATCTATTGAAAGTGTGCAGGAAAAACTTAAAAATCATTGAGTCAAAAAGAAAATCTATGAGGAATCAGGAATCTTTTGTAGTTTACTAGGATTTCTCTAGGAGCAAAAACTTGAGGTTTCTAATGTCTTTTCTGAATATCATTCTTGTATTTCACATGGAAGAATTATTTAGTGAAATACACATGTGGTCTCAGGTGGTATTTAGAGTGGTCCTGAATAGAAGAATGGTGAGTGTGCTAGAGTGTAATGTAGAGAGGGAGCATGGGTAGGAGTTCCTTTCCTGGTCCTTTGTCTGAACAGGATGAAACTCTACTGCTACCACATTTGTAGGGACCCAGTGCTCCAGGTGAGTTTTATGAATGGTTTGAGAATACCAATCAGACTGGTCACCTCAAATATTTTAGTAGAAATTTATATCTTCTGGATCCATAAATTGATCCAGGCATTCAATTATCCAGTCCTTTTAGATATGAAAAATCCTCATCATCCTTAGAAGAACACAGAGGATCTAATGGACAGCATGAAGAGTGTAGTGAGTCAGGGTTTGGGAATCAGATTTCAATGCATACTTGCTATCTAAATCTTAGGTGCATGCTAGGGACCGAAGTTTTCTGTTGTGTCTGGCCCACAAAGGCATTCTGACTTGTCATTTTTCCTTCAGTCTGTTCTGTTCCACCTCTATTCTTTCTATTTAGGATGTCAAGGACTTAGGAAAATCATTCGATCTGCACCCATATGCCCACATGTCAAGTCACTGTATGTTCCTGCAGAACTGAGTCTTTACAATGTATTGATTTTACTGTATCAGTTCAAATTTATTAGTTAGAATACATGTCTTTTTGCTAAACACTTAGATTGCCATTCTTTTATTCAGTTTGTCAATGGCGATGAAAATTGCAAATATCTGCCTCTGCAGAAAATTCTCTTTGCTCTCAGTTAAGTTTGCTCTCTGCTCTCAGTTAGGCATTTTCAGCAGTTTTAAAGATTTGTATCTGGCAGCTATCTGGCAACACAAAGGATTTTTAATATTTATGAGTTACAAAAATTTTTACATAAAAACCCCAACCCAATCAAGGAACTCACAATATTTTTTAAACAACTCTAAGAGTTATACAGACATGAATGTGCCTTGGAGGAGACTTTTAGCCTGTGCAGAACGTAGCAGGAGGTTATGTAGTTTGTTTGTTTTGCTGTGTCAGCAAAACACTGCTTACTCAGTCCAGAGTCCATAAAAGGGATCTGCTTTTTAAATGGAAGTGTATCTCCCTGTGCTCTGTGTTCCCACCAGTCCCACGGTGAATGTTTGTAAATCAGTGATTTCCTGAAGTGGGAGAGAAATGAGGATCCTCTGTGATGAAAAAATATGCCAGAACCTATGGGAAAATCAAAACTTCCTATTTTGTTTATTCTTTCTGATCATCTGTTTTCTGTTCCTAGCTAGAACTGTGAGTGCAGATGAATTAAAAAACAAAAACAAACAAACAAAAAACCAAAACAAAACAAAAAAAAAAAACCCAAACCAAATCCCCAAACCAGCAAACCAAACAATATCACTTCCTTTTTTTGGCTTTATATTTGTAAAACAAATGTCCATGTTAAACTCAAGGTGAAAATTTTTACAAGATCCTATTTTGCCTTGAAGTCTTCTCATCACTGAACAAAAATTCTAATCTACTACATATTCTAATCTAATGTTCTGTTCTATTCTAATCTAGTACATATTTGAGAATTATATACACTGGGATATATCTGTAGATAGATTATTCCTTCATTTCTCATGTTATTTACCATAGGTTTTATGAGAAGAAATCTCACATTGATCCCCTGAAATGATCCCCCAGTGTTTTTCCATCTGAATGTTGGGCTGGCACTGCTGAGAAAGATTGCAACATCTCTCTAGACTGCATCAGTTGTCCTTAAAATCTATGCATTGTGCAAGGGTTTGCTTTTTAAATCCTACCATCTCTTTGCCCATCTGTTTATGTATCCAGAGACGCAGAGACTGGCCTTCATGGGATATAACATCAGGTAGGTACTAGTCTTAGGATATGGGCAGTGGGAAGTCAAATATTATTCCTGGTGTAAAATACAGAATTGTTGAAAGCAGAAGTAAGGAAAGAGGAGATTAGATGAGAGAATGCTCCAAGTGGGTGTAGTCGTGTTTGTGCATTTATGTGTATGCGTAGAGAGAATAAGAGAAAAATATAAAAAAAGAGAGAGAAGGAAGAATATCAAGATGCTATTCTTATATTCATATTCAAGATGATATGAGCACAAGATGAGCGATATTTTTAGTATTCTCAGACTTTTCTCCCAGATCATCAGTTTGCAGCATAAGCAAAACCTTGGTAAGATCAGCCAATTGTACCCACACCCAGCTCATCCACCCCTGGAGACTGGGTTTGAATAGAAGGATTTCCTGGAGTGAAATGTAGAGAAATGTTGACCAAAACATTAATAAATGACTGCCATGTAGTTATCAAACATACATCAGTTGTCAAAGTAATCAGGAGCCCTGTAAACCGATTAAAATTTTTAGTGTACAGTTTCATTCTTTTTATGGTATGAGAGAAGACAGTAATACAATAAAAGGAAGATGTGCCAGAATAAGGGTTGGAGTTCAAACAAAATACTTCAGTGTCGTCTGTTTGCCTCAGCTTATCTTCAATAGTGATGAAGATATTTCTAAATCAACAAATCTGACCTAAAACAGATTAAAAAGAAAGAGAGAAGAAGAGGGGAGGTCTAGCTTGGGAGATCTTGTTTCTGTTCTTGTCCCTCTCATTAGCTTTTTGTGGACAATAATGATGGAGAAGTAAAACATTTTCCCATATTCCCACTTTACCTGCTTACATTCTTGTCACATCTACTTGATATCTTGTCTACTCTTAATGTCTACTCTTAAACCATGTCCACACTGCTATTACAGTGGCCAGCAAGCATGTGTACTACACTGACCCTGTTTAGTTGGTTATGTGTAACCCCAGAAAAAGCCTTGCTTCAGGCGGCCTGGGGATTTTGTTTGCCCCCCACAATGGAAAACCTTATGGGCCTTGTAGGAGGGACCCTATGACAACATGGTATCTCTCTGTCCCAGCTGAAATCCAGAGTGGCAGCAGGACATGGATTGGCACAGCATGTCAGCCCAATCCACACCTCAAATTGTGAGCCAGGGTCCTCATGAGGCGGTGGCATAAACCTGATTTTCCTGCTTTGGGCATGATCCCTGAAATCTCAGCTGTTTATGCTGAAAAAATGTGTAAGGCAGGCCTGTAAATGATCATGGATCCAGACCTTCACTTTTGGTGCAGTTTAAATTTAGTCATACGGACTAGAAAAAAGGGGCAAGTATGCAGTATGACTTTCTGTCTACTAAATAATATGCTGCATAATAATATTTCCATCACTACATACATTTCTAATCTTTTAATAATCAATGAACTCTGTTTTCTATATTTTAATATTGTTTTTCAGATATTTATTTAAAAATAATTTTAAACTTCTAAATTTCCAGGAAACAGTTACTTCAGTATTACAGAGTTAGTAGCTGTTACTGCATGTCTCGGTCTGTTTCTACAAAAATAGGAAAATAACTTTACCAGATGCTGCTGAGTCCTTTTCATACTGGAAGCAAGTCTATCTGAAATAACGAAACAACGTGAAGAATGATGCCATCAAAAAGTGTTTCCTTTGGAAAACACTGAGACTCAAAATGTAAATACACATTTTTCCACTTCAGTGCTATGAATGGAATCCTCTGTTCAAACAAGGTGACTGTAATGTTTAAAGGCATAGTTACAAGTATTTAAGTATGAACTAAATTACTTTTGCTGTTGCTGACTATGAAATGGAAGGTTACACCTTTCTTCTCTGCTTTCTTTCCTTTACACCCCCAGTCTTTCAGAGCAAGATTAGCTTCACATTATTTCTTTCTGTAAGAGGTGAAGTGGCAACAAGAGTACCAGTACTGATATTAAAAGATTTTAAAAAAAGACACAAAGGAATATTTAATTCGGATGATTACATCTTCAGTTGTCAATCGGTGGTATTATATAGTCTTATTTAAATCAATGGATAGAATTATTATGTAACATGGCAGAATTTGACACACTTTTGGTAATTATTAGTTTGCTCTGGCTATGTAATATTTGATAGTAAATTTAAATAAAATGTAGTACATCAGGCCTTGCAACTATTACCTCTACAATGGAGATTTTTGTTTTTAATCTCATGTTACCACCATTTTGAAACAGCTTTTCTTCCTAAGTTCCTCTGATCTCTTACCAGAAGTCAGTCTGAATTTTAATGATTATGTCAAAAAGCTTTCACATTAGTCTGTAAGATGATGTTTAAAAAACAAGAACTCTACTGAATCACAGATTTTGCTACAGTCTGAATGGAACCATATAAGTGAATGTCAAAATTGTATTTTGAAAGGTTGAAGGACTACTAGCAACAGTAGCAATAGTGAGAAAAGCACTGTAGCTTTCCAACAGTGGTATAACTAGGAAAAAAGAGGGGAAGAAAGACAATCATGTTGAATTTATGTTGCATATGATCATGACTTCTCTAGGTTCCCTGAACTGGTATCTGAACATCTATTCTAAAGTTGCCAGTCTCTGGGCAGAGTGACGTTACTATCCCAAGACTGTCCTAGGCGTATGTGTGAGGGGTATGTTAGTATGTCAAGCCCAGCTTCTTGAGATAATTGGAGTCAGCTTGGAAAAAAACACTGTCAGTGGAAAAGGAAGTTATTCTAAAGCACATATTAAGTGCCACTGCTATTTAATACACGCATAATTAGAAATACTATAAATAGAGTAGACAAGTTAGCCTTCTGGTTGCTTCAGCTGTGGCAGGACCATTTACAGTGCATGATTGTGTAAGCCACTTCTTGTCCAGCCATATGATGAAGGAAAAGATTGGACATGACCTATTCATCAGCATGCTGACATTTGTATCACGAGATTCGAGTAATGTGAGATAGATGATAACTTACGTAATGAACTTTTGAATACCTTTTTAGAAGCAATTCCAAGAGGTTGGCTTATTTATTATGGAGAATCTGAGGCTGGGCCCATAGAGGAATTTGAGCAGGGATCCCAAATATGTTCCCCAATCCTCTTGCATCAAAGAACCTCAGGAAGAGTGTGAGAAGTTGAGAGGGAGATATTTTTGGATGATTAATTACTAAGCATGGAAAAAGAGTCTTGGAGAGTATCAGTTCTTCCATCCTCCTGAGAAGTATTTCCCATGACCACCAAATTTAATCATGAGCTATGGTTCCTCAGTGAACCATCAGCTGAAGTCTTGGAGATTTACTTGTAGACTGCATTATTAGAAAATAGATTACTTTCATTGTTTCACATATTCCTAGTAAAAATAGAATAAAAATATATAAACACTAAAACTTTGGAAATAGCATGAAATGGGCACCCTTGTGTTTCACTGCACAAGTTTTGTAGGTTTTTTCATTCTCTTTTGCTGTCGTTTTAACTGATTTTGCTTTCGTTTTCTTTAATTTACAGTTTGTTCTGTACATAACAGAATGTATTTCTAAATACTTTTATCTGTCTCAGTGTATTCACTTGCTTGTTAAAACCTATTTGTTAAACCTAGTTAACAATGCAGTTGTTAAAATACACTACATTGTTTCCTTTCTTTTAATGATCGATAGTTAAATATAGCACAGTTATAACATCAAACATCTGAATAATAAACTGAGATCTAAATTAGTAAAATAAATTCTAGCAAAACGTGGAAACATCTGTGCCCCATTGTATAAAACATACTTGCTTTGAAAAAAAGAAACATCAGATCTTAACGTTGTAGTTTGGGATACACTGTGTTTGTTTTTTCATAGAATAGATCAGTCAATAAAAATATTATGCATATTTTTTGAGTCAGACTCTTTTATCCTTTCAGTTAGGTCTGATTTTTAGAGTAATATTACTTCTGAAAATAATGATCATGTAATTATACTTAGGGTTTATTTACCTTTGAATAGCAGGATTTCCTGCAATGATAAAAACAGCATTCTTGGAAACCATTGTTGGTTTTGAGCAAGTCCAAATTTTTCTAACACCTATAAGCCTCAGATTAAATAATACCACACTTGGAAAATAGTATGAATGGACTCAAGGGATGTATTAATACAGAAATAAGGTAAAGAAAATCAGCAATGAATGTGTATCAGATCTATTTTTTTTTCCCCCTTCTCATTCCCGAAGTGCTAAAATGTGGAGTCTTGAACTGTTTTCAGATGTTTTTAAATTCTTTAAAATCCTACTGTGCTTATCCTTGAAAATCATCTTTTTCATAAGCCCTTCTGAAAATTTCCCAGAGTTCTGAGTATTGAATAGACAAATTGGTGTCTTAAGGCAAGATTAAGCTCACTTTTACAGTAGGATTTAGTTTATTCACTTGTAATAGGATTTAAACTCTTACTAGCATTGAGTGGGAATGGGTGTAGAGAAAAGTAATGTCTCTGTAATGATAAGTCATACAACATCTAGGACAAGGACATCTATTGACCTTACATCTCCAAAACATAGGTTTCTACCACTCCAGGTAAATGTCAGGCTTTGGTAAACAGGTGGTTTTAAAAGGCTGAAGTCAACCAATGGTGAAAAACATGAAAAAATCACCCAGTTGTACTCTCATTAAAGTTAATGCCTAAAATCATAGCACCTTAAAACTAAGAGAGTTAGAATTTGAACTTAAAGGTGGAGGAGTACTGAGGACAAAAGCACTGTTTAATTGTTACCTATTTTCTTTACAAATAATGAGCATGTAATTTTTCAAGAAATGAAGATTTGTGGAAAGTTTGAAAGGTTAATAATTAAGTTTCAACATTTCAGAAGAAGTAATGAAAGGAGAATAGAACAGAATCTTAATCTCTGAAGCAATAAACCTTTGTGTTACCCAAGAAATTTCAGTGCCTTCTTGCTAATTGCTCTTAACATCTATACCCATACTTATACAAAACCAAGATGAACATAATTCCTTTCCTAAAAGTACTTTAAGTCATACAACATAAAATCACTTTTTATGTGGAATGAATTAACAAGCACAGGGTTTTAGATGTGAGGTTTCTCTCGCTCAACAGAGTAATATTTAAGCAGCAGAACTGCATTTTAATGAGTAGTCTCTCCGGAAATGTGTAAATAATTTTGGCCTTGCTTTTTTAGTTTGTTATTTTCTTTAAATGCTTTTACAAATAAATGCTTTGATTGTATTTAGTAATCTCATCTTGTTTTAATTTATACTCTGTTAGGAATAATACCATGTCTGAGCTTAGCATCTATTAACCCAGGATTTCATTTTTAGTATCTCTAACAAAAGAGATCACAGCTGTGATACATGTTCCTACATAGGGACCGTGGGGATTTGTACATCTGGAGTGAAAAAGAAATAAGTGCCTTGTTATTTAAGTATTTACGTTAGCTAGACTTGACAGTAGCATCTCTTAATATTATGACAGTGCAATGGAAGGAAGAGCTGTATTAGATGTAGGTAGTATATCTCACTCTTCCCTACATTATATCAATTTCCATAAATGTGACAAAAGTAAATGTCCCATGAACACCCTGTGGGTTGGTTCCCAGAGATTATCTACACTCGTTATGTTGTTTGCAACTAAGAAGTCACCTTGGACTTTCTCCTGTTTTCAAGTAACCCAGCTGCAAGTAGTGATTAATCATTTTATACATACCTTTTATTGTTGCTTTTGTAGTCTGTTCATAAGGAAGAAGTTGCCATACATTGTTTTAGATGTAGGCTTTTTCCCAGCAAGCCATGATGCGATCTTTTATTGGAACAGAAATTTTATTGATACAGAGTGTGATGACAGGCTTGCAGAAAATGTGTTTTGTTTTATCAGTAGCAGCTGCATACAAGGAGAATGTATGACTTCATCTCTTCTGTAGCAGATAACAGATTACCATAACTCAAGGATAAGTTCATTTAACAATTATGCTTTCACTTTGAAGGCAACGTTTTCTTTTGCTTAAGAGATTATTTTAAATCTATGCTTCTGTTACCATTAACTTGTGATATGTCTGTGTTTCAAATACTTTTACCTAAAAAAGTTTAAACAGTTCAGCTTCTCTCAACTTCAGATAATATCCTTTCCTCTAGTAGAAGCTAATAATTATGATAAATGGATGTACTTACGTGTACCTTCATTTAACAGAAGAGCATTCTAAATTCACTGTCTTCACATCAGCAATTTGCTTATCACTGTCATCTTCAGGTTTATGTAACTGAGGTTTGATCAATTCTAAAACTAGCTGCAAAACTTATTTCTGAATTTGTAGTGTAGGATTTAGAGATTCTTTTGCTAATGAAAAGCATTTTTTATTTGCAAATTAAGGGCAAATAATCTTGGGGACATAGGCCTCAAATGGATCATTTGAAAGATGAATACGATTTTTGACTTTTGTTAGCAATTCAATTTTATCCGCGTTGAATGTTAAGAATAACAGTAAAATAATTTACAGGAGTCTATCTATACAGCATAGTGGAACATAGTAGAAAGATGCTTCTACTTACTCATTAATGTCCTATTTCTGGAACTTAGTTTAGTTTCAGGACCTTAGTTCTGCCTGACTTGATGTCATGTGAATAATTTAGATCAGGTTAGCACCATCATTGACAGAGCTTTATCACATGGTAGAGATACACTTTTAATCCTTTTGCAATTGCTGTGTCACTGAGCAAACTTTATATAACAAACAGATTTTATTGTCTTGCCCCTTTTAACCTGAAAGACATCTGACATCTCTCTTGAGGTTGCGTAGGGCTTTGACTACAACTGCCTTGCTCTAAGCAATCATTTAAACACTGAACTGCACAGCTATGGTTACTGGCTGATAGGATGATAGCAAACACTAGCTTAAAGAATAATTTAATTTTTAAAAATTTTGGTGAATGCATCATCTTCCATGAGAAGCTTTAAGCATTAACAGTCCTCTTTAATTACATACCTGTTGCACTTGAACAATAGTTTTTAGGCTACGCCATAGTTCCTTTTTAAAACAGTTTTTTATTTGTATTCCATGTGGTTGTCATTTCTACAGTTTATGGTATTGACATTTTTATTACTTTTAATGAGGAAATACACACTATCTGAAAGAAATTCTGAAGGTCAGCCAAGGAATTAATCTGGTTGTATGAGTAAATCTTCCTTATATCACAGTGTATTGACCAGAAAATGCCCTCCCTGCTGGAGGAAAAAGTGCTGACTATTGTGTGGTATCATCCCTGGGAGGCAGCAGGAAAAAGGGCAGGGTTAACAGAAACATGTACATGGCCAGTGGATCTTAACAAACCCTAACAGGTGCTGGGCTGTTACCAGCGGATTAATGTGGCCAGCAGCTGATGTGCTCCTATTTTAAGGTCACTCAGTTTTATTGACTTTTCAGCAAAGTCCTCTTGGTATGATGTTTTTCAGGGAAGTTGATTGAAAAGTTTTATAGGCTAACAATGGACTGAAGAGGATTATCATTTACAAATGACTAAGTGCAATATGGTTATCTGGCCACATATAAGTGTCTCAACTATTTAGAGAAGATCCTGAGATCTTTTCAACAACAGTTTGCATTTTTGGGTCTGTGAATGCTTTCTTTATTAAATTCTAGAAAAAAAATATATTTGTATCACACATAATTACGCTTATGTGGAAATTCTTTCCTTGGAATTTGCTTTTTCATATATGCTAGGATCTACTTGTTTTCCTTAGAACTGGAAAGAGAATATATAAGCCCAAAACATAGTGAAATATCTTGGCCATGGCCTTTCTGTGTCCACTTGCTCTTCTGATTTCAACAATCATCATCTGGAGGTATAAGTACTGTTTTGATGTGCACTTTATTTCTATATTGGATTTTACAACAAATCAATAGTTATTAGACTAGTTATTAGTGATTTTTCGTTCATTTTTGAAAGGACCTTTTGAGATTTTTTTTAATATTTCACTTAGATTAAAAAACCATTATCCTTAAGCCATGTTATATTTAGAATAATTTTTTTCCTTAGAAATCTCTGGTATATAGTTTACCACACAGTTTAGAAAACTCTCGAGTGATTGATAATATCAGTTGTTTTTTTGAAGTACTGTATCGGTCTCTGTAGGGGCATCGTCAGTATTGTGTTAAGTAGCTGCCACTACAGAGACAGCAGGCCAAAATCACATCTTCCTTTACTTCTTGGGCAACATCTGACACAGGGATGCTAATTCTATGTTACATCTCTGTAATCTAAAAGTAGAATTGCATACACTTTTGAATGAGTATACTTACTGCTAGTTACGCAAAAATTACTACCACTGCTGCTGTATTTGAGCATTCTTCTGGGATGATACAGGAGAGCTTTGATGCTCTTTGAACGTGATGATCTCGGAGGTCTTTTCCAGCCTTAATGACTTAATATTATCTTTGTAAAGTGCCACATGCATAGGTCTATACTGAAGAAAAGATTATTAGAGCAAGCAAAACAGGAATAAAAACACACAAATGTGCAACTTGTTTTTAAAAAGCTATACATTTATTGTAATGTGAATTTTCTACTCTCTGTTTCTGATAATTTATGGCAATAGAAGTTGCATAGCACTAGGTTTTTGTGTCACTTTTTTTTTTTGGAATCTCCTTTAGACTCTCACTTTTTTAACTAACTCGTTAATCCCACTGGTCATATCAAGCAATTCAAAAAGAAACGGTCCAGTGAAAACTGCCCGTTGTTTCCACTGCAAATTATTAGGAGTGCTGAGTGCTTTTAATTTATTGAAACAATAATTTCTGTTAAAATCTTGTATAAAGTTGTATCTAATGGGTGAATGAGTAGTTTGAGAGTGGCTTTATTGCTCTAGTATTAGTCATTCTTACCACTTTTATTTCATACGCACCATTGACTTTAAAAAGTCTGCCTCTTTCAGTTAAGCAAGAGTCTGAAGGAAAAAACAAGCAACAATTCATCTTATTTAGCTTGCAGTCTTTCATAATCTTGATAATCTTGATCTTGTGAGATGTGTTTATCTGTGTTATATCCATATCTCATTTACAAGAACCAAAAGGCCCCAGTAAAAGAAAGGGAAATCCATGTTTTATCCGTGTCATGGGATACATAATGTGTCTTTTCTCCACCTTCAGAGGCTCATTGCCTCTTTTTCAAATTGAAAAAAGCTTTCTCACTCTTTATATTTTTAATTTATCCCTCTAAAGTGGCTACTTAAATCAAAACACAGTTCTCTAATTTGTGTTTGTGTTTTGAGGGACTCATAGGGAATCTTTGACCCTGAAGAGTGAGTGGAGGAATGAAGAGCCAGGATTTCTCAGTAACTTCTTTATTTTACAGTCTTCAAAATGAAAAATTTCCGTGTCTTAGGAATCTCTTCTTACCCTTTCATGGCTCCTTATGGTTGACAACCCCGTTAATGTGATAGTTCTTTAAACCATGTCTCCCTGTATTTAGTCTTCCATGAAGCCTACTTCCTTGCATGTTTGCTACTGAAGTAGCCTTTCCCCCTTTTTCTTAGGCCTTTTATAGTACAACTCCTCATGATGGTTTCCCTTTTTATCTAGAAGCTAAACCAGGTAAATGAATTTAAACAATGATACTGTTTGATGCTACTCTTCCCTCTACAGAAATACTCACACATAGGGTATTGCCTGTTTCCAAATTGATTTCGAACCTATTTCTAAGTATTTCCTTTTGAGAGAATAAACAACTTTGCTTCTTTTAGCTCTGTCACCATCTGAAGGGAAATCCTGTGTGTGCCAATATTGCGAAGCAGGCGGCTGTAAAATATTAGGTTTAGTGAGTGCCAGGAAGAGCTAGAGGTAGAGCAAGAGATAGGAAAGAATAACCTGCCCTTCTGGAGGGGAAGACTTTCATGTGTTTTGCAAGGCCAGCTGGACATCGTCTGATAGTTTATAGGAGGTGCAATCCTATAACGGCACAGTCCTCTGGGACTCAGGCAGTGGCTGGAAATTTTGAAGGGTATTGTCTGCGGGCTCAGTCTCACTGAATCTTGATCGTTCCAAGCAGGCATCATGGGGTTTGCTAACATCACATATCACACTCCAAACATGCCGGTGATTACCAGCCATAGCTCAGGGCATAGTAGTTCAATATCAACAACTCCATCTCAATGACAATCTCTCCTCCACTTTATTTTGTCCTTATCCTCATCCAGTATCCAAGACATAAGCATCACATTCCAGTAGCATGTCCCACCATGCATTCCCCTTTTGATGGTACAGTACAATCATGAAGAGTACTATTACATCAGATATTATTGTAGGATACTGTAAGGAGCCAAATCAGTCAATGCCACCAAAATATGTGAGAAAAAGAAAAGTTCTTCCTTTTGGGAACTAGCTCAATTTTAATACTTAAATTGGGAATTATAAAGCCTTATGGCAGGTGTTTTGTTTATGCTCAGGAAATGCTCTGATTCTGTCCAGCTTGACACAACACATGTCTGGGCACTCATTAGCTTGCTGCCAGAGTCGGCTATGACCTGTGTCTTCTTTTCTCTGTGTTATTACCACTTCCAGTAGAGAAAGATGTATTTATAAGGCAGAATGTATATACAACAGGCATTTTTCAGAATTATTTGAATATACTTTGACTAAACAGTGTTTCATCATAAACACTAATTAGTTATGATTACACCTCTTTGCAGGAATGGATCAATTCTGACTCCATTTTTGATTAAAAAGAATTTAGTCAAAGTCAGAAAAAATTACCCTGTACCTGAATAACCAGTTTCTGTGTTCAATAGTGACTTACTCTATGGCAAGATAGCAGGTAGAAAATGGTTTGTCTCTTCTTGGATTCTCTCAGGATAATGTTCATGTTTATTGATATATTTAATTGTTTTTGCTATTATGTGTGCTGCTGCAATATTTTATACTTTGCCTGGCGTCTATAAGTGTGAACGGTGTTCTGCAATGAAACTGTAATTTGGTTTGTAGGTTTGGTAAGAAGTCCATCACTAATTTGCTGAAAGATTTGTAAAAAAAAATGCAGCAAACTTCCCCTCTGTAGCTGGATGTATGTCTGCATGTGTATAATAGTTGTTCACTTACAAAGTTCTCAGTTATAATTTTCAGAGCAGTTTATCACTTTTTATATTCTCACTACAGGCTTCTACTTCAAAGATAATTTTGTTCTCAGTGCTCTGGGTCTTCAGTCTTTTTGCTTCTGACTGCACATATATTTGTCTCATGTTTGTAATTTCAGCATTCTTGTGACAGCTCTATTTTCTGATCACCTCAACAGAGGCTATGCAGATATGAATTTCTGTCAGTATAACCTCTGCAGTTCTTCCCACCCTTTTGTTAAAATGGGCTCGTAAGTGATTTAGCTGATGTCTCAAAACGAGTCGAGGATTAAATTAATCTGCCATATTTTCATGCTCAGGCTGCCTTTGCTTAAGATGCAACTGTGCACAGAAGTGATTTGCCTAAACTGTGTAGTTTTGGTAATAAGATCAGAGTGCCTTGGAGTACTAGTGTCTCGTTCTCAGTAATCTCAATGGTCATGAATGACTAATGATCTCTTTTTCCTGGAGCATAATGCTTAAGCATTTAACATATGCAAACACCATTGCATATTGGTTTTTTACATCTGAAAGGCCTTGGGAGTTTAAAAATTCAGACAGTCTCTTCATTAATTAGTACCTGTAGGTCTGTAACTAAGCTGAAATGCATTTTTCTTTAATTTGCTGCTGTCTGTAAGGGAGGCTGCCATTATCATAATGCAGATTTCTTTTTCCTTTTTTTTCTTTTTTTTTTTTTTAAATTGAGATTAATTTCTTTGTCTCTTTATGGCAGAATTGAGATCTTTCATATACCAGAAAGTGAAAGCTGTATCTGAAAATCCCATTAGAATGTGTACTGTCAGAAACAAATAGTCACACTAGTTGACACTAAAGTCACTAAATCAGTAGTCACAGATAACAGCAGCAATAGTGCTATTCTTCCATTACAGATTTCTAGAATTCTTTTCTGTCAACTGAAATGAGATGAAGAATAACTTTTCCCATCCACTTCTATTTGACTGTATTTTTCCATGCCATTGGAAAATATTATGTTTAGCATATCTGTAATATTCTTCACTTGTAGGTGTGCAATAGCCGTATCTCTTCAGTGATAATATTTACACTATTTGGGCTTTGCCTTGTTTCACAGGATGACAAGTTATCTTGAAGGTTTGTTGCTGTAGACAGGAAACGTTTTTTTCATGGGCATAACTATTCTTATTATATTCATTTACTCCTGATACATCCATTGTATTTATTAACTATTACTCCTATTGTATACATATTCCAGAAGTTTATTAAGAAGTAGTATTGAAGGCAGATGATGCTCTAGGTCAGTCAGTTTATTCAATTTGAGATACAGTATACCTGAGGATTGAGTCCTTTAAAAACACCTTTGGCAATTTTTAGCTATTTTGCTGCAAATATGTCACACTGTAATGTCCTCATGGATAATTTTTTGTCTTATTTTTATAGCTATTTTGTAATAATTTCTACATTTCTTTTTTCTTTTTTTTTCTTTTTTTCTGAAAACAGAAACTATTGTAGTTTTTGCAAAATTTTCGTATTCTTCATAATTGTGATGAGTGTTGCTCCTATGGTTTTCTTAAATTTGAATTGTCGTTATTACACACAGATACATCATAATGTTAGAACGCCAACTTTTGGGGAGATTTCTACCGCAAAACTGTGACTGGAACACAGGTTATACGAGGTCCTGATATCAAGTTGATGTTTAAATATTGTCTATGAAACCAGCATAATGACTCTAACTAGTCTTTTAGTCAATAGCTTTAAACCTGGACTTTTGGAGAATACACTGGTATATCGTGAATTAGGCACATTTCAAGTAGTTGAAATAGATTAACTAAGGGGCAATGTTCAGTGACATTTTGGTATCTAAAATAACAAAATACCTATTTTAAATAGTAATTTTGATATTTAGTTACTGGCCATAGTGTATTGCAAGAGAAAATTGCTACCATATAAATATATAAAATATAAAAACATTCCTCTGGATTCTGACAACTTCAATATGGCAGCATTTAATGCCAGTTATAAGGATTTTGCCTGTTTGGAATGTCAATAAAGTTTGTATGCATATATAGACTTTACTTAGGAAACAATGATACTTTTTTGGGCCTCAATTTAGTGAACCTTACTCTGGAGAACACCTAAGACATCCTGTCTTGAAAATTAAAACATTTTAGTAGGTGCTTCAGTGGTTTATTTACTTAAGAATGGGTTTTTTGAGAATCAGTCTTGCATGTTCTCATAGAAAAGAAGTGGTTAAACTGATTATAGAAAACAAACAAACAAAAAAAGAACCACAAAATTCCTCCCCAGGCTCAAAAGCTTTTAACTTTTGCAAAGATAGTGAGCAAAGTATTTTTATTTCTGTTGCCAGTGCAAGAATGGAAGGTTTTACAGCTATGTAGCTTGCAAGCTCTCTTAACATCTTTACTATGCAAGAGGTGTTTGTTTACTTTGATGATGTTGAGTTCCATTCTTTTGTGTTTGTTTTCTTTTTCTTTTGTAGGGTGATAGGGTTGAAGTAATAGGATGAGAGAGTTCTCATGCATGCTGCCAAATATTGTAGTCTGACAAAACTCTATGGTTTTCATGATAGTTGTGTTTTTACATAAATAATGTTAATTTGACCTGCAGAAGGATTATGCCTGATACTCAAACGCACTTTGACTCACTCAAGGAGTTTACTTAGAGGCATTCAGGATGCCAGTCCAGAAAGCCTCACAGCCTGAGATATGTTCTTGTTTACTATTTAAGAAAATAGTACTGGAATGAAAAGATCACCTTCCAAAATAAGAAAGTTATTGCTACTCACAGAATTGCTTTGAAATAAAGATTGCTGAATGGGCTGCTGCATTTTGATCACAAGGAATAGTTAAACTTTTTTAAATTAGTCTCCTGTTAAATTAATTTTTGTCTCTGTTAACTGGCTTCCCATAGGTGTCATCAGGATTGTTCATAGAAGCAAGACAAGATTGTGGTGATGAATAATTCACAGCAGTTATATATTCAACACTGTGATTGGCAGCAATTAAAGAAATTTTTTTTATTTTAATAGGCACTGATTATAGATAATTTGGCCAATACTCAGAAAAACTCATTCTAAAGAATGTCAAAGTTCGGCTCAAAGACATTGCCCTGTTTCTTAAAAATCAGTTACATAAAATCATTATACTTTCATAACTCTATGTTTATCATGTGATATAAAAAGAGGAGATTTAAAAGGGAATTGGATCTATTGCTGTCTATGGAAATGCTATGTGATTTTTTTTGTACTTCTGTGTTAATCAGTACATATAAATGATCTTGTATGTCATGAAAATTTTGAAGATGTTTTCATAGGTCTGAATGGTAAAAAATGAATCAATTCTGTTCCCGTGCCCTGTAACTACTTATCCTGTCAGTTGGCTAGGTAAGGTGCCCACAAATCATATGCTTTAGTGGTACAATGCACCGATGATCACAAGATTGGTAATATTGAGGCTTGGGCTTTTATCTGATTTGGAATCTGGCTGAGGCTGAGGCTTTAACTTCAAAATGAAAAGTGCCAAAACACATGAAAGTGAAACATGTTTTTAATTTAGTGACCTTATGCAGAATGGAGAGGCTCACAGTAACCCATTCAAGCTTTCTCATTTGCAAGTTCAGATTGGATATGGGTGCAGTGAACTAAACAAACAGGAGCCATGTCCCACTTTTATTATTTCCAGTTGCCTGGCTTGGTTTTTGTGTGTTGTCCAAAATAGTATTTGGACACTAAAGCAGTAGTTCTGAAACCTTCTAGTCTGCTTTTATTTCTCAATGTGCACACCATCGATGAAGGACACCCTAAGGTTTTACATTCAGATGCACACTTATTTGAAACAAATTGCAAGAACACTTGGTGAAAATCTTTTTTTTTCCAGTGTTATTTCTTTACATTTCCTTAAATGTGGCAAGAAGCAGAAGGGAAAATGTTTTGAGATGTATCTTGTAAACTTCTCAGTATCTTATCCTGTCTTTGTGCCCAACAAAACAGAAAAAAAAGCCTGGAAAAACCTTTATAAAGTCATGGTTAATATCCCAGGCACAAAATGCTGCAATTAAGATGTCCACAGCAACTAGTACAATATCATGCAATATTTCCAAAATTTTTATACAAAGTCCGATATACCTTGTTAGACATAGTTGGTTTTAGAAAGATGTCAAACACTGATTTCTTTTGTGCACTGTACCTTATGTCACCTGATGTATCTTTGTAGCCCTCCTACTTGGGTAAGGTTTTGTTTGCCTGAATCTTTACATACTTAGAGGGCTTTGTCTATGACTCTGTTGTTCAGATTTTTACAGTCTGCAATCAGGAGCCCCTAAAACGAAGCTGCTGATGTTGGCTGACAAGTATCGTGTAGGATCAGATACATAATCACAAAGCTGAAGATTATCGAGATTAATCTATGCCTAAAAGCACAAGTAATGTAGCATATCCACTATTATGTTCTTTATTATAGTCTCTCATTAATAAATATTCAAAAACACAGAGCAGGGATTCCTTTCTGTAGCATCAAGAGACTGCCTGAAATGGAACATGCAGTTAGAGTTGCAAGTTCTATATTATGTTGAATGGCTGCTTTTAAAATTAGCATAAAATTCATCAACTTAGAATAATAACATAGAATTTTCTTCCAAAAATATTGTTTCTATTATTCATTCTTCATGATGCCTGCTTCTTGATGAATAATTTAAACTATTGGGATAGACAGTAACTACATGAGGGAAAAGGGAAGACAGAACAGTGAGGATTATTTTTATACACATACACACACTAAATTGATTTTTAAGTGTAATTTGTGTGCTAAATTGTAGCCAATTTAAAAATGGTTTTACAGGAATGATACTGAACCATGAATGAGGAGACAGTAGCTAATTAAATCCCTGAAGAGGCTTTGGCTTTTTATTGATATATGAAAATGTTGTATGATATTTCTATAACAGACAAAAAAAGATGCAATTCCAGAATGCTTAATTTTGCCATGGATTGTTTGTAACATAGAAAAACTAATTAAATTGGAAACTTTTCAGATGCAGTGTCACTTAAATCACGAATTTATGTTAAATGTCTTCACAAAAAAGAAGAAATATAGATCCATGATAACTGTCCAGCACTCTGGACTAACTCAGATAAAATTAAATCTGCATTGTAAAGAATACTAAAAGATAGTTAAGTGACCTGAAGTATATTTTTCAGTCTCTTAATACTACATGTACTTCCATCAGAATATAATGGATTATAAATTGTTCATAATCTACCATCAGATTGACTTGTCAATGGAAACAACAGGGATTCTCACCTAAATTTTAAGTAATGAAGAGTTTTGGGAAAGTTCTTTCAGGAAATTGGTTTTTTTCTTAACCTTACACCATAAGCTCCAAGCAGCTTTAAGTTCTATTCTGCCTCCTAATGTGAAGATTGTATAACCATATATCAACAATTTTTCTCTATATTTTGCATCTTCCATAGGAAGTCTGGGCTATGAAACTATAACCTGTTTAAAGGCTTATGTATCCTTTCTTTCCTAGAATTAGCCCCTGTAAGACTTAATGTTGTTCTTCCTCAGCTCACCAATGACCCAATAAGCTGTAAATTTTTCACTATTTGTTAGTACAATTAAGCTGAATATTTGGCCACTTGTCTTCGTATTCATATTTGAGACAGAACTAACATGCAGCAGTTTTCTGAAGCATTTTTCACTGAAAAGCTGAAGGTTTCTTAATGTTCTTTTTCTGTAAAGCACATCTGCCTCATACATTAGAATGACAGTAAGTGACTGGTGAAGTTTCAATTTGTGTTTCATGGGAAAACCTCTGCTTCTTCAGATGTGACTGAATCTTACAATACTAGAAATTAAGAACTCGATGAAGAGTTTATGAAAGTTGGCTAGTATACATTTTAATTTAGGTATTTGCAGCAGAGATATTTGAAGTGCTCCTAATCTACTCTCAGATTTAAATAAAAATACTTCAGATACAATCTTTATAATTATAATTTGACAAAATGCACTTGAATTCATTGTTTTTACTATGACTGCATTAAGAAAATTTTTTCTTCTCAACTTGTCAAAATCCAATCCAGACAGTAAAACAAATTTTACATACGTTTCTTGTAACTTTACCTTCAAGTTTCCATCAGCAACTCTCCAAGGTTTCTCTTAAATAATGCTAGAAGACACCTAGTGATGTTATGCAATCAGATCTAACACCTTTCTTCAAGTGAATAATTGCTAGGTATGAGTCCATGTTACAAATTACCATTGTACTTAATGCAAGATAAACATGGCAAAACCAAAAGTTTGAATTTTGAACACAGATTTGATATGTTACTGGACAGTGTTAAAATCTTTTACCTAATCTTTGCAAATAGTCACAGAGTTGGTGTCACACATGGGTTAGACATTTCTTTGGAAAATATCTGTGTTTATATAATAAAAATGGAAATTGGAATAGGTAATTAATTTCTCGTTATTCACCTCTCTACAACTGGAAAGCTTGAAATACTTCAGAAATTTATCTGAGATTTATAAGGAGATAACAAATAAATCACATAAAGTTAGTAGTTATTTCTTGTCAGCACTTCAGGGCAGATCATTGTTAATATGTCACCGTAAGAATACATGGAAATATATTTTTGCAAGCTGGCATAGCTTATGAGTGCTTCATACAATGATAGAACTACATGTCAGATATAACTACTTGCATACTTAGTAGTCATGATATGATTTAATTTTTACCTAATGCCAAGGAATTTAATCAATGCTAATCTCTGATTGTTCTGTTTTTGTTAAGGGCTGTCAGTTCTGGTGAGAATATTTCAACAATATGAAGAGACATAATTAGTTGTGATACGGCTAAATAGAGCTATTTCCCATTAGTTTCTTTTCAACTTTTACCTGGTCAGTAAGTTGATTCGAAGGGTTTTTTAAATTAAGAAGAAAACCTTCTCTAAAGCTCATTTTTGTATTCTGCTGTGGCTTTCATTATACTGATCAGTCTCTGCTGCTGTTTATGTCTGTGGAAAATTATTTTTCAGCAATTAAAAAGGCACATACGAAGAGATAAGATCGTGATTCAGCATAGCTGATTTTAATGTTCTGAGAACACTTTTCAGACCAAAAAATTTATCATAAAATCAATGTTGTCAATAAGATACATAATGCAGAAGTGTAAAACGATAGTCTGGAAATACAGCAGAAACCATGCAGAGGCACAAAGCAATCATAGTCTTCCTAGAAGACACATGGTGAGATCCAGTTAGCTTAAATCTTACTCAAGCTTTGGCTAACAGAATTACTTCCAGTGATGCTGAAAAAAGTCTCGTCTTGATTGTAGAGAAAATGAAATGCTTCATTTACAAAGGTTGCTTCAATATACATCGAAAATACATCTATCCATACCGAGGGAGAACAGACAGCCACTTGTTTCTTGGTCTACACAAAGGTAAGAGGCCAAGTACTTAGAGACAAAACAGATTATGTATGCTCTCATGAATAGTCATGAGGGCTGAAACTAAGGCAGAACCCATCACAAAGAAATGTAAAGATGGCAGACAGTGTGAATGCCAAAATAAGTTCACAGAGACAGCAATGGAAAAGTCTGTCAAGTTTGAAAATAGAATTTCAGCAGGATCTCCATACGTACAGTGCTCAGACTTTAACCATCCTCACAAAGAGCTGGCTAGGCTGGATGCTCATGCAGGACTTTTCTCTCATTTGTAATAATCAATGCAGGACCTGGGTCTGTCAAAAAACAAAACTAAGAACATACGATAGCAAATAAATGCATGGATAAATAGGTAAGTACCTAAACCATGTGGGCCTGTTTCCATCAATATAAAGAGAAGGAAATTTAGAGTACAAACCAACATTTTTTCTAATTCCTAATTAATTCAATGTGCAACAATTTCTGCTTTCTGTGCTATCAGATCAAATGCCCTTTTCAACAACATAAAATTAGATCTCAGTAAAGGAATCTCCACATGAGACTTCTCACCCTGTGATTTCTAGGATCACATGAGCTAGTCTAATACTCTCTTCTGTACTTAATCTTATTATCAATTTTGTTCAACTCTTTATCTCTTTTTATCCTAATATTTAATCTATTTATATTACCATTATGTATATTTATTATTGTTATTTCATTGTTATGCAGTGAATATAAAAACGGCTGTGGGCACAAAATGAAGATCAAGAAATTCCATTTACTCATAAGAAGAACCTTTTTTCCACTGAAAGAAGATACTCAGCGAGACTGTTCAAAACCCATATGGACATGCCTCTGAGCAACCTGGTCTATTGTCCTTGCTTTGAATATGAGGTTTGTGCTACACGATCTCTAGAAGTGCCTTCAATGCTCACTTGATAGTAGTATTTATAGATTTATATAAATTTATAGTTGTATTTATAGATCTGTTTAGAACTAATTGCAAGAGATGTTGAAAATCATGATAATACAATTTCATATTAGACTCCAGAAGTACCCCATATTGTAGTACTCACAGTAGGTAATTCTGAGTTTGAAAACTTTACAGATTTATTCATTAATGAGGCCCAGTTGTGGGTTTTTTTGTACCTAGATGAAAAACCTCTCCCTTTATTGCTGTAGCAATAAAGAAAAATCAAATTTTAAACATAACTGGGGAGGGCTGCACAATGAAAATGTGGTAAGGATTTTCATTAAAAATATGCTGTAGAACAAAGGACAGAGGATGTATGTAGTCTAGAGCAAGTATGGTCTTGGCATTGCTAGTACCTGGATAATGTGAGCACGCGATTTTTCTCAAGCAGGTTTCCAGACTAATTAGTCCAATTTCCACCATTTGTAGCTGAGGTCAGCATTCATAATCTTTCAAGAATGCTAAATTTTTGTTTGGGACAGGAGGGTGCATATGCAATCTTCACAGTCCGCCAGTCGGAAGTCGCTGCAGTGTCTGAGAGCCCGTCAGTTCCTGTCGTGCTCTTTCACCACAGCCCTTGGCTGCCTGTGGCTGCCAAAGAGTCAAACATTTCCTGCTTGGTGGCCGGATGGAAAGGAAGTCCCATCTGCTTCCTGGTCCTGGAGGTGGCACAGAGAGCAGGGCGGCCAATAAAAGCAAACGTACAAAGTGAGACAGGATTTGATGACCTCTCAGAGTGAAGCTTTGTGTCATCCTGCTGGAAGGCAATTGTTGTTGCTGTGTATAATTAATTGTATGACTAACACCATATCCACAGCCCCAAAACAAAGAGGATTAGAGGGTTTAAAGGTTTAGAGATTCCTGATTCTCGTTTCCGTTTTCTTTCGTAAATTATACATTTCTGGACTTGGATCAGTCAGGGTTGTATCACTCACATCTCAGAAAAAATGGCTTTTACTGGTTGTTTAAGAAAATTTAATGCTTATGAAAAGTGCCAGACAAGTTGATAGCCTTAAAGCCTTCCTCTTCTGGAATGATTATTCTCTAAATTCTGTGCAGTGCCTTCAGACACTGCTTGAAACATTTTTCCTGTAATTTACATCTGTTTCTTTATTTTCTGACCAGTTGTGCACCCTATACTGGTCAGTGTAAATCACCGTAATATTGTAAAATTAATTTATACTGTGCTGGCCTGCAGGATGTAGGGCTTTTCTCCAGAAAGTGTCGTTATGTGGAATGCCTGTCTGTACTTAGTATAGAAACAGCAGAACTGCTTCAAATAATTTGCAGGTAGTGCATTCAACAAGAGCCATTCCTACTATTTTAATACTTCCTCAGACACTTTATATTGTCAGAAGTCAAGTTTTCAGTTAGTCTAGGTAGCTGAGCAAAGAGCCCTATCAAGCCAGATCCACATGTCCACATCCACACATGTGTTATACTGGTCTACTTCCTGCATCAGAAGAACATCCCTCAGCTACCAGTTGTACAGTGCATCCCTCTCTGACTATGGGACACACACCAAGGTACTTTCATTTTCTATTGAGTTTGCCAGCCTTGCATCACTATATGTAACAATGACATGAGAACATTTTTTTTATATAAGCAATTTCCTTATGGAGATGCTCATCACTAATGGAGGTAGATCTGACAATAAAATTTAAAAAACTGATAGCAAGAGCTTTTAATGTAAATTTTCTTAAGTAGTTGGGGTTATAAAATGCAGATTTTTCTGTAGTGCAAATGGTTCCATTATTTAGCTTATGTTTTCTGTTAGCCCCAATTTTATAGACTTTGCTAATAGTGGACTACGGAATATACGAGAGACTGGTGAGATTTATTTTTTTTTAATTACATCTTGACTTACATATTGTTAAAGAGCAGCAGAAGTAGATTGATTTTTAGTGGTCTTGAATTAGGTAATTTGCTTTATGGATCTGCATTTCCTGTCAATGTCAGTTCATTCCTTTTAAATGCTAGGAATTTGGATTTGATTGCATTTTTTCCAGTAGCCTTATCACACTTTTTTTGTATTTGAAGATAATTTTTTGCCATTATCTTTGACTTCATTGGTATTCCTCTCAGCAGGACAGCCAACAAAGCATACAGAATACACTACCAATGTCAAATTATCTTATGGTTATATTAGGAAGTTCTTTTTAACTTTTCCCAGGAAAAAAGAAACGCATAAGTTGATACTACAAATAGATTTTCAACTAAAAATTTCGGTGTTTATTGTTTTTACTCTCTTTCTTACAAAAAACAGGTCACAGGTAAAACTATTCTTAAAATCTAGACCCCACAAACACTGTAATAACCATTAACTTTCCATTACAAGCAGTTTGTCAGACTATAATGCTTATTTTGTCTGCTTTCACTGCAGCAGATGCCATGTCTTCTCATTCTCAGGCCACCTGTTTTGTAAATGGCACTGTTATGACCATTCACCTGGTAGCTAGCACTGATGTCAGGCACGGTCTCTCTGATTTGTGTGAACCATGTTTTTATAGACATAGCAAGTAGTGAAAAGAGCTGCCACTAGATTGTGTAACTAGTTCATTGTTATTCACTGCTTTTATATTTTCTTGAAGCACTGCTGAGTTTCAATTAAAAAACATTGAAAAGAAAGATTTTTTTTGTCCTCCAGTTGTCTTCTGTGATGCAAATTGGGACCAAAAATAAATCTCCATTTAATAAAGAAGGTAGTTTATTGAACTAAAGTATTAGTACTTTTACTTGCAAGGAATTTTTCTCTATAACGTGATTCTAAGACATCTCTAGAAGGGGGCACAGCAAGGTATGATGGGATAATTTTGTGGCACAAAACTTCTGTCTGAGTCAATCCCACAAGGAAAAAATCAAGTCATGAGGCATGCAAACTTCAGCTTGCATTAAATATTATTTTGAAATTGAAATAAATTTGATTTTAATTTGAAATTTTTTGGTATTTGAAATTCTGCTACAAGTTCCATCAGAAGCGCTCGTAAAAGATAAAATATAGTTTTACAGGCTCTACTCTAGACACAATAAACAAATTCCAGCAGAAAATATCTTTTTTCCATATGGCTGATCCTTTCTTCTTAGTTTTTCAGCCCTCAATACAGCAGCAGTTCATCTGCTAGGACAATGGCAGTAGTAATAGGAGAGAGTTTGTGAGAGGATACAGTGGGGAAGAAAATTGTGTGATTGAGATATTTTATGTTGTTGTATTTAACAATTTGAGACATAAACAGTGGAGTAGAAATATGGATTCTAGCTGCAGAATTCTGTATTTCTGCAAACATGGTGATCAGGTTGACTTAGTAGTAAAAAACCCCTAGAAACATCTGCCAATAAGGCATAGATGGTGACGAGCAATATTCTAAAGGGATAAGACACCATATAATTATTATGCCTTAGGGAGGACTTGAAGCACAAGACATGCTTCAATACCACATAACTCTTCAATTTGCATCACAGTATGATGTCCTTCAAAAACACACCATAGACCTCCATGAGATATTCATGAGGTCAGGAATATTAATAAGAGAAGGATGTCAACTGTGTTCTCCTGGAATTCTAGCAACCACTTTATTAACAACATTTAATAGTATCAGAATATTCAGTGGTATCATGCCTTTTTTATGTCAGTTTTTTGAAAGACTAAAATCATTCTGCCCATCATTTGGTGAGGCAGACACTGAACATGTCCAATATCAATTTCTGAAGCTGTGTGCGTGGAGGTATTATCATGGCCAAATAGCTTGTCAGATCTCACTTAGATTCCAAAAACTGACCTGAGGCCAAGATCAGATAAGAGAAATTATTAAAAAGATCGGATTGAATAATGTCTCTGAGAACAGAATGGGTGACTGAGACTGGGCAGACTGATAGGTACCTTTATCCTCACACTGGTTCCACTGATGAACACTTGAACCAGTTTTGGCACAGATATCTCTGTTGTGCATAACCGAGGATCAAACAGCAATGGAGATTTTAAATCAGAGTCATGCAGTTTGTTTTACTGAAGTATGAGGTATCTCTTGGTGAACTTGAATACACTAGAACTGTGCTGCCCCTAGACTTCTTGATCTGAAATGGCTTGAAAGGCACTGAAGTGCTCAGATTTAAAAGTAACTTATATCATTCACAGCACTTGCCATTTTCAGTGATTGAAATAAAGTAATTTATAATGATTCTGAATGTTTGAACACTTGTTTGTAAAGTAACATTTCTTGTAATTTGTGAGAGACAAAAGTTTCTCTTAGAAGCTAAATGGAGGCTATTAATGTTTTTTATCAAAATCTCTTTCAGCAGATAAATAAATTGAGGGTTAGTTTGAAGAAGAGTGAAACAGAACTACATGTAATATTGTCTCATCTCTACAAGCAATTTCAACAAAGATATACTTTAAAAAATAATGCTGAGGTGAGTCTATAAAATGTTAAAATTTAAGATGAAAGTTAGTCTTAAATCTCTGACCCCTCTTGTCCAAGCCTGTCTTTACTTCATTTACAGTTATACTGACAATCCTTATTCTTTCCTTCTGTATCCTGTTTTCACAGCTTATCTCATCTCTTATTTCCATCCCACTTAGTATTATCCTGTGACTTACTATCCCAATTTACTCCCTCCTCTCTCACCAAGTTCATTTCTCCTCTACTTTTAACCCCCTAAATCAAGGCGTACCATTGGGAGACCCAAAGAAATGTTTACTGACCTCAATTTAGGTGCTCAGACTTTGCACTTGGAGCACAAGGCATGGTAACATCATGTTCAGTCTCTTATGTATGACATTTTTGGGGAACTAAACTGTTAAAATCTTAATCTATTGAACATGTGTGAACTTCCTTCTTCACACACCCCCCTCCACCTGCCAACAGTATGAAATTTAATCAACTAGGGTCAGATTTCAGAGGGATGCCAAAAGGCACATCCTTGATATGAACTGAACCTCCCTCTGTCCCAAGTTTTAATCTGGAATGTGAAACACTCAGTTTAAGGTCACTGGAGTCAGTTCACATGGACAAAACTTCTTTTTCCATAGCCTCGTCCTTGAAAGCAGCAAAACTATTTTTGCTGTAATATACCCAAAACAAACAAACAAAAAATTTCAAATTCACCCAATGGAGGCACCTAAAATGAAAAATTTTATCTCAAAAGTTTGAAGCTTGGCAATACTACAAGTGCCTGAAAAAAGAGCCATTAAATGGGAAGTGTCAGGGAGTCTAAATAGGTTTTACTGTAAATTTTGGATTTAGAGTAGGTATTAAAACCATTACTTTGTAGTTCCCAAGGTGTTAATCAAATGCATTAATTTTCCCTCACAGTTTTCTGCAGAAACAGTAACTTAGGCAGCAGCTTCATCATAGGTAACAGTGACTAAATATAGGTGCTAAAACAGTGCTTGTGCTATGGTCTTCTGGTTCTCTGTAAGAAGTCCAGCAGTATTCCTGCACTTTGATGACCCACAAAATCCATATAAGTCTTGAAAGTATATGGTGAACTGACCTTTTATTGTTCAAATGCTTAGTTAGCACGTCAAATTGGCCAGATGATGGAGAAACAGAAAGCGTAGGCAGAGCAATCAAAATTGCCTGTTGTCACTGAAGGTCACTAATAAGCACAGCTCTTATGCACTTCTAACCTTGGACAGGTTCGTACATGTGGAGGTGGGGTTTTCAGACTTCCTTTGACCTAAGATATGGCATAAAGGGTTAAATTCCCGTTAAATTAGAGTAACTAAACCGTTCAAATCAGAGTTTTAAAAGTCACAGTTTGGCAGCTATTACTGCCTAACTTCAGTTTCTCAGGCTTTGAACACCTTTTGAATGTTCTTTCCAAAAACACCAAAAGAATAATTTTTCATTCTAAAGTTTAAAAGCTAAAACCATAAAATCTCTTGTTATTTCCAAGAAAACAAAACAAAACAAATCAGGTTCTAGTCTAAGTAATCTTTTTTAATTTTATTTGAGAAACTCATAGACATGGGAAATTATCATTTATTCATGGGATCCCAGCATGTGCTGCTGGAATTAAAACAGAGTATCCAGATGTGAATGAACTTCTCCTCCAGAATTCACAGAATGTTCACATTGGCTCTATTTCTTTAAGACAGGATCCATACCATTTTTTGTGCTGCCTTTGTTAGCACGGTTGGTCTCTCCTAAGTACTGCAAAGGATTATTTTTTGTTTGTGTTTGTCCTTTTGGATTTCTTTCCCTGTAGAATGGCCATCTGTGCATAACATGTTTACGTTACCTTTTTTGAGAAGTGAAACAAAGATACTGAATTTTAAACACCAGTCCATTTCCCTAGTTAAGAAAACAAATAATAGTGGCCTAAGTGAAAGAAGAACACTGAAGAACACTGAAGAGCACTGTCTGCCTCTGCAAAAAAGGGTTTAAAAATCAACTGCTCAGCATTGACAGTTCCTGTGTCACCTTTCCCCATGAAATGCTGGACAAAAATGGTCTCAGAATTGTGTAAATAGAGGTAAAGGTTTCTGACAGCTGTACAGAATTTATTTGCATCCTAAGATAATTTGCCAGAAGTGCAGAATACTAATCATACTCCCCAAACAGTGTAATTCTTAAACCATTTAAAGCCTGATTATTTATCTGTTAAATTGATTTTGTTAACAACAAGGAGTCTGTGCACTTTTTATACCAAAGCTTTAGATCCTGATGAGGTCGGGAGATGGGGAAGGTCCTGTTTGCCCAATGCCTGTGGCTTTGCTTTCCATCAATATTCTATAACAGGGATTCCAAAAACATTTGAGTAGACTACTTTCAACCCTGATGCAGACAGTGTCTCCTGATCTCACTTACCACATGATCAGTGAGACCATTCTACATACTCTGTCATCACATAACATTCCTCTGGAAGGAGTGAATTTGCTTACATGGGAAACGTATTTTAGGATTTTTTTCTTCATGCGATATAGCAGTGGAAAACAAAGATAGCCATCAATTTTCACAGAGAAATACAAACATGCACCAAGTAGCCCTTCAGAAATACTTTTTCTAGCTTTAATACCATCAGAAATGTTTACTTTGGATTTTGAGACATTTGAAAACAGATCTCCCCTTTGCAGCAAGAAATCTGAGAGTGGCATGTATGGTTGTGCCAATAGCGGTAGTTCAGTGTGCTGTTCCTGGCAGGGACTTCTATCTGCTGCTTCAGAAAATGTTACAGAATTAACTGGCCACAGAGATATGCTTCTTAACCCATGTTAGCTAGATGTTGATTTGCCTTGAAGCCCAACTCTGTCCATAAACTCCTGTGGGCTTTTAGAAATGCTTATTTTGGATGTTCTTCTTACCCACACTTGTCCAGGACTTTTTTTGAGTTCCGCAGGACTCTTGACCTAAAACATACTTCATGGCATGAATCCCAGACTGATTGCATGTTCTAGTTAATTGTTTCATTCATATTCTATTCCCCACACCACAATTGGGAAGCAAAGTTTAGGTTAAGCATCTAGCTATATACGCCTGCTCTACACTGAAGTTGGTTTTTTTTTAGTAAAAGACAATCACCAAATTCAGAAGTACAATGAAGACTAACCTAATAAGGAAAAGATCTTGTTCAATGGTGAATAAAACTAGCAATATTTCTTTTTTGAATGAAAGCATCCTAACATTAATACCAAAGGCAGCAATAGAAAGATGAGGCCAGACATAGAAACTGACATGTCTTAGTTATGAATGTGATAGAGAAGCAAAATATGGGGTCTCTCTGTAACTTGTAGAAGTGGAAGTATCTAGTATTTACTGTTTGGCTGATGTCACTCGATTTAGAAGACAAGTTTCTTATTTATCGTCATTGCCAAAATCCCCTCTATTCTGGCACCTTTGAAACCTTCTGGTACAAGTTCAAAATTTTACACTTGTATTGAGTTTCTAAGCTATAAATTAAATAACTAGTGTAAATATGGACAACATAGTTAAACTATATAAATATAAGATTCTATTGAGCCTTTAGCCTGAAGTTTCTTACAAATGTTAGTTATGAATCCTTCTACTTAGCAAGTGTTGGGTATCACTGAATCAGTATGATAGTAATTTACACTGTACTTACATTCCTTAGTGCAAAAGAAATATGATGCAGAGCACAGGACAACTGCAATTACTATAGTGATTTCTGTATCCACATATTCATTTCCTATCTGATTTGGAGACTGATGCTGCCTCTATGTCTGCAGAATGCAAGCTGCTTATATGGTTACTGCTGAACAAGACTAGGGTTCATGGAGACATTTGCCCTAGACACAATAAGACTTGTGTGACATTTCATCAGTGCTGCATAAGCAGGTAAATTTTCATGGGGAAAAAAAATGCAGTTGGAACTTAAGGGCAACTCAGTATGTCCAAGCAGCTGCAGAAAATACTTTTTTTCTGGATTACTCATCTGAGTGTATCTGCCTTGTCCAATACCTGACTGCTTGTTCCAGCTCCTCTACCTGCTTAGCCACAGCTCACACCTTCCCTGGCTCTCCCTTCCCTTACATTTTTCAAACCTATCCATTTCTAAAATAAGCCCATTTAAAACAATTTGTAAAGCCAGAGATGGCTGAGTTTACCTGATTTTTTTAAGGACTCTGACTCTCTTTTTTTGTTCCTTTTTTTTTTCTAGTTTTTCATTTTATCATCAGGGCTTTAGGATAAAGACTGTATTATTTTAGTGTTTGCAAATTATCTAGTATAACATGTTACAGTCCACATTTCTGTCAGCCTTAAAAAGCAAGAAATTTTTCAGACACTACAATTCATCGTCATTGTTTGTGGCTACTGAAACATGGGATAATACACACACAGAAATGCAGATAGAGGTATGTATCCTTTATTTTTTGTTAATAATTGATCTGGATTGTAATTCCATCCAAAAATGCATATAAAAAATGGCATCATATCTTCACCAATTAGTGTTAGCTAGGGTAGTGCTTCAGCATTTCATTTACTGTCTTATTTAGTTGTCTGTATGCTATAACCTGACATCTGTTCAAGGCAGTGCAGAGTATCCTTCTTTACTTCGCACCAATAAGAGGAGGCTGGCTGTACAACCAAGGGCTTCCACTCTACAAGGATGAATTCTTATCATTTACTCTGAGTTGTCTCAGAGAGACAAGGAAAGGAACAGATCAAGAAATGGTGCGATCACATAGCATTGACTCGGCGCATCCCAGATAAAAGGTCCTCAAAGCAAAAGGGAAAAAATAATGTCTTGACCAAGATGGGACCACCACGTTCACACCAGTACAAAGTCCATCCTTCCTTTCACACAAGAGGATCCTAAAACAGGCTGTGAATCATAATGAAGGATGCCTTCAGATCTATCTAGAGTTGACCTGGAGTCTGCATTCACTGGGGCTTAGGTGTGGAAAGTGTTAACCTGGAAGAGGTTATCCTTTCCCAAGACCACTCATCTTAAGTTTCTTGCCTGCTTCCTTTTCTCCTGCAAGGTGTTAGTTTTGGGGATCTATTTTTCACTAAGTTTGTGTGTCACCATTGATGCAAAGAAAGAGAGAGAAAGAATGGGGGATTTAAGGTATGACCAGAAAATTAAGGGTGCAGACATACATCCACCTGCAAGACTGAGGTCTGGCTACTGTGCTGTCAATGTGTCTGGAAAATCATGGCTCCAGGTGGAGTGAAAAAAGGAGTTGGCATCAACACCTCTGGATAAGAGACAGAAGAAAAGAAAAGAAAGTAGAAGCAGAGAGCTCTTCCTGTGTGAGGATAGGAACCTGAGGTCCAGGTGGGAAGGAGGCTGGTAATGTGACTACAGAATGTAAAGGGAATTGTGTCCTAATAAGAAAAAAGACAGAATGCTCCTGGGGTGTAATTCTTATTGTATAGGTTGAGGGGGACAACATATAGATGTGATCTAAAAAACAGAGGACACTTTAAAAGTGCCCAAAGAGAGTATTAATGCTGCCTGAGTTTCTGCCCTTCTTCAGTTTTGCATTCAATAACAACTGAAATGCAGACAATTACTTCAAAAGAAGTTTGAGTCAGAATCTGTTGTCCTTTTTTTGACAAATATTCTGTTTTTCATATGATCCTTTTGAAGGCATGGGGTTATCCATTGTTTTAGGGACTCAAAATCTGACAACAGAAGAGTTCCTTCCTTTCCACCCTTGATATTTTGGATTGCATTCTTCACAGCCATGCTAAGTGTGATGACTCCTGTTTTTGTGATGTTGAAATTGTTGGCTAAAACCTTCATCTATGTGATGGAGTATCTGATTTTTCATCTGAAGAAAGGAGAGGAAGGAAGAAAGAGCAGTCTGATTTTTTTTTCTTCAGTTGAAGTTTTGTTTTCAAAAATAATAACAAGCATATTAGCTAAAGAACTAAAAGAAAATAATTAGAGATTAGGACTGCTTTCGGAGTTCTTTTGTAATGTGGTGTCATTAAAAGCAAGAAAGACTTGATATAGCCAATACACAAAATTAGTCTAGTCTGTTCTTAAACATGTGCGGTATCAGTAGGAATTCTTTTTACATATTAAAGGATAAGCAAATCTCTTAGTTTATATATTCTGGGAAATATTTGTTTGCTGAGTGCATGCTGAGCATTTTTCCTGCCTTTTCTCAGAATAGGGTCTAATCTCCCTGTGGTTAGCCAAACTGAATGCATAGTTCATGCAGTTTAAGGATTACTTAATTTAACAATCTCTGTATTTTGTACTTTTCATTTATGCCACTGGTGCAGCATGCCAGTGGCTGGATGTGCATTACAACTACAGTGTTTTTCATTTTGATTTTGCCAGCTTCATCTGATTTATATGAACAGCACTGGATTCTTACTGAGCCGGTACTGTTAGCATGTATAGAAGGAAAGTTTCTTTCTTCCTTTCATGTTAATGAAGAGAGTACTGATGAGAATGGTGCTAAAATAGTTCAGTAGAGGCAAAAATGCAGTAGGATCTGATCATCACCCCCAAATTCTGTCTTTTCAATTTAGATAATGGAACTGAGCTAGCTGACATGAATTGCAAAACTTTGCTAAAAAGTTCATCTGTCCTAAGGTAAGTTGCAAGACAAGATCTATGTGGCTAACAGCGGCAGAGGCAACAAGTGGGTCAACTTGGTTTTTGTTTATCCTGACCATCTCCATGATGCAGTTTATGAATTGACACCAAACCTATTTGTGTATCACTGGTTAGAGATTGTTGTGCGAAGGAATCACAGTCATACAATCGTCTTTCGAGATTGGAAGAGACCTTTAACATCATCAAATTCAACCATCAACCCAGTACTCCCATTGTATAACCACTAAACCAAATCACCCAGTGGCAGATCCAGACACATTGTAAACACCTCCAGGGATGGGGAAAGAACAAGCAAGCTGAACAATAACAGCAGATAACATGGCATAACAAGCAGATAAAGCTTAAAAAGCTTTAATATCAGAAAAAAAAGTCTACCTCGAGCCCAACCCTAACACACTTCTTCAAGTCTCAAAGATTCATCTTTGGCTTACTCCTCACCTTTGGCTCTCTGCCCTCAAACAATTTCTGTAAATATCAGGACTTCGAAACAGAAAAATGCGTATGACACTTCTATTTAAGTTACCTTTCTTGTATATGTGCTGTATACACCTCGAGTCCATTTTGCCATCTCTATACATGTTTCAGTTATTCTTACCTGGCAAACTCATAATCCACAGCCTGGACATCTGAGGAGCCATTCTTTATAATTTGCAGTTGCAGTTCCAGTTCAGTCATGGTCACAAATTGAAAGTGAGATTCATTTAGGAATGAGAGCAAAGGCTCATTTGTCAATATAAAAGCCATAGGGCTTCCATTTATTCAGCTCTTAACTTTCTTAGTGAGGTAGGGAATGAGCCAAGAGGCAGACTCAGTAGGAAAATTATCTACTCAGAGAAACAGGATTTAGATTAGCTGTTAGGAGACATGGACCTAGGACAACTGCAGAGTTAATGAAAGTGCTATGGGAACATAAGTACATTGATAGGGACATTTGGGAGAAGTAAGAAAAGACATTTAAAAGGCCGTGAAAGGGGTTAAATGAGCAGGAAGGCTGTTGCGGTCATTCAGAGGGTAGATAATTCTGCAAATTGGTTTGACAGTAGCAATGTCTGTTTGGAAAGGTAGATACAGGAAAAGTCTGACAGGTCCCTGAGCTGGATGTGTTCTGCCCAAGAGATGGCTTTATACATCGCATTTGCAAGGACTTTCTAAACAGTATTTCTTCCATAAAGGGACTCACTGCTTAATCTTTTGGAAAGTTCTACCTTGAGTGTGTCATGCCCATGATCATATCCTGTGATCAACTCTGAATTCAGAGCAGTTTCAGAATGAGTGTGATCCTTCACAGGCAGTCACCAGCCCTTACCCCCTAGAAACTTGAGGATGTTGCTGAGGACATGTTGCTTATCCATCTCCTTGGTTATCAAGTTGCTTAAGGGCACAGGGGTTCAGAGGAGGACTATGCATGGACCAGCATTCCCCATGCACTAGGGAACAGGAAGAGAATATTAATATTGGGAAACTCAATACTGATTTGCAGATCATCAGTTGCCATGTACCTATGCATGAACTCACTCAATGGCATCTGTTATGCTAATCCTAAAAGTTACAGATATCTGACCTAATTTCCCAAGACTGGTCTTCAGTACCACTGTCTGACTGAATCCCTGCAGAATGCAATAACCTTCAGGAAAGATAAACCACAGAGAGGGGAAAGGGAATGGAAAAGGGAGAGCTGCCTGCAGTGAAAGATTAAAAGGTAGATTAAGAGGCCTTTTTCAGTAAGGGGGCAGGATATATCAGACACTAGCCCTGATCACTCTATGGAAACAAGTACAGGAACACACTGCACAAGAGACATTATGATTGAGTAGGAGGAACAGCCCCCATATGATGGTCACCTGCTGTACAAGAACTTGATGTGAATAACTTTTCAAGAAAAAGGAAGAGATATTTTCCAGGTGAATAAAAGAATAAAGAATTGGTAATTATGATTACAAAAGACACACTGACTTACTATGAAAATTAATATTGGAATCAGATGAAGATTAAGATTTAATAAGAATATCACAGTTGTCCTAAAACTGTCTTAGAGGAAGCTTTGATACTCAAATTACTTTAATACTTGCTGCTTTTGCTTCCTTCAGCAATGACAAATTTCCTTTGAAATTACTGACACCCATCCCACCAGATTTTTATGTTAGCAGAACTCAGGAGGTAAAGTTAGAATTCTTTATTACTAGACTCAAAGTTGTCATGGTACCAGCAGTGCAGAGGCCATGATGGTGCAGGGATATGCGAGAGGCCAAGTTAATACAAAGAGACACTTAGTTTCCTTGGATAGCTGAAGAAAGCAGACAAGCTTTACAGTTCACATGCCTTTCCCAGTCAGTGCTCCAATAGTCAAGCTGGATGAGGGTAGTTCAAGCATTCAGTTCATATTGATGCCTGAAATTGCTAAGCAGAATTTGAGAGCCTGGTTGCTTGCTGCACTGGCTCCCTCCACCTGCTGTTTGCCCTGTCTCCTGCAATGACAAGATAAGCCACCACTGAACTGCATATGCACATGAGCAGGGGGCAAATGTGCCAGCCAGTGCTTGTCTTTCATTGCAGAACACATTCAAATCCGTGAAAGAAGATCACTATAAAAGATGTTGGTATTTATTTTATGGTATTACTAGTACAGCAGCTGCTAGACTGTATGTGACATCATTTGAAATGTTCTCAGCAAAATTTGCTACTTGTTCTGAGCACTGATTAATTGAATAAACGCTGTGAAAAGTTTGTGTATGCAGTATGGTCTGGGCAAAAATACATGTTTTATCAAAAAAGTCATTAGTTTGAATAGAATATAAAATGTATTAAAAGTATTTACTTGAAGTCTTCGAGCCTAACAAGTTGGCCAGGCTGATTGCCTTGAAATTAAACCCATGTATAAATAACACATTTTGAATAGTTTGAATCTTACTTCTTTTTCTCCTTACAGAATAACCAAACCATATCTTACCTTCCTCAGTTGCTTTTTGGAAGTATTCAAACATTGTATGATGCAATTGAACTCTAAATTTAATGTGAGCATTTGGTGTTTATTTCAGTACATTGTCAGATTGTTAATGTCAGATGTCATATGGATTCATTATCATGTTCAAATAGATTAAATATAAAAACAATTTATTGCAAAGAATTTTTTGCTGTGCGATTGTAAACCCAACAGCTGTCAAGTAGCATATTTAATGAAATATTTTTTTTTCAATGAAAGTTTAAACCTCTTCATCCTCACTTTGATATCCATGGATAGCATCAAAAACAAGGGACACAAACATGAATATAGCTTGTAATGGAAATTATTGCAGAACCAGTGTCAGTGAATTATTACAGAGACTTTTGCAGCATTCAATCTTCCCTGCTGGATTGCTTAATTGAATCTTTTGTCCATCATTTTAACAAAAAATGCCACTACACCCTGTATTTTGTGTGAAAACATCCTTGATAGCTGAAATTTAGAATTTCTACTCTTCCTGCCCTAACTTACTTTCTTTCAGAAACTTCTACAATGGTGACAAATTAGAAAAGCAGATCCTAACCTGAAGTGAGCGTATTTTCCCAGTCAGTGTCTCCTACATACTTTCAGATAGTAATCTGTTATCCTATAAGACATTTCATGTGAGTCCTTTGGAGTATTATTTCTCAGATCTCATGAATTTTCAAGTCTGTAAAATTCCACATCTGTGGATCAGTTGAAGCATTTTATTTTACTAGTTTTTAATGAGAGTGTGTTGTACACAAGCAGTCAGAATCTGCAACCATTTCCTTTGCCATTAACCAAAGGCTGTGTAGAACAGTAATTGCAAATCCCATTCATTACATATTGCAACATTAAGCTCTCCACGCTTGTGGGGCAAGATCTACCCTGGCCCATGCACTCCACTGGGAGCATTTCCCTGACCCCAAAACAAAACATGATACAGAAAACTGTCTGTATACAGCATGATGCTTTTACAGGTGAGACATTTGTACATCCACTGAACCTCAGGTGATCCACTCAGCCTGGAGCACTTAGGCAAGTGCTTGTTTCCTTGTTTTTACTTTCCATTTTCAGTGCCGAACATTCACTCCGTTAACATCCTCTCCAGCATAACTGCATCTGCAGCAAACTTCCTGATCCCATCAGAGAGTTTCTCCAAAGCCATCTGGTCTTCATTGTGGTTCTCAGGACATGCTTCAGCACCTCAATGTCCTTCTAGTAGTGAGGGGCCCAAAACAGAGCACAAGATCTAAGATGTGGTCTCACCAGTGCCGATTACCAGGACTGTGACTTCAGTAAAATAATGAAGTTAGATTTAGGTTTTCTAGTGACAGTCGAAGGGCTTTTTTGTAGGATCCAATTTCTATTTGTTGTGAGCTGATACAGCAAGTGGAGCTTTGCCTTTGTAAGGCCTGCTGAAAGTATGACAATTTCTACAAGCGCAAAGTACATGACCCTGAATTCCCTAGGTGGTCTGCCAGTGGGAGAGCTTGCTGCACTGGACTCTGGCCATCGCCATCATTTGTGGATGTTATCCTTAATTGCTAATATTAAAAAAACCCTGAAAATATATTTGCTTTTGCCTTTTCTTAGAAACCCACTAACTTGCATAAAGTGCTTTGGCAATACACATTCCCTAGTTTATCCCATCAGATTGGACCACAGCTGTGTGGGACGTGCTGTACTTCCTCAAGGGCAATGTTTTACACAAGCCAACAATATCAAAACCTTGTGGGCAGTGCAAGCCAGGCCTGCATAAGCTTTCAGAATGCACATCCATTTAACCAGCAAGTGTTGCAGTATATCTAATTAAAAATGATACATATAAGGCCTCTTATGATTATTTTTATGCATTATGGAGTTCCCTTGTGAAATGCGTACACATAGCAGGGAGGAGTGGGTGTCAGCAGTGGCTTTGAGCTAGCATCAATACCCAACTGATATGATGACATGTGATGACATGAGGCACCATAGCAAGGTAAAATATTTTGCTCCTGCAAAGTTTTATATTTGCGCTCTGAAGCTTGAAGATACTAGAATTCACCCGTGAAACATTTGCAAGAGTTTAGTAAGAGAAGAAAAGTTGTATTTCTTCAATCATACTGAAAGAAACAGTGTTTAATATCGACACTGTGAATAAGGCAACAAGGTAACTCTCTGCAGGCAATTACCATGGATCTGTTTATCAGCAATAGTAACCTCGGTGTAAGTTCACCCCTTCAGTCTTGCCTGAGAAGAACCTGAAGTGTAGATTAAAAGTAATTCACTGACCATTCTTCTTTCCATCTTGTTACACTGTTAATCTTGCAGCAATTTATTTTTGCTGTCCTTACAAGGGCTCAGTTTTTGTCCCCCGTTTCTTTATATTTCTACTCCTTGTAGTCTATTCGTCATTTCAACATTCCAGCAAAAATATCTGCAAGAAAAATCCCTGGTCAGTGCATATATCCATCATATTAACTTCCTGAAGATGGTCTAAAGGTGTGCCTGTGTTAAACAAGCAACTTTTCCCCCATTCATTTCAGAGCTATTGTTACAATACTTTGTCTATGTAGATATTTTAAACAGTGTTGTAAAAATCTTATCACTGTCCGCTTTCAGTAATAAGCAGAGTTCTGGAGCATAGGACCTTTACTTGCACCTTTGGTAACTGTAGCACTTCCAAAAATTTACCTTCAGCACTGACTTTTTTGAACATAGGGAGAAAATGCATTTCTTCTGTGTCTCTGTTTTCCCACCTTTAAAATGGAAAAATCAAGTTATTGGCAGTTGTCTCAACAGTTGAGATACACAGATAAAAGTGCTGCAGAGATAGAGATGTTTAATCCTAATAAAACAGTATCATTCCAGTGTGTTGGGGAGACTGGCTTTTTAAAACATCCTTAAAAAAATCTGGATAATTTTCCAGAGGGAGGCTGTGTGGCCCATGGAAACTGATTATTCAAACTAACTTTATTTTTTATCTCTTTGTTGTTTATTTCTGTACTTTCATTCTTTGTTGACACAGTTCATTGTAATTGGTGTGAAGACTTAACTGTATTGTCAGTACTGTACTCTAGAGTGCCCTGGCATATAATCATTGTAAGAAATAATTCAGAGGACAGATTTTGTTAAATTTATATTGTTTGCTTTATACATTGGTGTGCATTTTAACAAGATTAGATCATAAAAGTTTTCTGAAATTTAAAAAATCCCCAGGGCAACACATCACAGTGGAGACTCCTGGAGGAGAATTACCCTTCTCAAATGTCTCAGAATTAATATATTCCTTATATCATTATGGGAAGAGCCACTACCAAAAAAAGAATGCCTTCATAGCAGTGTTATGTGACTTCTATTTTGCTCACTGCAGAAGCAGCATAGAATGAGAAGCATGTCTGAATGAGTGAGAAATGCTTTTGCCACAGTTATACAATTAAATTTCATGTCACAGCAGAACCAGATCTAGAATTTCTGTCACAGCATCTTATAGGCCAGATAGCTGCTATGTGCTTAGTACCTCCTACCATGATCTGATTTCAGATACTGTGTTAGTTTAACACTGCATTATTTTTTGTCGTAGAATGTGATAAAGTAGAGGTAGTATGTTGAATTTTCTCCTTACAAGAACTTTGTAACATGGAAAAATGCCTGAAGTTTAGTTATTTTCAGATAAAAATAATATGTTGATTATGGAAAGACAGTTATATATTTAGCAATTGTCTTTTGATTCTTGTCTACTGTATTTGCACATCATCTTTGTATTGAAATGTTTAAACCTTACAGACTGTTCATCTTTGCTAGGATTGTGTTTGAAGTCATTAATAAACATATGAATATTTATAACAGAAAGAACTGTCTTGATAGAAGATTTTTCTTTTTTCTAATGGTTAAATCCAGGAGATAATTCCACATGACATACAAATTAAATAAAACTTAATAAAATAAAATGATTTCTCTTCTCCCAGGAAGAGGTTGAGGCCAAAGTGTTTGTAAAGTCTAAAACTCAGAGTCTGGGCAGGTCAGGCCTGGAGAGGATTAGGAATAATGTCAAAGAAGAACAAAACCAAGCACATTTGCTTCTTGTTTAAAGAATGCTAGCTCTTTAGCTGAAGTTTCTGTGTAGCTCCTGACATAATGTGTACCAGAAAACATTTTGTGAATAAAAGAATTCCTTGAAGAAATTACTTATGATTGCTCTTAAATGATTTCTTCGCTGAATGCAAAATGGGTTTCTCTTTCAAAATTGCCATGTTATTATTACACACTTTCCTTCTTCCTTATTCATTGCTGCTTACTTCCTCTCCTCACTGAAGTCATGTATTTTCAAATGCTCACTGACCAACACTGAATCAGAAGATGAATATGTTATCAACCTAAACAACAAGGAATCATTCATTTTAAACTTGGCTCTGGGATATGTACCGATATTGTATATGGAATAATGATTTTAACGGGTTAAAATTTATTATTTACATAAAGACTTTACTGCATCAGCAAAACTCAGGAATATGCCTTATAAGTAAAAAAACAAGCAAAATGCATACTTATGTATAACTAAAAAAAATATAAAGATATAATATTTTATCTTACTACCACTCCTTTTTTTTTTTTTTTTCTCTGCTCCCAAGGGTTTTCATGGCGAAATGCAAGAAATTTTAGAAAGGAGTTGTTCTTAGTACCTCCTGGAATTTCATTAAGTGTTCACGTGCAATTCCACATGCTCTACTTAAAAATAAATAAATAAATAAATATATATATATAAAAGAAGCATAAGAAAAGCATATGTGAGAATTTTCTAAGAGTTAAGAATACATGATAGGAAATACTTTCTTGATGCCTCAAATAACAATATTGCAGAAATTGATTTCTTACTCACACAGAATGAATAATCCAGAGACATTTTCTATTGGTGACACAGGAAAAAGTGACACTCATAGATTAGACAAAGATTTGTTCATGCTCAGTAAAAATATGAACTAGAGAGAAGAAATATCCCATGTGTTCAACATTACCTACATTCCTCTGAAAACATTCTAAGCACGGTGGCTTTTACAGAAAACAAAATAAAATTGCTAGGCTTTCACACCTGGCATAGTGAACACTGACAGATATATTGTGCAGTGTGCCATGACATTAAAGATTCTATAGTGAGTAGAGGCTTCCATATATAACCACTAGGCTCCACTGTCCTTTCATCTAAGTAATAAACTTGACAAGGTAACATAGAACTTCCAGAAAGTTATCTTCCATAAGATTTAATATCAAGCTGTATTAAGCATTATTGTTTTATAGAATAGCACCGATGAATCATGAATTGTACGCAGACATGATTTTTATTTCTGAATAAGGATACCTTCACTTACAAAAGTAATATCAGTCACCAGTGCAAGATGCTGATGTAAACTCTTCATCCAGTGTGGTTTCTGCTATATATTACATGGTCATAGTTATGAACAAAAGCCTTTCTGCAATATCTAGCAAATATAAAGTTAGGAAAGAAAACAAGAAGATAAAAATAAATTTATTAAATAAGTTCCTTTTCTCCAAACTTTAATGCCTGGAATGGGTATTCTAAGATAAAACAACATATTCATCAATATTCTTTTCAGATCTCACAGCCATAAGTTCAGTAACTCTTTAGAGAATAATATTCGAGGGCTTCTTCCAGCAGTTCTCAGTCACTATAACTTTCTTATTTAAAGCCATTTGATTTCTGTGGGGTGAGGGTTATACGCATATTTAGATGGGAGTAGAAAGGGGAAAAAACTGTGGAGGCTTCTACATTTTAAAGTAGGAACTGGATAAAGGAGGCCACAATTCTCCCTTATGTCCATATTTATGAAGAATATTCTCTATCAGCCCAACTGATTTCAAAGTCATAGAATCATGGAATCGTTGAGGTTACACAGCAGCTCCCAGATCTCGTGTCAAACCTTTGAGTGAGTACCATCATACCCACTAAAGCATATCATGAAGTACCATGCCTACTTGTTTTTTGAACACTTCCAGGTATGATGACTCCACTGGTTCCCATAGGAGCTTGTTCAAATGCTTAAGCACAGTCAATGTGAATATATGAAAAATATGTGAATAATAGGATTTAAGTAAAATAAACAGCAACTTTCAGATCCTGAATCCTGTTTTAATGCTATCTTTGATGTCACTGAATGCCCCTACTTCTATTTATCTATAAACTTAAGTCTTCCTTATTAATGCAGGATATTTGAGGGAAGATTGAGAAAGAATTAGGTTAATTTAAAATAGAATTATATTTAGTAGTAGAAAGTACAAATCTCATTAATAAGAAGAATAACCTCTGTCAAATGGATATATAGTTTCTGGTAACAGGAAAAGAGAGAAAAAAATTAGCATGGGTTAGTTAACCAGACCACAAGTCTTGTACTCATTGTGGCTGTGAATTAAAAACAAGCACCATCGTAAAAATATATCCAGAGAGGTATCATCTGGAAAACACCAGGTAGCCTGTGGAAGCCTTCATCTAGAAAATTCTACTAATTTTTTTAGGTGCAGTTGTTCAAATAGAATACAGATATAAAGGAGGCCTGCAGTGGCAATCAGGGACACTAAATGAGGAAAAAAAGGCTTGTTTTTTAAACCCTAATAAAGTAAAGACTGAGAAGAAGTAACAGCTGCTTGCTACAGATACGTCGAGTAGGTGCATTTTACCAGACAAAAAGAATAACTATCAAACTTGTCATAAAAAACTTAGGCAGGACATTAGAATAGTATTTCTAACCATGAAAGGTACAAAACTCTAAAAGAAGATTCCAGTAGGAGTAGTGTAGGTAGGCATTCTAACCACTTTTTGATTCCTTCATGAAAAGGACTGTATGACATGCAACAGCAAGAGATTGATACGCTTTTATGCTGTCAGATATATAAAATTAACATTATAATTCCCTCTAAGTTTTGGTTATAAAGATGACTTTTTAATGAGAGACAAGAATGTACTTGCTCATGTAACAGAGGAAAATTCGAGAATGCACATGGTTTTAAGGGAGGAAAATGTGAGTAGAACTGCATACAATTTTCTAGATGAATGCTTTCAAGGACCACTTGATCTTTTCTAGAAAACCTCTCTCTGGCTATATCTTGGAATTGTGTTTGCCTTTCCGTAGAATAGAATTTCATTATTCAATGGATTTTTTTATTAGTCTCATAGAAACTAATGGTTTGGGTTGGAATGGACCTTGAAGATCATGTAGTTCCATGCAGGGTCGTCTTCCACTAGACGGAGTTGATCAATGCCACATCCAGCCTGGCCTTCCAACACTTCCAGGGATGGGATGTTCACAGCTTCTTAGGTAATCTGTTCCAGTGTCTCACCATGCCCACAGTGAAAATTTCTTAATCTGTCCTATTATGATTAAAAAACATTACCTCTTGGTATTTAGAATTTGTCTGGAAATGGATATAAAGAAACAAGAAAATGTTTGTAATATTTGAGAGTGATTGTATCCTTCTTTGTGTATAAATATTAGCTAATTGACTAGCATTCGGTCCAGCAATCCTGAGCTGATCTTAGTAAGCTATAGAAAATAATTGGATATATGTAGAGACTGTACCTGTTCCACTTATTGGATGTTTCTAGTTTTCATCACTTATATTTACCAAATACAGGCTGCTGTAAAATTGCCACATTCCAGTATTGCTGAGGAAAGTTATTCCAAACTTTGGTTTACAAGTGGCTTTTGTCTACTCTGCACACAGACCAGGGCTTTTTCCATTTTGAGAGAGATTGCTTGCACATATTACGAAGCTTTGAATTTAAATCAATCCAGAAACCGTAGTCGGTACAGAATGTGACACCTGATGCTTAACCACTGCATTTTGGCAGCATATAGGTGAAACTGAATTCTCACAAATGGCCATGTGGGTTTCCAGATGCCGTTGAAGATATGGATTATTTTGCAAGAATGAACTAGAACTGGCCATGCCCCGCAAGCAGTTTTATACCCTCTATCCTTCGGCCACAAGTCTGCTCAGTGGAAGCATTTGAGCTGGATCACAAAAATAGAAAAAAAGAATAAGTGACAAAGAAAGGTGGAGGACAATGAAAGATAAGGATTTTTTCTTTCAAGGACCTTCAGCTTTGAATCTAGTTTTTTTCTGTCTCTTTTATGGTCTTATAGTACCAAAATTTAATTTTCTTGTGTGCTCATGAGAACATTAACCTCTTTATCCAGACTGTGAAAAAAAATCAAAACAGAAGAAAATAGCATCTGTAAGAAAGGAAAATGCTGTTGGATTTTATTTTTACTGTAGAGTTGCTTTGTCAGTAGAAGAGTATAGAAGCAACCTTTAAATACCGGGTTAAAGATCGGGATACATACTCTGCTTTTATGTGTTAGATTTTAAAACAGAAAAACATGTTGCTTGCGTTGCAGTAGGCAATGTGTGACTGAATCCCTGGAGACATCAACTACCACTTCTGCTCTCCATAATATGAAATTTCAGTCATAACTTCTTTTCTTCAAGATCCCAGGCATCAGTACTAAAAACATCTATTTATTATACTCAGGATATGAAAGAGATGTACAAAAAATCTAATGTCAAGGTTTCCTCTGTTTGTTTTTAATTCCAAAGAAAGACTCTCATTCTTTCTTGCGTGGGGATTTTGAGGAAGATGACAAATAAATTACAAAGCTTGAGAAAATTGCTTCCAGACAACACTAGAAAAGAACAAAAAGCCACTGAAACCTTTTTACTCGGCCTTGGTTTCTTTCAATGTAAAATAAAATAATAAAATAAAATAATAAAATAAAATAATAAAATAAAAACTCATCTGGTATCAGAAACAGAGGATTAACTTCAGAATGATTTGAGATTGTGATGAGTAAAATACAGATTAAATGAAAAAGCTTTGCTTGTGTATATAGACTTGAAAAGTATAGATAGCTAATTGTGGCCTTCCAGTACCTAAATCCTCCTACAAGAGAGCTGGAGAGGGTCTTTTTACAAGGACATGTAGTGATAGAACCAAGAGGAAATGGTTTTTAATTAAAAGAGGAGAGATTTAGATTAAATAATAGGATGAAATTCTTTACTGTGGGGATGATGAGGCACTGGAACAGGTTGTCCAGGGAAGTTGCAAGTGCCCTGTCCTGTGAGTGTTCAAGGCCAGGTTGGACGAAGCATTGAGCAGTCTGATTTAGTGAAAGGTACCAGACTGTGGCAGGGCAGTTAGACCTAGATGTTGTTTAAGATCCCTTCCAAACCCAATCATTCTATGATTCTCTGAAAAAATAGTTGTTTTAATTAAATATTTTCACCTTAGGAATCAAAAGTTGAGGGATTTGGGTTTTGGTTTTTGGGTTTTTTTAAGTTCTCATGATCAGGTCTTATATTATTTTAGTAAAAAAAATAAAAATACCACTGCAGCACACTTTTCTGCATGTGGAGACCTCCGTTAGTACCTCTCACAATTGTGTCTTCGTATGTTTTGTGTTGGCAGCACTGCACTGGAAAACATACAAATTGCATCAGAGCATCATGACATCATGTAACAAATGTACCAAAATAAGTAACAGGGGAAGAGTTGCACATATCCTCGCCGCATTATTCTCCTTTGCTTTCATCCTTCCATGACCCAAAATATTAAATGCATCTAGTTAACAGATTGACAACTGCGTATAGCAGATGGGAGTTGGGACACTCCAGAGATGTTTCAGAAATGCACAGCATAATGGTAACATGTAGATCTGGTTGGGAAAGTATTCCTGGGACACAGTTGTAAGACTCATACCTCATACATGAGACCTGACACCTGGCTTCCACTAAATGGGTTTTTTTTGTGAGTGGGTGATCAGGAGAAGTGGATAGGCTCAATTGGTTAGGTCATGGTGCTAATAATGCCAATATAGGGGTTGGGGGCTCAATCTCCATAAGGGCCATTCATTTAAGAGTTGGACGTGATGATCTTTGTGTGTCCCTTCCAACTCATAATATCCTGTGAATATCAAGAAAGATATTATTATGTTCAATATTTCAGTGATAGCATCTTCCAAGAAATTGTATCAACATTTAGCCCAAAAACATTGATATGTTTTAACTATAATTGCACTGAACATAGTATATAATGTAGATGTATGAGAAAAGTACCCACTGTGCCCATCCACAGTATAATTTCTGAGAGAAATGCATAACTTTTGGAAAGTGAATGCACAATGAATGAAAGGACTTGCCCAAGTAGCTGATTAGATAATACCAGGAATAAAATTCCATAATTCCACTCTCCAAAGCCCCAGCTACAGAAATTGTCAACCAACAGTTGAATAAAACCTGTTTTTACTTATTAATGAAATTGTAAGAAGCTGTCTTAGTCAAAACATGTTCCAGTTTATGAAAGCATCTATTTGTCTTGGGGAATTTGACTGTGATTTTCAAGCATAAAATTCAAACTATTTCTATATTTAAAATAAATGACGTTGCAAATGAAAAATATATGTTCCCTCCTCGCTAAGCTACAAAGGCAAATAAAAAATGGAAGCTTTTCCTTTTAGCCAAGTCTTCTCAAACCAGAAATAAGTCCCAAAGAGAAACAGCAGGCTTGGCTCCTTCAAAAGCAAGGCCTAAGGCAAAGCAAGAGCCTGGTAGTGCTGCTTTCATCTGGTTCAGCTCAAGCAAACAGACGAACTTCTCAGCTGAGGAATGCAAAGTCCTTGCCACTGGGTCAAGTCCTGGGAGGGGAGTGTGGGCAGTGCCCTTTCTCTCCGCTTTCACAACGCTGTGGAAAAAAAAGACACCCACCCATGTACTTGCACTCACGTGCCCATTCACACACATGCACAAACAGTTTGTGCATGCACATGTTCTTTTCAGTGTTTGCAAAGCTGTCTAACCTGCCTGTCTTTCGGGTTTTTTTAATGTAATTCAGCTAAAGCAGACTTCTCTGAGCTGGAAAGGAAGTATCAATAACAAGAATTTGTGTCTCACTAGAACAACACCTGACTGCTTTGTATGAATTGCCTGTGCTGCTGTGTAGACACTCCTAATTCACAAGCACATTCTTCTGGCATTATTGCCGTTGTTATGAATTTTTATGATCCCTCATCATTATCTGAAAGGAACTGACATTAATTTCAGCAGAAAAAAAAAAAACAAAAGCTCAAGTAAATCTATTTGAGCCTTCAAAAACATTTGATGAATTATTAAAAAAAAAAAAAAAACAAAAAAAAACCAAAACCTTTTCCAGGAGAGGTTCAGATTACATACTAAAACAAGAAAAAAAAATCACTGAAAGAGTGGTTAGGCACTGGAGTAAGTTGCCCAGGGAGGTGGTGATGTCTCCGACTTTGGATATATTCAAGAGTTGCCTGGATGTGGCACTTTGGGATATGGTTTGCAGGTGATATGGAGATGACTGGGTGATTTGGAGGTCTCTTCCAACCCTGATGATTCTGTGATTCTATGATATATAAGAAAGTATTGCATAGTTTACTGTGTAATCACAGATACACGTATCATATAAATCACTGAAACTGCAATGGGAATGCAGCAAGGGCAGTGTAAATTACACTGGGATGCGGTTACATCACAATTTTAATCTAAACTTATGGTTATTTTTGAGCTGTGTGATTTACTCTGGAAGAATCCTTTAGTCAGGTTATCTATCTGAATTCCGTGAGGTGATATACTGTAGCAGGACACTTAGAAACGTGGGCCTACATTTTGCTGAGAAGTCTCATTTCTTTCCGACAGAGAATTCTTACGTGAAAACCCTGAGGATACAGATGAGGACTCTGTTTCTGGCTATTGGTGGCAGTAAATCACCAAACACAAGGTAAGAGTATCCTCTCAGCCTCATCTCCTTTATTTCACTGGCTGTTCTCCCTCTGTTTGTGTGGTTTCAGCAGTGCATACTTTGATTCTTTCTAAACCATGAAAACTTTTTTTGGTTTAATAAGTTTTAAAAACTTATTTTGGTTTATCTTCTGTCCAGGAGTTTAATAACACTCCTGTAACGCAGCAGAGTACAAAACTGATGCTATCCGACAGTGTTTTGGATTGTCAATCTATTTAGAATCTGCAGCAGACCAGCCCTGCCAGAATGCAAATGTCCATGCCCATCGCAGGTCATTAGAGCCAGAAGCAAGCTGATGGTCACGCTTTCCCTTTACCTTCCCTTTGTCATTCAGTGTATGCTTTGGTATCAGCACAACAGCTCTTTTCACTGAGGGAGAGATGGAGTTAAGATTATCAACATTCTGAAGACGATATGCCTGGATTTCCTGGTACTTGATGTCAATGCACACCTCTGAAGCCTTCGGCTTTTTTTGGCAGTGTTTGAGCAGTTCTCACTGATTTCAAGTGAATGGATAATCCCATCTAAATAACATTGTTAAGTTCAGGACAGAATGTATCCCATTCCAAAACAAAGAATCATATATCTTTAGTGAATTTTGTTAGGATGACAGAGCTGAATTTAGGTTTTGCATACAATCACTGTCTTATCAAAAGACTTCCATAAAGCATAAGAGCAAAAAAACAGAGCTAGTTTTCATGCCATCACATTATAGCAGCCAGCACAGTGATTACTAGCTTCTGATAAGATGCACTCCATAGGTATCTTTCACTTCTGACTTGCATTTGACAATTTTTTTAAACCAGCTAGTGCCACTATATCATCTTGTTTGACTTTCTGCACAAGGCATACTATTTCATTCTCTAACTCCAGTTAACAGGATGGTGCAGTGGTAAAATATATGTTCTTAAAAGACAGATATGATTTGAAGACTTCAGAAGAGCAATTCAATTACTTTCTGTTGTAGTTTGATGCAAAATGATTCAGTAATATTAAACATTTATTCTTAAGGTTACTGCAGTACCTATGAAATTTTGACCCGGGCTCAAACCTCATTATGATAAGTTTCACATGCACATAGCACAACTAACGGGATGGGTTGCCAGTTTACATAATTATCCAAAGAAATGCTAATCTCTTTCTTTTGGCCAGACTCCTGTCCAAATTGACTATGAATTGTCTTGCAGGCTGTCTTGCTGAGTTTATTTCTGTTGATTTAATCCACAAGTTAAAGTTTAGTATTTGGTTATTTTGTTGCCAAATTTCACACTGTTAGAACAAGTTTTGTCCGGAGTTACAGATCACATTTTAAGTAAACTAAACAATAACATGGAAATAATTTTCTGTAGCTGTACCTACACATCTGTGTCTGTGGAACATGATATTTTAAAGGATTCAGTAGAATAGATATGATGGTTGTGTTTCTGGTGAATAAAAGTTGAGTGTGCAGTTCAACCAGATAATGCTAATCATGACACTTCAAAATCACTTTAAGTTCTTTGGGACAGAATATGTTTGTGTTTGAATGGGGGTATAAGTGGGAAAAAAAAAAAAAAGAGGAAATCAAAAAGAACAAAAATGTACATGTCCTTTGTTCTCTTTTTAACACCCATACATTGTACACTACAAGCATTTTTGCCTTTTCTCCACAACCAACTCTGTATTTTGAATACATAGCCAGTCACAACCCATGCATCTGCTGTTGATATTTCTCAGGTTTGATTTCATTGCTTCCATTATATGTGAGTTATCTCATAAGTGTTGTATTAGCTTTTGAAAATGGATGTAAGACTACAGTGAAATGTGCAGTTTGTAGGCATAGCAGATTTTCTTTATAATTTTTTAAAAAATGGGAAGATTTTCCTAAACAAAAAAATATTACTATCATTTTGAATGTGTCAAAAAGCCCAACTAATTCTCTTGGGGAAATGAATAAATTAAATACTTAAACTACACTCTGTTATTAAACTTTAAAGATGTGCAGGTAAAATGAGAGTTTTATGTAAATTGGGGACAAATCAGATTTTTAACAGATTTTCACAAGGTCAGAATTTTCCACCACAAAACAGACTGAAATATTTGAAATTGAGAATTTCAGATAATGACAATTATTTAAAAGGTATTGTAACATTAGGCCATTTCCTTTAGATTTTCTTATTTCAGTTTCTGTGCTATTGTATAAAGGCTGCTAAAAATAAAACAAGAGAACTTGAAAAGATTTATGAAAAGGAGCATCCATTTTACTCATCTTCTTTAGGGCTTGGATTCTTATCTTTGCATGAAGCATTTTGCTTGTGATAAGTTTGCCAAATAGAAAAAAGAAATCTTTATAAGGATTCTAGTCAGCTTGATATAATAGAAAAATATGTTAGAAGTGAAGCCTATAAAAGACTAAGTTTTAAAAGAATATCAACCTCCAGCTCAGCTCTACCATACAGAGGAGGTCAGCAGCAAATTACCAGAGAACAACAGCAACTTTTTTTTTGCAAGTCACTGAGCTTTAATTGTATATGATCAAAGAAAATCACATTTTTCTATACAGTAAATTGCAATTACAATGAAAAACTAAACAGAAGCAGTTTTACTCTTTTATCTCTTATCTGAAACTTGGAGCTCTTCCCTCTCTGCCTTTCAGCACTTGTCCTATTTAATATTAGCCCAGAATAATTGAACAAACCTGTTTCAAAGTCTCTATATCCTAAAACCCCCAGATTTTAAAACCTCCGAATGTTTGCTGCAAAAAATTAAATCAAGTTTCTGCGTGGTTTATTGGGAAAAAAACCCACAACTTGTCAAATGCCTCCTCTTTTCCTCATTCACTTACCTAATTTGTGGCTTTCGGTCTGTGCCATGGTCTGCCCTCAACCTTCTCCTTGCTTTGAATTTTTAAAAGGAGAACGGGTTTAGTTGTGTCATAATGCCTGCTGTGTGGGAAGTATTTACTGATGGAACGCTGAACTAGCAAAGCTTTAAATCCTGTTGGAGCAAGAACATAGCCAACAACATTTACATAAAGAAATAACTTTTTAAAGTACAAGCATCATTTTTAGTACAGACTAGCACTTAAAAGTCTAAGTTGTGCCAAAAGTTATGTTTGATGGACATATTTTGGAAGTCAAATTGGAAATGTTCCATAAGCCTCCTTCACTAAAACATGAAAAGTGAGGCACTTCCCTGTTGAGTGTTGTCTACATGCATATTCACATTATGATGTGTTTTTATATTGCAGGTGCTTAAGTAAGACTTTTTTTGCCTTAGATACACCTGAAAGGTGGTGTTCTTCCTACACATGCCCATGTCCATTACATGATCTTGGCTATTCAGCTGAATCGGAACACTTAGTGAAAATAAACATTTTTGCCAAATCAAAACTCTTTCTGCATTTTTTTCTTTCCAGACAAAATGCGAGAGTTCTTTGGGTTTGTTTCTTACTATTTTTTTTCAGGTGTATATATGACAATATGAAGATTGCATTCTTTTTCTTTGTGGTACCTTGAAATTTCCATTTATGTTAATATTTTTCCTCCATATTTCTGTCATGGCCTTGCCAGTTTCTGCAGGTAGTTTCATCTTTCATCATCGCCATCTTTTAGCAAGCATATTTTTGCTGTAGACACTTACGTTTAAGTTTTGAACAGATACTGAAGTTGCTGTTCTTTTAGTTCCTGGGCACAAAGAAAGTGTGATTTGAACATGCATAAGTACTTCTTGGCTAGACACTGTCTTCTTTTTGAATCCAAATAGTCAAGAGGTTTTCAAACAGTCTAGTCTTTGGCACTCATTCTGACTACTAATCCATCTTTGTTGTCAATTCTGGAGGAGACTGATGACCTCAGCTGTGAGGGTGTCAGGTCTTCTAAACTGGCATTTAAAATACTCTTGCACCTTCACTCTCCTGTTTTCCAGGTACAGGGCAGTTCCCTTTGACCGTAGGAGTACTGGCAGAAGAAGCTTGGATAGAGTGCTGAAGAAGAATGCAGAACCACAGCCATTGGAAGTAAGTTTTCTTTTTCCTTCAAAACTCATCCATATGCATTAACACTGTGGGTGATCCCATGCACTTCATATACTCGATAATTACCTGAAGGTACAACGCCTGTTATAGCTTCTTCTGAAACACAGAGTAGGGGGTCTAGAGTCAAAACAGTCATTATTGTGTAGATCCAGAAACTGTATTCCTACACAATAACAATGCCAGAAAAGAGATGAGAAAGAATGGTAAGGCTCTGTTCTGAGTAAAGAGAGAAAATAACTCATGAAAGTCTTTGATGAATTCTAGCAGTGTGGAAACTGTTCAGAATTTCAAGCTAGTTCTAATCTGTTCTAAGAGCAGCAGGAAGAATGGGAATGAAGTGGTATGAGCTGAAGATGTTCCCTGAGTAAAACTGTTTTACATACTTCCAGCAAGGCTCAGAGTATAATAATACCAGCTACAATTTATAATCGTATTTTTTTGTTTCCTTCACTTTTATGAGTCTCTAGTCTTGAAATCAAGAACTTAAGCTTTTGATTTCCTTGATTAAACTTTAGTTTGTGATTCTAAGCTTGTCTGGTGAAAAGCCTGATTCTAGATAAAAATTTGAAGAAAAACCAAACCAGACTTCTCTGGAGAGTAACTAATCCAGCAAAACTGTTTGTGTAGGCAACAGCCTCCCTCCCTGCAAGAATAAGAGATATGACTTTAACCAGGATATAATGATGCCTAAAAGTGAGTTGCCAAACTATTTTGAGATAAGAAGCACTCTTTGCCACCGTGCTGGGTGTCCCAGAAGTAATTTCCAGGAGGAGCATCCTGAATTACATAGGTTATACAGTTTTATATGATTATCTCCTTAGACTATCTGGCAATTACATCATCATTACACACCCCTTCTCTAACTGTCCCTCCCATGGTACTGCTTTTGCCATGCCTCTGGCATGACTTCCATTTTGAGTCAGGGGGTCTTAGAGAAGACCCCTATCTTCTTCTTCCTTGTTGACCTTTGGTTCTTGGCACAGCACCACATCCTCTTGAACAGTTCCAAGGCCTTTTTGGATCAGATTTAGCTACCGTTACTTGGTGTTATGTCTCCTTTGTGGTCCAATTTTCACAAACAGCCGGAGTCTTTATCTTCCTAACATTCCTGTCTATGGAAAACTCTAAGAAAAGGCGAAAAGCTGCATTTTAGATCACTAGGAAACTTGTACGAAGTTGCTAAAAACCTGTATAATATTAGGTTATAATCTGAGATATGACTTTCACCAGGATATAAGGACTACCTTGAAAGAGCAATGAATAAGTTTAGGGTTTAGTGGAAGAAATATCATGTATAGCTACAGATACATCTCAGATCATCAGTGTGCTAGTTTTTTTAAATTAACATTACATGCTTCTGAAAATTTCACCACTGATAAATATTTCTTAAAAACAACCTATTAAATCTCATGGTTTTGAAAAACAGAAGAAAATTTTAGAATCAGACAATGCTGATGCTTTATCAGGAAGATTATGTAGCCAATCTTCTGAAAAATGTCCTGGTAACAAGTTATGGTCTTGTCTTCTGAGGATTGAAGAATTTGCCTTTCTTCACAACTCCAGTATTATCTCAGTTTTCCTAAAATCATCTGTCATTACGAAAGCAAAATAGCTGAATCATGAATTCTAATTTTAATTTGGTCTATGTTCTTCAAGACAGAACTTAGCATATAACTGTGAATGAATTACTACTCTGATTAGGATTTCTTCCTATACTCTTAACAGGATGAAATATTCTGCTAGACTGAGTCCACAAGTGATCTGATTCCACTGACCACCAAATTAAAGGTTAACTTGAAGACCAGGGATGAAACTTCTTTTTATCTTCTTCTTTCTTCTTTTCAGTCTACTTTAGAAATCTGTGAAAATTTTGTGCATATTTATTAATGTCTGCTGCACAAGATTTTTTAATTCACTTGATAATTCAGACTTAATGTTGAACTTTTTTGTCTTTTTTGACATGTACAGATTAATTTAAATTCAGGAAGTCACACCAAAAATCCTCAATTTAGTAGTTTTGTCTATGGTTTTAATGGAATGAAATAAGTGGAGTAGTTGGTGAAAGTTAAAAAGGGCTAATTAAAAAACAATCAACCTTTTACCTCTTTCTCCAAGAAAACCAGTGTCTGGAATCTTATAAAATTTAGGCTAATGGTCTATCAGAAAGGAATGCTTGTAAACCTAATGTCTCGATCATGCACAGATACTAAATATTGGGCAGATGAGAAATTCTAGTAGAAAATATTCTATTTTCAAGAACTATTTCCAAGATCCAGTCAATCACTACAACATTGTTATTTGTGACACTGAATATGGGTTTGAGCACTGCACAGATGAGTTAGTTACAAGAACTTCAGATTTCAAGATCTGATGGTAGGCTGTTGTCAGTAGAGTCTGTGATACCTGCTATTTGATAATATGCCCTTTGAAATGCTTAGCGTCATCATTTCTTATTTCCCTAATCCTAAGAGGCTCTTAATAACAAATTCATTAGAAGAATACAGTGAATATCTGGGTCCTGATGTTTCAGCCTGGGGCTACTTGGTACTAATATCCCTCTGCTGTCTCAATAATGTATTTTCTAAAACCTTGAAGCATGACCACTCCACTATCTTCCTGTCACGCTTGTTTTTATGTAAGCTGCAATAGACTCCAAACTCTTATCTCACTTGTGACATTAGCCCAAAAGCAAACACAGTTGGAGAACATGACTCGGGAAGGAGGGACCATCAGATCTACTGCATAAGACAAGCATGAAATAATCAATCTCAATCAATGTTTCTTGCAGGATAAGTGTGCTTTCTCCAAGTCCTACCAAAGACAGCAGCTGGCAGTGACTTTCTGGTTGAAATAAATATTGAAGCCTTCTCTGCATTCTTAAGAACGTTTCTCTCATCTATTTCCTTCAGAGCCCGGCTTTGAATCAGCACTATGCTGTAGGCAAGCAGCTTGATCCTCTCTGGAATATCCCAGTCTGTATTCATGGTGCTTATTGTTTCTTTTGACGCCCTTGAGAAAACAAAAAATTCCCCCTTCCTTCTCCTTTCCAGAAGTTTCAGTTTGACATAGAATACAGCAGACAGGGAGAGGTAAAAATGCAACCTTCTTGGTTGCCAGTGAAGCAGTCTCTGTAAGATAACAGGAAATACACACTGGATTTATACAATAAACTAGAAACAATCTATCATTTGTAACCACAAAACTATAGGAGCAAAGTGTTCCAAAATTAGTTACCTTTTAGTAACAACTTGGATTTAATAAGACTTTATTCAACTGTACAGAAGTTGAATTTTGTCCACTATTATTTCACCTGTTCCGGGAAATAACAATTTGTTCCTTTCAGCATATAGGACACTATTCTCATATCTGAATATTTTATTCTTGAGTTTCACAATGGACAGATTTTATTTTCAAATAAAATCCCTTGCATTTAGATTTCTTACAACAGTACTAGTTCTCAACAAGATTCTGTGAGTTGTATGATCTTATTTTATATGGGTTGTGCTAAACATATTTCTGATATGGAAAACTCCTTCAACACAGAACTCTCAATATACATCTGAACAATTTCTAATCATTTAAAATCACTTGGGGATTATTAAACCTGAAGACTTCCTACTCCTGCCACTGGATGAATAACATACTAGAGAAACTCCCAGTGTCTGTCTGTGGTACTCTCTGCTAGTCTACAAGTTCTTTGATTCAGATTCTGTTGCTTTGAGTGTGCTTCTACAGTATTTGGCTCCTGCCTTCATTCAAATACCAAGATAATAATAATAAAATATATATATAGCTTTAAGTATCTTATTCTGTAAATGCAGAATTTGATAGAAGGACTATGACTTCTTTTGTTTGCAAATCTGGATTTTAGGGAGCAGAAAGTCATATCTGTTTTTCCCAAACAACAAGGGAAGCAGGAAAGTGGTCATATATTGTTATCAAATTTAACTTTAGTAGCCAGTTGTAAGAAAATTTGAGTTTCCTATAGTTACACAGAATCTTATGTATCTCTATAAAGAAGTGAATAAATGGAACTGATCACATTTATTTCTATAGCGAATATATTAATATGACTGCTAGTACATTCCAATATAAAATAAGTACTCACAAAAGCTCTTAGAGCAGCAGTTTTACACTCCCACAAGGCCAGTAATTTTTGCAACTAAATGCAAAACTAATTTCTCCAAATTAAGGTCTCCTCAGTAAGTGTTTTAGCAAAGGTCTCAACTTAACTACAAAACTGATGAGAAAATACTGGTGGCAAAAGTGAGCACTTTTCCATTATACAAATATGTTTCACAATGTGTAAGCATGCCTATATGTTTCTGTTTGAAATGCCAAACTAATAAGAAAAACCTGTTTCAATGTCATTGTCTTATTACATTGTGTTGAAATTATTAAACAAAATATAAGTTATTAGTATGCTAGGAATTGGGGTGTTTTTTTATTCATTAAGTCAGTGAATATAACCTACAAAACTCTTTATTTCTTTTCAACTAAAGGTGAGAAGTATAGGCTTCTCAATATACTGTCAAAATGGACAGCTGAAAAGTGAAAAGCTATAAAAAACTGAATCAGGGTGAGAGTGAATGCTTAAGAAGAAAAATTGTTTCATCTTGAAAACCCATAATCATCAAAAGCACCTGCACATTAAGGATGTGCAAGAAAACTAGTCAACACTGGATCGCAACTGGTCTGTCTGTGCCAGCCCCACCTCATTTTACTTGATGGATGGGGAATAAAGCTTCTTCATGGCTCAGAATCCTCACTGGACAGATGACTCCTGTCTGTCAGCTGTTGGCCAGCCACATGAATGAGTCTGGAGCACTGTACAACCTTCAGGCATTATTTTGTATGAGCCTGGCTTAGATTAAGTCAGTTCTTATCTCAGAATCTTTTGACTCCTTTGATATCCTTTGATACTACTGATTACCTGAATAGTGTGAGAGCAAAGGTAAATAAACATAAATTTTTAAGTAAATGTCCTTAAAATTGTCTCAAATATTTCTCCACTTATTCTCCTGTATATGCTTTTTGTGGGAAAAAAAAGGCCCATTCAAATATATCAATACTGGAGAAATCTGTACACTTGCAGCACTGAAACCTTCAACTTGTTGTTATATAAATGTGCTTACATTGCTCTCCAAAATCAGTTCCTGGTCTCCTTAGCAACATAGGCTGCAAAGACCTCAACAGCCTGGTGTTCTGCTGCATATACGAGCTTCCAAGTCAACTGGAAGAGTTTTGGTTTAGGGTTCAGAACTTCCCTTAGACCAGTTCAAGCTACTCGTGACAGGCATTCTTCTTTTCCTTATAGTCTCATGAAAGCTATAATTCATTGAAATATATACACAAAGAAACAAGAGGAGCTTCTCAGGAAAGAAAATTTTCATGACAGAACACTGAGCAATTTCTCTCCTTCTCCCTCCCCCATTCTGTGCCTCACGACCAGAGAACAAAAAAAAAGCTCCCATTAATCACTTATTCACATAAGGATACAAGAATGTACACAAGATTAATACTATCTTTCCCAAAACTTCAAGAAACAAATGCATTTTTCTTGCATTGTAAGGCAGAAATGTGAGAAATCCTGTTTACTGTTACACCTGTCAGCGTCACCTGCTGTGAGGTGCTATTACAAGACTAGCAGTTAACACTGTCATGCCTGGCTTTAGTCACTGAAGATTTAAATTTGTTCAGGAAATGAAAATCTCCTTTTAAATCATTCCTTGCCACGTCTTTTCTAGTTAGGCTGAGGTTTTTTTGGTTTTTTGGTGTTGTTTTTAAACTTCATCTTCATGCTTGTTCTGTACACATACAAGGTAACAGTATTTGCGTTTAGTGTTAAGACTGATGTTGTTGCATTTCACCAGTGATCCCTGCACTTCTGCTGCACTCCTTGATGTCAACAAATCAACAAGGAAATCATTAATGAAGGCAAAATCATATGCATTTATTCTCAAATATTATGTTATACAAAACATTCACAACCTTCTCGATTCTCTTATGTTGTTCTGAGCACCAAGAAAGGAAACCTAAGAGTCCATCAGTTTTGTAAGTCAAGTGGCTTTGAGCTGCAAGCCCCAGGATCCTGTCTTTGCCTCCAAAATAGGCTGCTGGGAAAAATCATACAGCTGTGAGGTCACTCTGTATCTCTACAGAACTTCCTTTTTCCTATGTATTTAAATACACAGGGAATAATATCTCGATTGAAGTGAGGCCCGCTACATGAAGGTGGGCAAAGGTTCAACCGAAGGGAAAGAAAAATATGTTCTTGTACCAGGAGGTTTTCCTGCCAGAACAAGAGGGGAACAGCTTTGTTGCTCATTTGCTGGAAAGCTCAGAGCCCTGGAAGAACGGGTAAGTATCTGTCAAACAGACAACACTAATCATGAGTTTCCCTCAACAACGGAAGTCAGGATGGTTTTTGTTTTCGTTCAGGGGTGTAAATTATAGCAAAAAAACCCCTTAAAAGTCTGTGATTGAAGCCTTCAAGTGGAGAAGTTATACTGCCCACTGTACTGGTGGCGCCAGGTTAGACATCTCCCCGTCCGAGACCTGGAAGCATATTGTGTTTGTACTCTCTGTGCTCTGACTTCTCAGCAGCAAAACACAACTGGATTTATCACTGCTTTATTAGCATTTCTGCTCCAGAGCAGCAAGAAACCACCAGCCCCAGAAAAAAAATTCCATTTAATTAGATTTTCCCACCACATCCAAGTGGATCCAAGGGACTTACTGAACGTTGTGCTGCCTCCAGGTAATACAAGAGGAAAGACTTCTCCAGTCTGTAACAAACTCCTGCCAGGAGGGGATTACTCATGTTACTGTAATGCTCTGTAAAATAAAATTTATTCTGACAAAAAAGCAGCTGCAAGACAACAACAATACTGGTTTCTGATGAAAACTGGAATGACTGGATTGTATTGCTGGGTATTATTTTAAGCAAAAATATTTCTTATGACCGACTTTTGTTGCTGTATAGCAAAACCAAAGCTGAAATAAAAGCAAGTGATCTTACAAATAGATTTTATAGCTGTGTCATTTACAGGATATGTAGTATCTTAAGTCTATAAGTGCACATATAATTTTCATTGTTAATTTCAAAATAAATCTTAATTGCTGAGAGTATCTCAAATTGAAACAAGATCTTAGATTCTCATTTTCCCCTCTGTTCATCAGAATGAATTCAGAATAGGAAAGTGGTTTCCAGATCTGTTATTGCAAACTAATTAAAAAAGAGTAGTAAGAAATGTAGAGACTTTCTGTATACTCTGCTTCCCAGTCTCTTTCACCAGCCATTTGATCTGAAAGTAATTTCCAGTGACAAGCTGTCCCAATGCAAAACATGGAGAAATTCTGACATGCACCAGAATGAACATTACATTAGCGTTGCCTTATTAATTTATTTTTTTTTTTTTGCCAATTATGGTGCATTAGAGAGATCTGCTCATTTTTCCTTAATACTTTGTGTTTCTATGAGAGATTGTACCTCATTCTTCATTCACTTCAGGCATCTAAGTGGTTATGTACTGAGACAACTCCTAATTTAATTGTCCTTGGCTTATGCAAAATACTAATTATGAACAGTTATTTGACTTAGTAGTAAGTGGTAGCTAAATGTATTATTTTGCAAAATAATTTGTTAATTAGAGTATTAGTCAGATAGTCAAACAATTCAACTGACTGTATGCATTCAGCCTGTTTATGAATTAGTTTTTTATTTGCACTTTATGTTTATAGGTGGGCTGGTTTCTGTAGCAAAAAGCAGAAAAGGACATGACATTATTTTGGGGAAGTTAATATAGGCAATAGATTCAGACAAATCCTTACCCTGTGACTAACCATTTTGAAAAAAACTGCCTGAATTTGAGAGCACCCCTAAATCATGTAGAAAAATAATTAGATTCTTCTCCATAAAAATCTGCACTGTAAATGCACATGCACATGGGATTAGAGACACATTTCCATGTGGAACGTTACCTCTGGCATTTCCTAACTTTTGGGTGCTTATTGTGCGGTCTTTGTGTTTTCTTAACTTGGTGCTTTTACTTTTTTGAGTGGAATGTTTATTTGTGCTAGAGACAGATAAGGATCAAACATTTGCCTGTGGATGTACCAGCCAACAGTTTGCAGGTTCCTGAGAAAGGAACACCCAGTTTTTGGGTTCAGAAACACCAGCCTCTACTCAACCACACTGTCTGCTTCATCATAAATATGCTATGGGATATATTCCTTCCAGTAGAGGGCAGTGGAATGGTAGGTGTACATATATATGACAGTATTTTAATGTAATTTAGGGGAGAAAATTCAAATATTCATTAAAAAAAAAATTGAAATAAAACAGATGATAAGCAAGAGAGATCAATTGTATTCCCCTTTAGGCATAATGTAATTTTGCTTTGGCTTTATTCCAAGAAATAGAGAAGAGACCTTTTGATTAACGAAGGCATGCCATAATGAAAAGCACTGTAATGCTTAAGAATTAATAAAATGTGAATTTCTGAACAAGAAAGAAAAATGTATCCTGAACACCTTAATTACAAAAAGTCTCATTTTTGAGTGGTCCCACTTAAAGTGCATGTTTTTCACAAATATTTTTCCTCTGAGAAAAAGATTGGATTAGTATTTTCTGTCAAAAGGATAAAATCTATTAAGATATTCACAATTGTATTAGCTGTAATTAAAAAAAAAAAAAAAAAAAGAGAACCTAAAGAAGGAAGAGGGATGGCAAAAAAATCAGGACCTTCTATCTGAAGTAAAGAAATGTATTAGCATGGTATTGAACTGTCTGTTTTTTTCTCTAAGTCAGTATCTTTCAGAGTAGCTGTGTTCCATATCCTAATCAGCTGAATCCGTTGCTAGGTCAAGGTGATATACAACGTTGGTCTATCCCCAAAAAACTCCAAAGATTAATTGCTAGATATTCCAAAAACTGCTTTCTAAATATGCTATGATGTGATTTCATACTATAACTTCTGGAATTAAGCAACATGATACTGTTTTTCATGGCTTTACATGGTTGTATTTTGCACTTTTTTAAAAGCATGTGAATGCATTTTCCATTTTCATAGTATTTTCTAGCCTTTTTCTATTTCAATTGCATTTGTGCAAAAGAGATGTGTAATAATTGACAATCAGGATCAGGAGCAAGGTAGTAAGTGAGTTCTAGACGAGAATGTAAAATTCTAGCTTAGTTAGATTCTTAGTTAAACTCCTGAAATATATTTCAGGTTTGAGATACTACCGGTAAGCAAAGAATCAAATTTCCAATTCCAGCTATTTACTTTATATAAACATCCTGCCTGCAAATTAACCACAAAAATGTTGGATGAAATCACATCCTTCATCTACATCTACAGTGAATCAACAGCCAAAAGCAGTATGTTGTTCTTTACCGGTACATCTCAAAACTCTTGGTGAGGTTTCAGTCTGGTTTTTTTGATTGCCTTGTAATCTCAGCTATCCATAAACATCACCCTTTAATGTATATCTATCTTTCTACTAGGGTAGCTCTGGAGCAATAGATTTCACCTCCTATTAAATAAATAAATCTGCTCTTAACTTCCAGAATTATAAATAACATGAGGAATGTCAGGGCAACCTTGGGGGTAAGCCAAGTCTTAGAACAGCTGCTATGACCTTGCATGTCAGCATCTTAGCCTTTATTAGTGCTTGGTTTGTGTATTGCATGGAATTTCTTAGTTTTTACATTAATTTGATTTTCTTTCTTTTTTTGCTACGTAGTAGGAGAATCTTAAAAATAGAAAATATTTGCAGACTGCGTAAGATTTCCTAGGAGGTTTGTTCAACTCTGACTCTATTATTCATAATAAAGAACATGTCACAAATTTACTCTGGTACAAGGTAACCACTGCAGCCATATTGTAAGCTTCTGTGAGCTAAAGCCACTCTCCTCACTGTAAAAGTTTATCTCCTGTGACCTACTACACAGGACACTGAATCAGAAAAGAAGCTGTGCTTATAAGCGAATGGATAATGGAAGTTTTTTAGGAACTAATTCCCTTCCCACAGCAGTTCTGTAATTTAATTAAGTGTTCTTTAATGAATGGCTAATTTTAAACTTGCATTTAGTCAGAGTGAGAACAATAGACCTACCTGTGTTTAATTTCCTTGACATGTCAAAGCCATACCGACTTCAACAGACGTATAATCGTGTTTCTACAGTTCAGTAGATAGTAGATAAAAGCTAACTTACATCCTCATTGAAAGACTGAATTCAACTTTTGTTTTACAGTTCATGATGTTTTCTGAATACCCATAATTTGGAATGTATTCACTTATATGGCTGCTAAACTTTCCTAAAAAGAGAGCGAGCATTACCAAGATGCTTCTACCAATATCTCTACTGGGCTTAATTATTCCAAGCAGTAGAAAGCACACTGCTTTGTTGTTACAAATCTTGAGGTTTTTCTGAACTACAGAACAAAATTTTGAGGCCAGTGTATCAGTAGTATTTAGAAAACACACAGCTAAGATGGGTACAACATTACTCTGTCTTTGGTTTTCAACATTGTTAATCTATTTTTCATCACTTCTATACTTTATGATTGCAACATAGGTACTTCTGCTGGGAATAAATATCTAGCTAGAAATACCTCGCTGGATATACTGCCCATCAACATCAAAATCTTGTGTGTCAACAGCAATGCAAATTCAAGGTGACATCCAAAAAAGTTCAAGAACCTATTCAAGAAAATACTTTAGTTTCCGTGTCAAAACTCTGTCTTGTGAAGAGGATCTTTTTTTTTCTCCCGTTACATTAGATAACAATACCTGCTTCATACATTCAGTCTAAACCTCTGCTTGTACCATACTTGCCAAAATTCACAATCTGAATCTCAAATTCAGGTTTCCCAATCCTAATAAGGATACTTAAAGAATTAATCTATGCATGTCAAGAACTTATGGACACATAGAAACCTGCTTTTTAATGAACTTCTCTCTTATGGTTGGTGAAGGACTCTATAAAGAAAGATAAGTCATAATTCAACATGATTGACATGCCTACAACATGCTAGGTCCTAACGCAGGATCAATAGAACAAATTTATATAGACTGTTGTTTAAGGATACAGTAGCCTCCGAAAATTTAGCTATGCAATGATTCTGCTGTTGTTTTCTGGGAGTACAGTGATGTTATTTACTAAAGTATTTCCTTACATTGTGTGCATAAACTAAAGAATCTGCTTATGTTTTGAATTATACACATGTGGCTCAGCTTTACCTTGTTTTTTTCTGACTGTCATAGGTCCAATCAATGGAAGGGAAAATGTTGCTTTTTAATATATTCCACTTTACTTTTTGCTCACATGGAAACAAGAGGAAATACTATGTTCTGTTAACTTTTAATTTTATGCAAATTAGTTCAAGTTAAAATTGTAGGAAACTTCATTACAGTGCACACTTTTCCAGTATTTTCACAGCATTTTCTTTTCTTAGGCTCTGCCTGAAGGCAAATTTGTACAGAATCCATTCAGCTATATATGAAGTTATCAAAATGCAAAAGGTATGTTTTCTTTGGTGAAGAAAGTTTTCCTTAAGTCTTCTTTCTGTCACTCCTTCTCCCATCCCTCATTTCTTCAACACACATGTTCGGGGAGTAGCTTGAAATGTTTGTGTGTCCTACATACAATATCAACTGACTAATACGGTTTCAGCTGTGTGAGAAGGTGAAAAACCTTGGAAGTTATCAAGAGCAAGAATATATCCAATGATACTCACATCCATGTGGGCAAGCAACCAAAATAGGATGTATTTTCTCTGAATATTTGTACTGGTAAAACTTTAATGCACAAAATGTTTGCCTATGCTTAAAAAATGTATTACTGTGAATGAAGTAAATGTACTTAATGTTTCAGGCTGTTCTAGGCTGTGGTGGGTTTATCACTAGGGGGCGCACAAGAGTGGCAAAAGACTGAATAGATTTAACAGCAAGTAACAGTTTTATTTTCTGGGGCAGTAAAGATCTTATAGAACCCACTAAGCACTGAACAAAATACACATAATATAAAATCCGACAATGTCATGCAATAAAACAAAAACCCCGAACTGCTCCTCAAAGCCAGCTGGTCAGCTGAGGAGCAGGGGGAAGGAAGAGAAAGCCGCCCATATGATGGTGCCCTCCCGGCCCTCGAAGCCTCTGCAAGACAGAAAAAAAATGTGAAAAGCACACACACACACATACACACACACACCCCTCCCAGGGACAGCCAAGGGACAGATACCACTTGCGTTTTGGCTGGTGGTCTCCGGGTGCCACAGCTGGGGCTCCGATGGTGCCGCACTGCTGCCCGTGCAGATGGAGTTGAAGAGAAGCAAGCCATATGGTCCGGGAGCCGGGAGAAGGGAAGCCGTGCCTCTCTCAGCTCAGGAGAAAGCCGAAAGAGCGGGCAGGACTTCCGTGTTCAGGCTTTTATGCCCTGGGAGTCCCGTGAGAATTCAGTGCCTTCATCCCAGCCAGGCTGCCCCCCAGTTGGCCGGTGGTGTTGGGCTACTCCCTTTTGCTGAGATCTGCCACTCTGAACAAAATGGTGGTTCCCACCAAAATGCCATGCAGCTGGGGCCTGGGGGTGCCATTAGCCCTGCCTGTGAAGCACTAGCTGCTCACAGCGATCCGCCGCGGGTGGTGGGGGCCGCTCCCTGGCCCCTGCCTCAGTGAAGGCGGAGAGGAAGCTCTGCAGATTTCCAAGACTTTGGCTTTCATTCAGGTTTCTAAAAAAACTGGTTTGACGAATAAGCAAACAAGAAACCAATCCGAACATTTCCCCTCCTCCTTCCCCCCGAAAACCCCATTTTCAAGCCCATAACATAGGCTGTTCCCTAAAGAGTATGCAACTCTCTCCTATTTTACACTTGGCTTCCAGCAATAGCACTTCTCAAGGAAGATGCCAAGACTGACGTTAGACTGAATGGCCGGTTGTCCTAGGGTATTGGCTTCATTCAAACCATATGCCTGAGTTTTCCTCCTGTAGAAAACAATGTTCCTGAAGACGTTTGCTGAATACCTCTTTGGGACCAGGATACACCTGAGACATGCATCAAGATCTCAGACCTTCTCAGCTGTGCAGTACAGGCTACGGTCACTAAACACAGGTTTCTAAATTCACCTCAGCATATTCAGCTTCCCAAAGCTGTACACAGCTTTCTTGGTCCCAGATAATGTGTACATGAATGAAGCAAGTACATTGCTTTGCACTGTAGGTGGTTTTTCAGGTAGAAGTAAAGAAAGAGTGAGATATGATCAGATCAGAAATATTGCAATTTATGCTAGTATTACACGTATTTTTCTGACATGGTCATGCCAAGTGTCGGTTTATTCTTCTAACCTAGCTAAGTTTTTTTGTTAAGTGCTTTGATTTTGCCACCCAGGTCAGCTAAAAGACAGTATTTGACCATAGAGTAGCCCGTGCAAATACAAAAGTGACAATGAGAGAAAAAAGGAAAACAAGCCATCCAAGAATTACTCTGCCACGTGCCCTTTCCCTAGAGAGGTGAGAAGCTTCATTTCAGCAATTGTGTGCTGTGGAAAATGGATAAGCAAGGGTGGAGAGATTCAGTGCCAGCCCATCAACAAATGGAGCAAAACATGTGGAACAGCAGGTGCCAAACCCCAGAAATGCAATCATTCATGTGTGCTGTTGCTGCACACTGTGCAGAGGTGATGAGGTTCATTCTTCCTTATCTGGACACTTTCAACAGTATAGATAACTCAGTACAAGCAAAGCAGCTGGACATGAAGCAGCACCATTAGTGCAGCAGTGTGTCATACTAGAGTAATTTTACTGCAAACTAGGTTATTTGCCCACTTCCTTTTCCTGCATATTAAATGTGGGATAATGAGTAATTAATTGTGGTCTGCTTGGAAAAAAATGAGTTGTTTGTTCAGCACTTTGAAACCATAAATCAATATATGCTGCAAATGTGATGTGCCATACAGCCTCATTCAACAGAGAGCAGTATTGCACAGAGAAAAAGGTGCCTCTCTCTGGCTCTTACATGCTGCCCTCTGCAGAATGTGGTGGTGGGAGTGATTCCTTCATCTTTAGTTTGAGAACAAATACTGTGGAAGTGGCTTATTCACCATCTTCTCTGGACAAAGTGAGCAAAATCTAAATGAGGCAAGAGGAAAATAGACATTATGGTTGCCTGGATCACTTTGGCCTCCATGGAGATGATTATTCTCTTAGCAATCGGGTGACACAAGTATTTTTTTTTGGCACTCCCAGAATTCTCTGCAGGTACATCAAGCTGATGTTTTCAGACAAGGCTTTCAAAAGACTGTAAATATCTTTATGGGACTCTTTCTTAGGGTTTCTTCCAATGCCGGCTCTTGAATCCAAGGTTGTGGACTCCTAGTCAGATTAATTACTCTAGTTTATATTCACTGACATGGTTTACATGAAGCTTTCTGGACTCCCTGATTCACTGGTTTCCTTGAACTTTTTCAGAGTTACAGCATTTCTGAGCGCTTTTCAGCACCTCAGTAGTCCCTGATTCTAGTGGGCTCCTTTTCCTCCACTCCAAGGTTCTTTCAAGCTCTGGAAACAGGAAAGATTTACTACTTATAGGATTGCAATTTCTTCCAAGAGGCTGCAAAGAAAGGAGCTGAATTAGGTTCCCTGCATTTACTATTTTCTGGCACTGTTTAACTGTCATTCCACTGTACAGTATTCTGTCAGACAACTGATAAATCCTAATGAGTTGGTGCATCAGTATCTTTTGATACAGCCACAAGAAGTTGTAGTTGGATTTCCATTTTCAGAATTAACTCTGTCTCTATGTTTTCTCCCTACACCACAACCATAGCACTCAACACAAGGAGTTAAACGAGTCTTTACAGTGAATCTAGAGTGTATACTGATCTATGTGATTCTGTTAATATAACTCTTAATTACGTTCTTTTCTCTTTTCCTCATAATAATGTAGCTGCATGTAGAGATGGGAACTGAGACAGAAATTTGCTCTACATTCAGTACACTACACATTGCCCAAAGTACATAGAAGATTGTTGCAATGCTGTAGTTAACCATAACAGATAGAAACAGGGAGAAAAACAGTGTGCTTTTTTTCCTTGTAACTAAAATTATGCATTCTACTTCAAAAAATTCCTCATGAGTTCAGTAGACAGAGTTTTATTTCTAGTTTATTTTAGCTTTATCTTTCATATTATGTAATCTATACTGAAGGAGAACCAGCAATCCTAACAGCAAAATGGAAGGAGGGACTGGTTATGCAGGAACAGCTGCTTGTTTTCAGCAGCATCAGTTCAGAGTTTTTCACATTCTCCTTCTCCGCCTCTCCCCAAATGTTCAGCCTGCTGTGTGCAGGCTGGGTGTTTACAGTTTAGGACTATGGAGGAGGAGGAAATATTTTGCCTATTGTTCAGTGACGTCAATGGCTTTGCTCCCAGTCACTTGAGGGACGCTGGTGCTTAGCAAATGTCAGTACAATGCCGCTACTGCATGTGCCTTACAGTCTGCTTGCAGGAATTTAAGGTCTTTCCTTCAAGATAGATCCAGCTGGCAAACAAGGCAGGTGTGAAAGGCAAGGAGCAGTAGCCATGGAAAGCTGCTCTGCCACTTTTTGCATGGGAAAGACTTACATACTATTTTCTGATTGTGGCTTTAATACAGCATATTTTTTAGCATTAAATACTGGATTTAGCTTAAAACTGTCTTTCATTCTGCAACAAGATCTTCCCTCTCACATTCTTTTCCTCTGTAATTAGGAGGAATTTTGGAATATATCAAGGATCTGAAAAAAAACTCAGAATGCACCGGCAATTTTATAATTAATCAAGATAAATCAAAATCTGACTGTACTCAGTGTTTTTCTCATGCGGTCTTTTCAACTATTTTGTTACCAGATATTGAAAACTGAATGGCAAATGTATTTTGCTGAAGATTTTTTAAGATCAGGGCTGATTTACTTTGTTAATGTGTGTTTTGTGAAAGTATGCTATAGTCAATGATCCTAAAGGAACTGCAGTTGGAAAGTCATGCTTCAACCACTTTATTTTTATTAAAATGTATTTGAAATTATTTTTGAAAAACTTTGTTTCCTATATTTTTGATTGAAAAAATTGATATCCACAACCTTTGTGCATGTGTGCAGGAAATGGGGTTTTAGAAAAAATTACAGTTGTTCCTAGGTGTCAGTGTTATATGTAACATCTTTGTAGTTGAAACTGAAGAGTTTGGTTTTGAAAAAAATTATTGAAAAATTATTCATAGTATGTCTGAACAACGATGTGATTCTGGATGGGACCAAATATTCGGCTTACTAATTATCTTGATCTAAAACCTTGGATTAATTTTATATAAATGAAATATTCATCATGAAAATTTCAAATATTTTGAGGGTTTATCAAAGCTTACAACATAGTATAGCACTATACTGATGTGTCAGATTAAGTGTGAACATAAATAGATGCTACCATTTTGTGGGGCAAAAATGGGAAAGCTAAGAGCAAACACCAATGGATTATAGTGGGAAATAACATGGTGACAAAAGCTAGTGTAAGTCCCTTCTAGGTCTTGACTTAGCCACCAACCACCATTCATCACCTGCAAGTATATATAGAATCGCAAAACAGATGTCATGGGTAGCCTGGCTCTCTGTGCCAAGAAATAATTTATAGATGATTTGCGATTGTATGTATTTAAATCTGTATATTTTACGTTTTAAGTTGCTCGTGTAGATGAATCATTCACTGATCAACAGCCAAGGGTCTTAGTCCATAATGCTTACACACTGAAACTAGTAAGAATTTTTCTTGTAGGCAATTAAAGAATTATAAATCTGATCAATAACATCGATTCAAAAAATGCCAGGAGAACACACAATTTCAGAAAAGATGCTCAAAGCTAAAGAAGAACACTGAAGTAGAGATTTTCTATGAGGTGGCTTATTTTGGAGTATGATTTCCATTAAACCTTTAATTATGGGATCACACAATTGCCTTTCTACCTTGTCCTCCAAAGAGGTTAATTTTTCTTACAACCTGCCTAGACCTCAGCAGGGGAAATAGCCTTGGCAGGTAGCTATACTCCCTGAACCCAATCCTAGATTCTGGTCTTACAAAAGTCTACAGAAATTCAGGGAAACCTATGTTGCTTTGAGTGTGCTCAGTGCAGGTAGAAGTTTTAGAAAATTAAACTAAATAGCTTTGCCAAGTCTATTTTAAACATACATTAATTGCGATTTTTCAGATTTTTACAGCTTGCCCAACTGAAGTGGTTTTCCCTGAGGAATAAAGACACCAAGAGAATTAAACTATCATCTTCATTTCCATGCATGGATGCCTAAACAATATTGAACAAAACTGTTGTAAGAAGTTTTCAATATGGAAAATGATAGATTACTTGGTTCCTTGAGTAATTTTATTACTTAAAAACTCAGCCTAGAGGCATTACTCAAAAGTAACATTTCAGCCCAAACACTTAGAGATTATGACAAAGAAAATTAAAAAAAAAAACAACAGATTGTGTACTCTATTACTAAAGCTAGGGCTTGAGAGGCTGAGACACAAGCACAGATGATGTAGCATAAGGGAGGAGAGTTTAGAGTCTTTAGAGTTTAAATGTAAATCAAGATGGAATGTAAGGAAGAGGTTTTTTTCCTTGGTTAGAATAATAATTTCAGAATGGCAAATTATAGAATAACTAAGAACAAGTGTTTGAACAAATTTTATTCTCAATTTCTGGATTTATAAATATCGCCCAAAGCATCACTCCTAAAACAATAGATTCTTGAGGTCTTCATCTGGATACAGAGTTTAATTGTATTTTTGCTCAGCTGTAGGTGTCATGTTTTGATTATATAACAATTTTGTACTCAAGACAGGGGAAAAGAAGGTGGGGAGATGGAGCAAGGTAGCAATATTGTTTTCTTCTGGCAAACAATATCTTTTCCCATAAGATTTACAGCTCCAGTGACATGTAGACAGTAAGAATGGCTTTTTTATACATATTAAAATATAGGAGCAAAAATTTTCTGGAAAAGAAAAATATCTACTTGCTTTATTTGTTTGTTTGCAAAATCACCATTCTTTAGATTTTCTCAGATCTTACATGATTTGTTTTTACTTTATTGACATATACTGTGTTTCTAAACAAAGAACTGTGTTTCTAGCAAAGAACTGCAGAATATGACCCAACAGGCAAGTGCTGGAGTTGTGATCTGCCAAGCCACTCGGACCAGAATCCTTCTTCAAGAGGAGAATTATCAAAAAATCAAATATGATTTTTTTTTCTGATTTACTGTGCTGGGTGTAGTCAAGATGATAAATACCTGGCAAGATTTGCAAGTATTCTAGGAAATCTGTTTCAAATCAGGGTTTGGCTTCAACATCCAAATAGAGAGAAATGAAAGTCTGTTGTAGTTTCACTGCTCTTATTCCAATCACTGTAATATTTCAAAATTAAAACAACTGTTAAAGGCAGATTTGTCACCACCACCTTTGTTTCAAAGAGGAAGATACTGATTTCAATGTGTAGATTATTCCTGGTGAAAGATGTCTGGTATGTCTTCTGCAAAGTCTTGCCTATATATGCAAATCCTTCATCAGCTGTTGTACCAAAGGCAGTAAGTTCTAGAATTCTGCTTTATCTACTAGTTGCAGAACACCCTAGAACTTAAGAAACCTTTTTTATAATATTGTCTCAAAACAAATAACCCTTTTGTAGACCAAAGTCCTTCCTCATTTTCTATTTCATCATTTTATCTCATAGATAGAAGTAGGAGACTAAAAAGTTTTCTGAATTTGAATCACAATTGAATTACTGCTACCATAGTCTACCACTAATGATTTTATTTTTTATATATAGCTCATCATCTAGTAAAACAAATATAGTGTTGAAGATTATAAGACATAATATACAGCAGAAAATATAATACTCAGTCTTCCCTAGAGGCTTTTACATAAGTGCACACATACATATAAATATCAAATTAATGTAAGATGTACCATACCAAATTGACATTAAATGCTTTTATGATATATAATTATACTTATCTTATTCTTACAGGAAGGGACTATAAAACTCAAGAAACCAAATCCCAGAATATGCTTTGCGCTTAGAAATCTTTTTCATAACAGACATGCAAATACACATCCAAAGTTATCTGTAGAAATAGAAAACAGGTGAATGTTGAAATACTCTTCACTCATTCTTGATTTGTTGTCCCTCACTAACCTGTGAACAGACATCTTTTTGCCTTTCACCTTCTAAAGGATTTTCTAAGTCAGGCTTACATTTTCTTTACATGTCTTACAGGTTTTTTTTTCTAACAGCATCAAGTAGCTGTTTGCCAGATCTCAGTTGTAATGGGAGGGAGATCTGTCATCAACCGCAGGAAAACAATGAATTGTGTCTAGCTGGAAAATAAAGTGAGTACTTTCTTCACGTAATAAACTAGTTCTTGGCAGAGGTAGTTTTTGAAATAGAGAATACAGAAAGAAGAGTATGTAATGAATTCTATAGTTATAACAGTCCCCTGTATACCAGGTACAGGGGTTCCTGGAAGCAAAATCTATTGCTAGTCTTTTGATAAAAAAAATATTTTTTTTTAAAGTATTACATCATTTTCTGCTTCACTGGGGGTGAGCAGAGACAGAAACAAAGAGAGGGAGTTTCATTTCCTCCCTCCTTCCCTCCCTCCCTCCGTCTCCTTCACCTGCTTCCCCTTCCTTCTGCCTTCCCTCCCTTCCCTTCCTGGAAGATATTTTGTCTAAAGCTGTTCCTTTGCGTACTGTGCCTCTTTCATTTCAAATTCTGCAAAACAATAAAGAAAATCCACTTTAAAATAACGTATAATGACTAGGTCAATTAGATGTTGGGATTATATTCGTATTGTTAGAGAAATCATTTTGAAGTACATGAAAAAGATGAGGTGTGAAACTTTCATCTGCTGGCAATACTGTTAAGTTAGATGGTTGCTTTGTTGCTTCCTGTGATTGTAGCCTATATTTTGGAGAAAATCTGAGGACGTGATTTTATGTTCGTTACAGTATTATATCTACTTCTTCACCTTTTTTAATGGCTTGGGCTTTACTCTTCAGACTCCTTGAGAAGTGCTTTAAGGTGGTTGTTTCTGAGAAGGTTTCTTGTGAGCTCCACTATACCACATGTAATGATGGTTCACAAGCCTGACTTGCCAAGAAAGCAGAGGACCATTCTAAGGTGTGCATTTCTCGCACTTGGGCTCAGATTGAAGATAAGCTTTGCCTTTCAGACAAAAAGCATATTATTGCACAACAACTTCTTCTATTGTAAGACAGCAGTCGCTAAGGAATAAGTAGCTAGCTGTTTTCATGAAAATCAAACTGAAATGGAATAAAAACTTAGTGAACCTCTTCAAATAAAGGAGAAAAGTACAGTCCTTTTGGAGAGCAATAATGCCACTATTTAATATCACATTTGAATCCTAAATGAACATTATTATAGGCTGTTAACATTAAATATAATAGTGTCTCAGATCTTCTGGGAGTCTCACGTATTTTGCAGACTATTCCTCAATCACAGCTGCAATGCAGTGAATAGAACATTACCGTTTTCTGCATCCTGAAAACATACAGAGAATCTTTCAACAAAATGCTGTGTGCTAGAAGGGCAAAAACCCAACCCAGCTCAAATTGGAAGCTGGCAAGGAAATATGGAGGAGTGAGGAAAGAAAATATGCTTCTTAATTTCTAAATAGTAAGATGTAACTTCATTTCTCCTCTACAATCTAAGATCATATCAACATGGCATGAAAGTTTCATGTCAGCATACTAGCCAGGGCATCTTCAAGTAGCTGCATATTTGAGTGGGAGTAAAAGGAGACTGGAGGAGGGAAAATTTGCCATACTGTTAATCATAAAAAAAGTTTGGGAGAATGGTGCATGTTGGAAAGTACCTTCTCCCCTTCCAGGATAGCATTGGGAATGGGATAAGCGCCAGATGGAACACAGAGGAGGGAAACTAATGTCTGGAGGGAGTGGTGTCACTTGATACTTGGAGGGAGTAAATGGTCTAGAAGGAGGGATCTTGTTCCTCAGGTAGGGAAGCTTATCACAAGAAACAGTGATACTCCAGACCTGACATAGGAAATGTTCCCAAACACAGAAATGGACATTTGTTTTCAGACTCTGTCTGGTTTGAAGGATGAGAACACTGTCAGCATGATGACATTTCACTTTTGGAGGGACAAAAAATTATCTCAATTTTGTGATGTTGTGACTCTGTTTTCTCATTTGTGGCAGTCAATGGCTGGCTGCAATGCTGAGCCATTTGGAGATGCTGAAAAACCAAGAAGGAGAATGATGCCATGCTGAAAAGAAGAGATCCACACAATCTCAAAGCTGAGGCACCTTTTTCACTCACAATCCCAAGGCTGTGCACAAGACTAAGGGGGTAGTCATCAGGATTGCACTGGGAACTGTGAGATGCCTATGCTGGATGTAGCACATTAACCTGGGCTGAACAGCCATCATTTAACCTCTTCTCATAATAAAATAGATTATATAGCCCTCATGTTATTAGGATAAAAATTTTATGTCAGCCCTCTTACCTGTCATTCTAAGCTTAATTCAGCAATGGTACAAAGGAGAAAGGAACCATAAACTACCAAGTGCTTTAGTCTCAATATATCCCATATAATGTACAGCCATTTTGAATTTCTTTTTCTTTACAGAAGATTTTTAACATTTTTGTGTTTCTTATAAATGATTTCATAGCATTTGCTACCACAGAAGTAGTACTAAAAGCAATAATATTTGTGTTATACCAGCCCCCAGAAATTACAGTAGGGATTGGGGTATGTGTAAATACTAAAAAACCCCCACACCTCTATGATCTTTACCCTGGGCAGTTTACATACTGGATCCTGTTGCAGCTAAATTGTGTTTTCCCATTCTCTTCCACCAAAGTGCCTAATAATGAGTAAAGCAGTCTTCCTGTAACTACAACAGGTTTCCTGTAGTGCATGACTCTCTTTTTCAGCTCTTTTTCTTCTCTTCTTTTGTTGTCTGCAGTTGAATTACATTGCTCTTTCACTCCATGCCAGGATCAGGTAATCTTGCCATATGTAATCAGATCAGCACAGAAAAGACTTTTTTTTCCCTTGCGCGAAAGCTCTTTTCCCTGAGTGGTGCATGAACAAAATTCTTACACTCAAACAGTACTTTTAATTTCTTTCCTATACACAAGATACATGGTTTTGTCTTGATAGTCTAAGATGGGAATTATCACAGGAATACTTTGTTCTATTCCCTTTGGCAAGCTATTGTCTTTTAATATTACCTTATTTTCCTATGGAAGGATGGCTAGGTGTGGTACAACCCCAAAACAGCAATGCTGTAACAAAACATAATTTTGCATAGTTTTTTTATGCGGGTTTTTTTACCTGGAAAGCCAGGTTGTGGTGAATAAGCCTGTCAGGCTCTCATAGAGGATCAGCATGACTGTCGCAGTGTAGAAAAGATTGTTGAACTATGTCAACATGAACAATACATCAGTCCTGCTGCCTCCTAAATTGCCACATAAAAAATATTCTCCCAGTCCTCTCTTCTTTTTCTGATGGCCATTTAAGGCAGACTGTCTGCTCAGCTAAGATGTCTGCTGCTTCTCTTTCTTACCTTTAATAAGGTGTGCCAGGATAATTTTCTCCAGATAATTGAACTCTTATCTTACTGTATCTACTTGTGGTGAATGTGTGAGTGGCACAATTTTCCTGTGTCTCCCATCAGTATTTGTGATTGAAGAAAGGAAAAGAATGAGACAGGAAAAAGATGAAATTTCACAGTCCTATAATGAGTACAGGAGAGTCTTGCAATTTCACTTCATTTCTCTTACTGCTCCAAAGAGGAAACATGGGTGAATGATGCTGGTGGGCAAGTGTCCATACAAGTGCATTTGTATGCAGGAATTTGTTGCAATAAAATATAACCTTTGAAACAGTGACCAAATATAAACAAACTGGATGGGCATTAGTTTGCAAAGGGATGAAAAGATGGGAGGAATGAATATTAAGGACGAAGGGCACCACAGGGAAGCAAGAAGCATCTCTGAGGTGAGTCTCAACAAAACACTATTGTAGACTGAGTTTATAAGATGGGTTTTTTTCCAACTAAACTTTTTTAGTTAAACTTAAAAACAAAGAAGGAAGATGTATCAAAGACCAGTCACACCTCAGCAAACATTTGAGTGTTGCTAATTGTAGTGGTGGAACTGTTGGGATGAAAACATTGGGCTCAGTGTCCTTGTGAACCTGATGAAGAGGTTTGGACAAACAGAGGCAAAACCTGAGAATGAACCAGAGCAGAGGAATTTTGGCTGGGTGAATATAATCCCTCTCACTGAGTAAATGCTCAGAGACATCTAATGAAGAAACTTAAGCAGGGCGTTTGTAGATGGAATAAATCCAGCATGCTATTAGTTTATTGTCTTCTTTGTTTTTAATTTTAGAAATTAACCCTATTCAAGCAATGTTCAGCAATAACACTGTCAAATTGCCATGTTCACCTCTTTTGTGTTTCCCCAAACCAGACAGAAAGAGCAGAACGCAGCAGGTGTGCTAGTTAAGTAGTGGACAGGTGTTGCCGTCTAACCTTAACCTGTACAAGAGCCACAAAATTCCAGCTCTGGGAGAGGCATAAGGCTGAAGAAAAGTTCTTGTAGCAACATTGGCCAAAGGAGTCAAGAAAAACTACATCTGTAGCAGATTAACTAAAAGGAGTTCTGCAGTTGTTACAGTTTAAAGAGAAATACATACTTAAAATTTATTTCAATGCCCATCCAAAGTTTGGCATGCTCTTGGTGATAACTTGCAGCAAGATTTGTTTCTGAAAACAACCTAGTGAGCTTGATTCAACTCTGAGTTCAATATAAATGGTCCTGGGATTCTAAAAAATAATTAAGACTGTTGAATAAAATTAAGATTCACTGCACTACTTCACCTGGATATGTTTTTCTGTGATTTTGATTTTACTGGTGTGTAGCTGGTAGGTATACTTGTTGACACCATCAATTTAATGACGTTCTCTAATCCTACAAGTGTAGAGGTTACATTTCCAAAACAAGTCAACTATTTCTACATGTATATGCTAATAATGATTTTTTTGAAGTTTCTCTCTTTCTGTGTGCATAGACTATAGCTATAACTGCCTTTATTACAAATCTTTTTTGACAGCAAGAGTCTGAAGGAAGTATGCCTGGACAACACTTTGTCGTGTTAGGCATGTACCAATTTGTTTGGTTGCTATGACAAATGCTCCAAAGCCACATGTAAGGCTAAGCTCTCATAGGATAAATGATACTGGGCAAGGTAGAATAAAATGAAGTGTTCATAGGTCTTCACTGTCTTTCCAGCCTAACCTCACTTTGCCTGTTTTCTCCATCCTCTAAGGTTTCTCATGTGACCACTGTGGAACAAAGCTGGAAAATGTCTAGTGTGTAAAACAGAATGAGCCAATATAAATTTAAGTTAATGCATAAAACCAGGCATACTATCCTTTCCCTGCCCATAATCTGTTGCTTTTTCTTTCCAGCACTGCTGGAGGAAGAATATTTCTTTTTGTCTGAGACACTTTTTAGGCCTTTCCTATTTCAAAGTACTGAGTGTATCTTTTCTAATAGTCAAGTTTGAGTTTACTAGTACAGAAAGCTTTAAGAAATTTTAGAAAGAGTCTGAAGTCCAATTGACATATTCATAGTCTCAGCAAATAAAAGTTTATTATATTAATACAAGCTGCAGAAAACAACCCAGTAGCTTCACTTAGAAAGAAGGTGTCCCATAATATTAAATGAAAGTAAGTTAAGCAAAATTGGCTTCCCAGGAGACAAAGTTAAGTATGCAGAAGAAATCCTTCACAGTGAGTAGACATTCATAGTATTTGCATTATAGGCATGATGCTAAGGAAAATAAATTAAAAACCCAACAAGTCATCAGGTCTACAGGGTTCAAATATTCCAAAACTCACAGACCGAGTTGGCAGTTGCTGCTCATAATGTAATTCAAGAGTGGAATATCATACAGTATAAACTGTCAGGACTGAAGTCCTTTGGTAGCAATGTGTGTGGGAAGCCTGAGAGCGTGCCTGCAATGTGCCTAACAACCAAAATTATATTGCATTATATTCACCCACAAATTGGAAATACATGCAATATTTATTCTAGTATAGATTTTGGCATAGTTTACACCTCTAACACTTTGAACAATTTAAGCAAGCCTTGGGATCTTATCAAGGGCAGTAAATTGGAACATTTTGTTTGTAGAAAAAGGATTTGCTGTACTCTGCTGCAAAAGCCAAGCCAAAGTTGAACTATGTCCTTTAAAAACCAAAATAAAACATTTTTATAAGATAAACTGTCTCCATCTAGAAAACAGTTAAATAATGACCTGTTTGACAGCAGCTGAACAGACCTGCCATAGAAAAATGTGTAATTTCCAACACATTTGAATTAAGGTCTTTTTCCCTTGTTTTATTGCTTTTTATAAATATATTTCTATAATGTATACAGATCCTCACTGTCATTTGAAATGACAAACATAAATTCTGGAAACTTTTTGTAATTATTTACATTTTTCAAAAGTGTAATTTTACAAAATCTTGAAGTAAATATGAACTTTCGTCTCCTTTTAAAATAATACATGTATGGAGGTACAGACTGTTTTAGACTGTGAAAATGAGTGAAATCTTCTTGCAGTGTGAGTGAACTTAGCCACTTGAAATTATCGACAACAAGCACTGCAAGCTACATAAATACTCAGTGAGGCCTTTAAAACAAACAAGAAAATTAAGTTCAACCTACTTCTGAATATAATTTACTGGAGTCCTTTGGAATAATCACAGAAATAGCTTTTTTATCCTTGGACTTTTTGTCCAAGCAGTTGTCTAGCTTGTCTCTACTGTAATTTACATTGTCCTCATTCTTTGATTGTGTTGATTTTTACGAAGCCCCTGTGAGATAAATGCTTTCATAATCTTATTATAAAAGAATAGAAGCATTGTAGATCCAGGCTACTTGGTGAGTTCTTAAAATATATTTTGTAGTAGATCAGCAAGTTAACTCAGCATCAACTAGTTCCCAGATGAAGTAAGTCAAACATTGAATCATTTAAGGTAATTTAATGAAAAAGCCTTGGGTTTTTTTCAGGAATAGGCAAAATTTTCATATCCAAAACTTTGTTTGGTAAAAATGACAATGATTTTGTAATAACCAAAATTTTTAAAAAAACCACCAAAACATAATCATAGAATCACAGAATTAACAAGGTTGGAAAAGGCCATAGAGGCCATCGAGCCCAACCTATTACCTATTACCAACCTATTACCCAACACCATCCCATTATCTAAACCATTGCACTAAATACATCTTCCAATCTCTTCTTAAACACATCCAGGGACGATGACTAGACCACTTCCCTTGGCAGCCCATTCCAGTGGGAAATCACTCTTTCTGTGAAAAAGTTTTTTCCTAATATCCTGTCTAAACCTCCCCTGACACAACTTAAGACTTAAAATAACTTAAAACTATAGCTCAAACATAAATCACTACTTTTGTAGTATAAATCGGTCATCCATAATGTTAAAATTCAGAGCAAAACCTAGGCAAAGGAGAGTCCTGAGTGGATCCCAAAGCAGATCAAATTGCCAGTGTTTGTTCTTGGCAAAAAGGCCTTCTCAAGTGGAAGCAGACACTCAATAGAAGATGTAGTCTTTAATATTTTTATCCTTACCAAAAGCTGTGTTAAGCTTATGTTCCATGAAAGGAAAAAAGTAACATAAGAGAAGCTTTCTATTCCATTCAAGGAAACCAAATCCACAAAATTTAATTTCTATTTCATGTTATTCTAGATTTTAAAATAAGCATTTCTATTTTCTGCATTTGCTTTCTTAAATCTCTGGTGATAACCAGTGACAGAAATAGAGGTGTGGGGTGTTGAAATGCGTGGGGAGGTGCTCTATGTAGAACCCAGCTAGAGCTTTCATTTTCTGCAGTTGTTCCTTCCTTTTTAAAATTAATTTGCCCGAAGAAGCAAATGACAGTGTTTCTCCCCAGTAATATGGAAATCAGGCTTAACATCTCAAATGTATTTGTATTTATCATGGTGCATTTGATTTATCTGGTTAAATGGCAACTTCACATAGAAAACCCAACAGGACATCACACAGCACAAAACTATGGTAGCTCCTTGTTGAGCTTGTTTATGTTACTGCCATTCAGCCATAGGGAAACCTATGCAGAATGAGAAAAGTAAACTGGAGAACTTGCTAGTAGCAAATAACTGACCTTACTTTGCGTGTTTCAAGCAAGAATACCACAGAGGAAAAATAACTCACACGTTCCTCTTTAGTTGTTCTTTCTCTATGTTCTGAAACATTTATAAAACTTTTTCATCTCTGTGTTGTTACTATGATTAAACACGTTAATTAAAAAAAAAAAATTAAAGTGCATGGTAGGGCATGACAGACATTTGGAAACCACTGCAGTTAGTAGTTATCATTAAATTGATGTGCTCTGAGATTTTGAATTTTCTGAATCATTTATTGTAAGTGGTTTATTTAGACAAGACAGCAGCAACATAGGGAAGTACCCAAGTCAACTTGATGCGATGTAGCTTGAAGACCAGTGGCAGCTCAGCTGTGGTATTGCAGTGCTCTGCATTGGCTAATTTGTCTTGTTCTTGGCTGCTTTTTCTCTGTGCCATCTTCTGCAATGATCCAGATTTTGTTTTAATGTTCTTGTTAGTCATAATTATTCACCAAATAATTTATGCAAATAAATTTCAGCATTTAGATAGCTTTTTCTGTGCTCACTTACATGAAATATGGTATCACTCACTGAGTCACATTATTGTTTTTGTCCTCTGAGTTGATGCATGACATTGCTACAAGAAAGCCTAATAAATAATGAATAACAAGACAAAATGCAGCCAGTGCTCATTTGGGTAACTTTTAAATTAGTTTTGGGACTCACAACTCTTCTATGAATAAAAAACCAAGCCCCTGAATAGCACTACAATATAAATAAATAAGTACTGAATAGAAACTTAAAATATTCTGTTTCAGTGGAACTTTATCACATTGAATGTTGAAACGCTCACTGATTTCACCGAGATCAGGCTTTTAATGTTACTCATAAAATATTCACTAGGGATTTTTGATACCATTCTGCCAATTTACTGACATCAAGATTCACTAGATTTTTAATGTTTGATGATATAGCACAGTTCTGGTTCCAGCCAAGTCAGGGTTGATTTTTTCCAGTGGCTGGGAGAGGGCGTGGCTAGGACATGGAAATTATTCTATACCACCTCACATCATTGCCAGGATGGGGGAAAGGGACTCTCTTCCAGGGAGAAAGAATTCCTTCTGGTCAAGAAAACACGGCAGAAGGAGACATCTGGTATTTTCTCATATTGTTTGGGGTTTTTTTTCTATGTGAATTGTCACTTTTCCTGTACCTTCTGTCATTTGTTTGGTTGTGTCATTGTTCGGGGGTTTTTTTTGTCTCATTGATGTTTCCAGTAAACTGTCTTTATCTCAACCCATGATCTTATTATTTTGTGCCTCCAGCTCCCTTCTCCAGCCACACAAAGGAGGAAGAGGAGACGGAGAGAGGGGAGCAAGTGGCAGCGTGAGAGCATTAAATTACAGAATATAATTCCTAAGTCAGGACAAGCACAGTCATTTTAGCTATAATATTCTTATTTGTAATGAAAATAACATCCTAAGAGACATTATTTTTCAAAAAATTCTAGTTGTTAACAATATAAAGAACTGTATCCTCTAAAAGGCAATCCAGAGTTCTGGCTTTGTAGGCTTTTTTGCTTGCTTAGTTGTCTTTTTTTAACAATAATGGCAAAACCTGAATGTAAAGAAAGATCTAACCTGAGACTGTTTCAAAATCCCAGCAGAACCCTATGAGGAATGCTCAGCTGCTTTGTTACATATTATTGCAGACACAGCATTAACAAAGAGCTAAAAAAATAATTACTAGAGATAGAAAAAAATCTCTCTTCTACTTGCATCCCATTTCAGCTGTAAAATCATAAGCCAAAGTGAGAACCATTTTTTTGGCCATGCAAGACAAATTATCAAAGCACTAGGCCTTAACTAAAATATCGGCTAAATTAAAATCCTTTGCAATCCTATCAGCATTTCAAGGTCAAGGTCATGTCTCCTCAACACCTAAGGCACCTTTTCCAACTTTCTCCGTATGATGCACTTAGTCAAATGGTTTAGCTTTAGGTAGTCCTGTACGGAGCAGAGAGATTGACTCAATAATCCTTATGGGTCCCTTTCAACTCAAGATATTCTATGGTCCTGTGACTTCAGATGCCTAAAAAAGCATTTTATCTCCTCAAGTCACTGTCAGATCTGCCTCTAATATCTAATTTCTAATACAACAGTAGGTTCTCACACTAAGATTGCAATATGTTTAACGTCCTGGCTTGAAAATAGGACAAGAAGACAAAACTTCCCTAAGAAGCTTGGGAAAAGAGAAGGTAACTGAAAAAGTCCTTAGGCAATTTGGTTTCAGCATGATTGATTGATCACAGTAAAATAAGCAAGAAGTTGACCCATTATTATTGTAATACAGTAACCGATAAGCACGGAAGTTACAAAAGCCAACAAATATTCTTAAAAAAACAGTGTTTGGAAATTCTGATAAGTTAATTAGTAATTGCTTACTAATGTAATTCGTTCATCCAAGTTAAGTGTTAAAATAATTTCTTTAAATCACATGTTAAGAGCAGAAATCTATGCTACAGACAATATTTCATTTGTAAAGCCTTCTTCTCTTCAATGGATGAAACATACTGCAACATGGCTTACTCACTGCCTAAAATTCAGTTTGAGAAAAATAAACTGAGAAGTATGTGAAATGAAAACCTTCTTATGTCAATGTGAGGTGAATCTATCAGATCAGTCCAGACCAAAGCAACGGTAGCACTAGTCCTCTTCTCTCCAGCTCTGTAGACACCACTGCAGTGAGTCTGGCTCCTGCCAAGGCTGTGGTGCATAAATGACACTCTCAGCTTGAAAATGTTCCCTTCCTGGTTCAAGTCAAAAATGCCTTGGGAGCATCTTACCTTTGCACAGTTTGACTGCACAAGCTGTGAGTCAGGCATAGCAGGCATATAATGGTATATCTAGCGTTTTGCCCCAGGCGTCTGAAAAAAACCTTGAAGATCACACTGTCCAGATCAAACCTGTAAGTCTGGAATGTCATTTTCATCAGTCTGAACTGTTAGCAATAGTGATGGCATAAATAATTTTCATTGGGGAAAATATCTGGCAAGTGATCATTTTAATAAGGGAGTTTGAAATAAGTATTGCTGCTTTTGAGGGGTAAAATCTACTCTTATGAGGTTACTAATAGACTAAGAGGAGGGCAAAGAAAGTGACTGGAAGAGTTGTCTTTGATTAGATGTGATAAATGCTGCTTGCTCTAAATCGTAAACCTACATCATTTATACTATTGATGTTTTATCAGTTAATGTAGTTTATTACCATTTGCACTGGAGAATTCCTTAATTCTCAAGTCTTTTACTGGTTTGTCCAGCACACTTTTTTAATTATGCAATGATATAGTAAGAACTGGATACAGAAAGTACTTCAGAGTAGAATATAAGAGGTTTATCACGATGTTTAGCAGATACCCTGTCTTTCCTTAAATCTAAGCTTCATTCTCTCCTTTTACTTCTGAACAATTAATCTTGTTGATGGGCTAAGTGTCTTTTATTAAATAATGCTTCCAAAGAGTTTCTACTCGGCCTTATTATCTGCCCTAAGTCCTATATCTTCTTTGCTGTCTCTGTTCATAGCTTCTAAGTTCTTGTCGTTGAAGACTTCATAGTCTTCAGAACATCTAGAATGCTTTTGATTTTAGCAATATAAATCCCAGATAACATCACTTACACTATGAGCAGTCTAAATCCTCACCCAAGGGCAGGTTAACTTGATGCACACAACTGTCAAGAAGACTGATATGTACTGTGCATCTTCTTACTGTGTTATGTATACCATTAAATTTCAAGGGAGGCGTTGGCATTTGAGGGGCGTGGAACCCCCTGGAGACTGCAGGCAGTCCCCCAGGAGTGGAGAACTACTATCTCCCTCCCCTTGAGAGAGGACAAAAGAATGATTGATAGTTACAGTAGCCAACCAGGCATCTGAGCCCATTCATAAGCTAAGAGCCAATGAGTGTGTGAGCATTGCTTGAATTGACCAACGAGGGGATCGGGCACAGCTATTTGAAATTGTCTATATAAGGCAGACCTGAATAAAGACGAGCAGTTAAGCTTGAACCTGGTCAACCACAGGATCGTGTCCCTCAGATCCTTTCACGCAGCAAACTCGGATTACTGCGCCGTGGGGGTACACGACAGGCATTTGCATTCATCCTTTTCACGTAAAAGCTATGAGATTTCTTTACGAAGAAGATGGGCTGTATATACATGCACACATGTTTTCCTGATTGGAAATTCACTGGCTGAACATGCAATTTGGCTACTGTTTTTGTATTACAACAAATTTGGAAGGAGAGAAAAGTATTTGCTTTATTTTTAGGACAAAAACATACAGTGACTTTGTCCAGTTATGTCCCGCATTAGCCTAAGTATTCTTTTAGCTTTTTGTACTGAAACACATGTTTTTCTGTCTCTCACCCAAGAGCCCAATGACATTAGTAGAATTGTTCTGGATTTACAGCAGTATAACTGAGAACAGAACTTGGATCTGTATCTAGCTCATTCAGTCTTTCATTGTAACAAACTTCCAAGATCATAAATAACTACCACTCTTTAAATTCTCATCACTCTGTTTATTGAAGTATTCAGAACTATACTTAAAGCAAAATTAATAGGTAGAATATTACTAACTTTATATACAGCTGAATTAATTAAACTGTGCGGAGTTATTCAGACATTTAAAATGAAGCACAGTTTAAGTAGCCTAGTGACTTTGCATCTGTGATTATTTTAATGCTACTAAATACTAATACAATTACTAAAGTTATTGCAAATTAAGATCCTCAACACTTCTGTCTGTTGGAGCTCTGGTTTCAGATACTTCATTATCTCTTTGACCCCAGTACCTAGCACATGAAGTCAAGCTGCAGATTTTTAATAAAATCAGGTTTCACATTATCTGTTGATTCATATAGATATTCTGTTCACCTATGATTAAATGTGTCACCTAAATCTGAAATCATACTGCCCTTGTTCATTTCTATATTAATTTCCAATGTACAGTTGGTAACTATTCTCAAAAGTTGTATTTCACATTTCTGTTTCTGCTGTATGTGGCAAGTTGCTTTTTTTTCTATGAATTTTATGGTCTTTTCTTTGCATTTATGTATTTCTAATTACTCTTCCCCCTATATATTATTCATCTGTCCTCGTAATAATCATGGTAGCTAAGTCAACTATAAGAATTTTTTTACCTTATCTTCAGTTTTACCAAATTACCTCTTGTTTTTATACTAATCTTACTTTAATATCCCTTATCCATTTCAGACATCTTTGAGTTGAAATAAATAGGAAGATAACAATTGCCCTGCTGAGCCAGATCACTGATCCGTCTATACTAACACTCTAACGGCAGTAGGAGATGCAGCTTAGGGAGAACATCCAAGCCTAGTGGCTTTCAGTCACCCATTCCCTCTCTATTCCACATTGTTGTGTTAGCAATATCAGAGGGCAGAACTTTTCCACTCCCTAAAATTGTTCACAGTCCTGTTTTCCATGAATTTGTCTAATCCTTTCTTATACCTGCTGCTACCTGATTTTGTAACATCTTGCAATGAATCTTATTTGTTACTTGATCTTGTAAGAAAAGCATGTATCTGTGATTTACTGCTGGTCTGAATCTTGCTGATTTGATTAGACTCCTTACTCCACTTTAAACAGGATCACAAAGAGTAGTAAGTAATATTTGGTCATTGTACACGAAATTTATCTTGACAACTGAGAAAAAAGAAACATAAAAAATGTGAAGTATGATTTCACAAAAGCAGAACATAGTAAATCTGAAGAGTGACTGTGTGAGCATGAGATTCTAAATAATACCACCATGACTAGCCAAAGTACATTATTAAGCATAATTTTGCCTTGTTTAAAGACCAGCTCCAGTGTGAAGCCTCCAGTCTAATTATATTATTAACCAGTAATTTTTAAAATAATTGTCATATATGTATTCCTTCTCCAGTCCTTAAAAATTATCCATGCTTTACACTCATGTAAAGAATTCAAAAAGAACCTAAATTTTGCAGCACACAGAACATGAAAAAAGAAAACCATTGTGTATATTTTGACATTTAGCTTCACTTCTGCAGCCTTTCCAGTACAGATTCTGCCATTTTATGCTCGTTTAATCTGGTGTTGTGACAAAACTAATCAGAATTTCATGGTATTATAATCCTGTCACCTCTTGATACTTCATCAACGTGACTTTATTTACCAAGTGCAGCATTTATACTTCATAAACCAGTTTTACAGGCACTCTATGATTCCAGATGCACTCCTAATCATTACTCTGACACTTTGTTGTATGTGTTGTAAACATAGTGGCATATCAATGCCTGGGTAATTATATAGCCTGTTGTCATTTTTACTGCAAACTGACACCTTCAGTTTTTTGCCATACCACCTTTTTAATAGGCTTGGATATATGTCTTTATAATTTTCAGTTATAGTGAAGACAAAAACATTGCTCCATGTTCTTTGGCCACTGCTCTGAGGACAGAATTGCATTCATTTAGTAACTAGTTAAATACAAGGTAGAGCAAGCAAGCTGAATTAAACAAAAACAAAAAGCCCCTAAACAAACAAAAAATAAACAAACAAACAAAAAAGGAGACAGAAGGGAGTAGCATAAATTCAAATATTGGAAACATTTCTATAGAAGACACTGTGCTTCTCAAATCACAATAAGCAACTGCTGTAATGAAAATGAACTGCAGTATCTTCTTCCAGTGTTTGAGGTAATTTATTTTTATTATTTTTTTTATTAAGCCTCGCTTGATAGTACATGATTCATACATATTCTGGCAGTCTGTCCTCAGAACTAACAGGTCATTCCAGGGTCTGAACTGTTCAAAAGGGTATAGTATGGTAGAAGTGTCTCAGTGGTCTATCTAAAATGAACAGTTCATAGAACATTCATCTCTTCTTAGACTTTGAAGTACTATTGTCACTCTTGACACTGCATGAGAAAGTCTGAAGAGAGACAATAAAAACCAAAGTATCCAGTGCGTGCATGTTTTGTCCAGCTTTACACCAGAGATAACAAAGTGTTTGAATGTTACACTGACAAAATACCACTTTCATGGTACTTTCTGGCTTCCAAGAACATCAGCCTCTACCTTTCCTTCCCTGAAGTGTTGACTAAATGTTCCGCTTGTGTGGACCAATTCCCAGTTCCTAGAATATCCTGAGCAACTTCTGTTTCCAGGTTTAGAATACAAAGGTAGAGTCAGGAGCAGTGACTCGTTTCTGTGCTATGGGTGCTGCTATCGATGGCAGAAGAGGAAAAAGAAAAAGAAGTGTTAAGGAAGATAACACTATTTCCAACAGCAAGGAACGGAATCTGAACCTTTTACATGACAGTTCAATGCTGATGGGATGGAAGTGTCCAACATTTTTATTATTGATATAGGTAGTCATTTCCAGCCGTCTCACTTGGTGTCCCAGCAAAGCAGAGAATAACCAGAAAAGGCTGATCACAAGCTGCAGGATGCTCTCGCAGACACCAACAAAGAGGTTCTAGAACTTGGAACGCTACAGAACTTCAACAGGGCAAGAAGAAAAATGCAGCCAGCATTAAATGGAATGAAAAAACTAATTCAGGCAATAATAGGTCTGGCAGAATAACATCAACCCATTTCCTATCCCTTACCATTGAGCCAAGTCAGATCCTTGCTTTAACTCACTCTTTGACGAGTCAAACACTTAGCACACCTTGAAACTTGGGTCTTATTTCTTTAGAAGGACTTAAAAAAGGAGGAAAAAATATTCTTTTACTGTGTATTTCTAAATGCTTCTCTCAAAAGAGCAAATCTCAGAGGCCATTGCATAAATCTTTGTATGGTACTTCTGATCTGTTCTTACATGCTTTCTGTAACAAAATAGTTAACAGTGCTGATATTTTAAAATACTATTTACATGAGGTAACAGTCTTGTAATGAATGAGGCTGTTCACACCTCAAACTATGGTCTCTTTTTTAATCTCTCTGCGCATTCAGAAATTAGTTATGTTGGATACACTCAGATCACATTGGAAATATTTCATTTGAAAACCCAAGAGGTACAAATAAAATCCTTACCTGTCCTTCAGGAAGCAAAACAGAGCTTATATAGAGCTCTGATGCCCAGGCAAATTACCGATATCAAGATTTCATCTGTTAGACAGGAAATGAAGGAATGCTTACATGTAATCAAAGACATTTGCCCAAGTTATAAGCTTGTATTAGTATTGCTGGTTCTGCTCTTAAATAAACAAGGTTAATTTTTAGTTCAGAAATCAGTTTATTTCTCCATCAGAAAGCATATTGATAGTATTTATAGCATAGCTGCCAAACTGAACATAAAGATAAAACCAGTACCAGCGTACAGTTAGCATTCATGTTGGAAAACCCATAAAAAGGTATCAAGATCTTCATATCAAAGATGTGGTGTTTGAAACTAAGAATTATTCTGAAATATTTCTGAGAATACATTTCAAACTAATACGAATTAGAGGAACAATGCTTCAAAAATAGGGTGGTACTGTACTGTCACTGAGAGTTTGTTGTCTTAAGCATGGATGAATAGGTCGTCAGCTTGGAAAAAATAATTCGTTCTTTGGTGTAAATCTTTCTAAAATATAAACGTATAGATCATAAACTTTGTTTAAACCTGAATCTGTGGCTGAAATGACATATGTGGCAAGGAACATCGTATAAGAGTTAGTAGAATATCTTTCAAAACAACAATTAACATAATACATGTTGCCAAAATATTATATCCTTTATTAATAGCAATTTGTTTACAGAACTAAATTAAGGGAAAATATATTTTGGCTGTAAAAGGGTACTAGAAGAATAAGGTAGGCTTGTTGATGGATAAGGAGTTATTAAGCACTTGATGACCAAAAGTTTCTGGAACTTACATTTATTAAAAAGCAGCAATAATGGTAGAATTTGTTTTTCCTCTGAGAAATAACAGTGTCTGGCATTATGATATAATGGGAGTACAGGGAAAGGGTTTAGGGGGAGAAATGGTATTATGCAGACATAAAATAGCCCTACTATTTCTCCTATGTGACTGCATGTCTGGAGTGTTGGTATCTGAATAGAAATATTCAAAATAAGGAATTAAGCAAGATAAGTCATAACTCCATGCTACACAAGTTGTAACTTATGGCACACAAAAACATAATATAAAAATCAGCCTACAGAAATTTTGTTTAAAAAATCGTTTGTGGCAGATTAGCAGATTCATGTAATTTAACACAGCTTTAAGGCATATAAAGTAGTCCAACAATATCTTGTATGTCCACTACTACAGGTAGCTTTATATTCTAACTAGTCTCCAGGATAACAGATTAATCTCAGTCCTTTTGCTAAGTAATCTATTTATGTTCCATTCGTTAATTAACATATAAATCACTAAAGACAGAATTGAGAGTACTATTCCACTTCCATTGTACTTTCCCAGATATTTGACAATGTACTAAACTATATAAGGTTAAGCAAAATAATCAGCTTTAATTTCAGATTATATATTTTGCTTCATTTAATATGAAAATAGCAGATATGATGGAAACTTTTTGATTAGAAATAGCTGTTCTAGATTAGACCAAAGGACTATCCCTCTAAATTAGCATTTTGAAATTAGAAGACACAAAAGTTCTTTAAGAAAACAAAAACTAGCAATACCAAGAAGCACATATATTTCTTCAAATGTCAAGTTACTTAAAACTTTAGACTAGTATCTACCAATTTGCCTGACACATCATAAATTTACAAGCTTGCAAATCCCCAAACCACCCCGAAACTACTTCATTAAATAGCTTCCATGCAGGTTACCTGCCACTCATCAGGCACCAAACGGTGCTAAGCAGAAGGTTACACATCACGGATATTTTAAGCTGATCCCTGAGTCCCTTTAAAACTCTCAAGCGGCACCAATTGGGCCTATGTTTTGGCAAAATAAACATTAATAATTTGTTCTGTAATCTCCTTCAATGAGTTTTCATTTTGCACTCAGTAGTCTGATGTGCCTGCCATATAAAAGCCATGCATCACAGGAGCTCACTCAAGCTCATCTATAACTAACTCAGAAGCAAAAATTTGCTTAATTTTTTGTTTTGTTTTTGGGTTGGCTGTGTTTTGGTGGGTTTTAGTGTTTTCTGTTGATTTTTTGGGGGGTCGAGTTTTTTTCTTCCCCTATGGCTTTATTTTCTATGAGCGTTCTAGGAAGCTTTATAAAAAGTAACCTTTATTAACTGAATATCTTTTGCAAGTTTATTTTTCAAGCTCTTTTTTCAACTGATCATCTCACAGCTGAATGTGATATAGTTGCTCCCAAAAATATACAGGTATGTTGAGATATATTCAGCAAATAGCATGTTCATCTAAAGGTGTGCAGATATTTATAAAACTGTTGTTTAAACACTGTACATCAATACATGTTAACAGTTTCATGCACTATCAACAAGAAGAAATTTTTCCAGGGCATATGCCCACTTATGAAACTTTGGGAAAAAAAAACTAAAAACTGAATTCTGATGGTACAAAGAACAGTTACATAGCTCTTGGTGTTTCCATCTCTTCAGAAAATAATGCTTGACTGAAAAAAAAAGTCAGTTTACAAGCTAGAACACTTGAGTATTGATGGACTTTCTGACTGCCCAAGATTATTTTTCGATGCAGACAGAATACTATTTAGAAATAATCTTCTACTAAGCAACCAGCCAGGATGCATCTTGTCTGACTTTGTGTCACAATATGACTGGGGGTCAGTACAGGGCTGCTAACAGTTCTCATAATTGAAACAGCGAACAAGAAGCCAAGATTTCTTCCTTTTCTTTGTTTTTTGTGATTGAGGTTTTTGATTTTTTAAGAACAAAGCCTAGCTAGTTCCTCTTCCCTGGAATATCTCCATCATTACTTTTTCAATGAATAAAGATCAATCATCCGTGTTTGAGATCGCTGACATTGCCCAGTGGGCTCCACTTATGTCACTCTTTTCCGTAAGAAAAAAAATACTACTAATGTGGGGCAAAGATGTGCATTCCAAAGTACATCCAGACAGTGAGCTCACACATCTGTAGGAATTTGGGACATTTGGAGTTTGAGAGAAGGGGCATCACTGATGTTCTCACAGTTTTAAGTCCCACATAAAGAAGTCTTAATTAATGCAAGGCTAGCAAATATTAACCCTGCAATGAGAAGTGAAGGTCAATATTCACTTGAAAGCAGGCACAAACTGAGTTTCTTGCTCTTTGGTCTTGTCCATAGATTTAATATATTCAGTGTCCTTTTTTTTTTTTTCAGAAAAACTTGTTTCTAGAGATGTTCAATTTTTAACTGTAAATAAGGAAATAAATATTTTCTTCCTGAAACTACCGTGTGGTGCTGGCATTGCATCCTATACAGGCCGGTATAGGGTCACAGGTTTCCATGAAGCAAGTTTACCGCTATTTTCAGGTATTTAACAAGGCAAAGGGGGAAGAACACTGTTATTAGCAGACGCTGTGATGGCTGCCTTCAGGAGGGAATTGACTCTGTTGGTCTTGCTCAAAATATAAGCTTACTACTTGCTAGAGGCCTCAATCTCAAACAAGTATCTTTACATGTTGAATGTAAAGATGATTTCTCAATCTCAGAGCTACATTTTAGCACTGTGTTAATAATCTCCTGTGAACAGCTGCACATCAGGACATCAGAACTTGAAGTAACACTTGTCTGCACTTTACTCTGACCTGTCGTATTTCTTTGAGAAAACCCATCTAACACCTGTTTGAAGACTCCAGGTGATAGAGAACCTCATATGTACCTGGTTAACTGTCTATTATATATCTAGATTGGAAAATGATTACAGATAGTCACTAAATTTAATTTTCACTCCAAATTGCATTGTAACCCAGGTAGTTCATATAGAGAAGGCAGGGCTTTTTGAGCCTTAACTTTGAGATCTGAAATAATTGTTTTGGAATTAGTCCGAATTCTTCTCTATTTGTGTTGCTTTCATCTCATTTAAAGGCTGAAAGCCTTTGGATAATACACAATAAAAAGGCAATCATAGAATGGTTTGGATTGGAAGGGACCTTAAAGACTATCTAGTTCCAACCTCCCTGACATGGGCAGTGACACCTTTGGTTAGACCAATTTGCTCAAATCCCACAAAGACTGGTGCCTATTTAGTTTCATCAGGCAGTCTCAAACCTGCTCGCTGTTCCAGACTAAGAGATTATAGGCAATCCCAGAATACCTGAATAAATCGGAGTGCTTTGAACAATATATGCTACTACAATCACTACAAGTAATTTGAATTCCTATTCATCTGCTAGTACTATTGGTAATATAGTTGAGAGTTGATAAATTTACTTCACTTGAAATAGTTTTTCTCGAGTCTCCCCACAGATTCTAATTCAACGAAGAATTTATACTGTATCTAGGAGCAGACCTTGTATGCAGATATTCGGAGGAGGTTGTTCATTTTCACACGTGTTTTGGCTTTCTAACAGTATATCATAGACAGAGGAATTTCTGATTTCAGTAATTCTTTGTGTGTGAAATGTATCACTTTGAGCCTGTGTATGCCTTACAACATAATTTCCTAAACAGAACACATTTGTATGTCTTATCATGTCCACTGTTTAAGATAAATCCCTGTAGCACTGTCTCCTTTTCTAAATCTGTAAAACAAAAATTCGAGTTGTTTTTCACTAGGAGCTTTGCTGATTTATTCAAAATGGATGAATTCATTCTCATTGTAAAGATCACCTCAGTTCAGCATCTGATAAATCTAATTTCTACATTGTCTCATTCTACCATATCTCATCATTTGGAGCCATAACCTGATGGAATACAGGCTTACTAGATAGCTTTGGTTCTGAGATAAAGAAAGGAAAAATTTCCCTCATGATTTTCTTTAGAGACAGGATAAAATCACAAGGTTTGCAGCTGTAGTCTCCAAGCTGTGTTTGGAGTTGCTAATTACAAGGCAGGATTCCTGTAGTGCTGTGGGGATATTCACAAATGCAACTCTAAATTAAAAACTCTTGTATAAAAAAATCTAGTGTTGATTCAGGGGTGATTGCTGTATGTTGGGGAAGCCAGTGCATTAGATATAAAAGGAAGGATTTATTCATTTTGCCTTGGAGAGAGTGGGTGGGATTTTTTTCCCAGGGGTTTTACGCAGAGTTTGTCTTAGTTATGCATTTTAACTATTGGCCAGCACTTACACAATATCAGTCTGCCTGCCTAATGCATAATGTGCATGGCATTGTCTTCAGAGAGAATGTTACAATTTGCTCACCTGTGCAAGGGAGGAATTTGTTTTGTTTTGCATGTGCAATTACTAAATCTAGTCAGACATTTCATAAGAAAGGGACAAAAACCCTGATTTTTATTATCTGACTTTGTTGATCGATCTCCTTAAAGCTTTCAGTTGCATTCTTGATGTGAGATACGTACTTCTGTTAATTAAGGTACCTGATTCAGGTACATATCACAGTTAAAACAAGTACTGTTTCTATTTGAATTAAAAATCTTACCTTCAGCGTAGTGTACAGTAAAAAAAAGGAATTCAGGGTATATATTAATTTGCAAGTTCATCTCAGAAATTTAATTGTATTTTCTTGGACAAAACCAACTGATCTAATCAGATAGAGAAAAAAAAATTAAAAAAGGGAAAAGCAATGCCAAAACCAGCTGGAAAGAAGGCTGATTGTCTATACTCTTCTTCTTTGGTCTAGAGTCTGCCAAGTGTGAATCAGGGTAGCCATGAAGTTGAATGCATTGCAGTTGAAAATTAAGCTGCCATCAGGCAAACCAAGCACTAGATTGGTACTAACAAACTTCTGCTAAGCATTCACAAAACACTTGATTTAAAACTAGAAAGTCTTTCAAGACAACAATGCAGAAGGCATAATATGAACACTTGATATGAGCTTACAGTAACACATACAAAAGGGAGCAAGAAAGGACACCATACCACCATCTGCATTTCTTCCCTTACAAAATATGTTTGGCATCTGTGTCTTGCAGTTTCCCCTAGCAACTTTCTACTATCACAGAATAGAATGTCCCAAGGCTACACTCCATTACACTGCACCATCTTTTCCTTTTCTCTTGCTCCACCAGCTTTAATGAAGCCCATCAAATTTGCACAAGTGCCCTATTTACTGCACAGAGATTACGTCAAAAGAAATGATGTTGGCTTCCTATTAATGCTTGAAGATTGGCAAACAATCATGAAAGTCGATTGCTGTTCAGTTTTCTAAGTGATGGCATGTATTGCTGCCTTGCCTAATTACAGCAAATCAGATGTTTCCTGTGGTGGAAAATAATACCAACAAATTACTAACCCTGTGTATTTTAAGGGGAATAGTATATCTTGAGAATCAATTGAAGCAGAGAATTCAGAACATGAATTTCTGTAGATGTTTTATGATCAGTTTATTTTAATGTGTACTTATGGATAGGTAAACTAGAATTAAGAAAAAATATTAAAACTTTAAAATATATATGATTGATTCTTTGCACAGTAGTAGCTTCTTTCAACTGATTTAGAGCTGAACTGCATTTGAAGCTGAATTTTTACACTTTTGGTTTTTTCACGTGTTTTTCCCCAAAAATTATCTGTTGAGTTATAAGAATAAAGGAACACATAATAAGCAGTGCAGTAAGCACCAGTATGCAGAATGTTAAAGACAATCTACAAATAAATTTCAGGATGCACAGAGATTAAAGGAATTGGCATTACCACAAGAAAACCTATAGAAACTTACCTCTATCTGAGATTTTAATTCTCACATTGAAGGTAATAAGGATACAGCTGGTCTTGTGTGCACCCACATTCTCTCTCTTTTTCAGCCAGTAGTTCCTCAGGTTATGTTTTTGCACTGAAGAATTATCAGGACATCATGATAATTCCTATGCACAATCTTTGCCTAACTTCTGCATGTAATTTCAATGTCTCTAGGATGACACTGATTTACTTCATTTGTCAATTAACTAAGAGGATGGTTGGATCAATCAATCAATTTTTTTCAGTGTAATATTAAAGAAAATAACTGTTAAGTCTTGCTTAGACTGTAGAAAAAACCCTGAAGAAATGTCTCCTAACAAAATTCTAACCAGGAAACTTAATGTTTTTTATTTTCCTGGGACAGAGCTGAACTGGGTAAGTGCAATAGAAATCATGTTTGTGACTTCATGCTTGAGAAATCGCTTGTTAAATCATGACATTGCCCGCACACCTCTTATTTTGCTCTTGCAGCTCAGGGAAGGAAATAGAATTCCATGGAGTAAACTTCAAGGAAATTTCATAAAGATGTATGCCAGCAGCAAATCATTGCTATATATTTATGTAGTGAATACTGTATTCAGGATTTATCAAAACACAGATCTACTCCTGTTGGAGCTTTCTAGGCAGATGCTTCCCCTGGCCTCTGAAAATTTCCAGTTGGATGCAGTAACACATGAGCTGAGAACCTCAGTACATTCAATTCAGCACTATACTGAGCTTCTTTTGTACTCTGCGATTCGAAACTTTTGAGGAGCTACAGGAAGAAGGAGACCTTTAGGCTTGTTTGGAAGAAATAGAAAAGGATTCTCTCATTGAGCCCAGGGGGTAAATCAAGTAAGGTTTTGTTGGAGCATGTCAAGGAAGATTCCTTTAACAGCTGAGCACTCTCATTTATAGCCAGACTGATGCAAAGCCACTGGAAGAACTGAGAGACATAATGTGCATATCCACTCAGTGAAATTTGTAGTAAAAAATCATATCTCTTTAGTTTATTTTGTTGCCATCAATTTCCCTTTTTGTCATCTTGCTCATGATCAAGTTCTGTGTGTTTGATCTCAAACCTCTGTGGTTTACTCTAAAACCAAATGACTATGATTCTTTACAGACTTCATACAAAAGTAATTTACATACTACCAAAATGGAAAAATTTGGAAACATCTTCCTGGCTGCTCTTGTTTAAGACAGTTTTGACATAAATTACACAGACTTGCTGTCTTTCCACTCTTTCTCACATTTCCTTCCTTTAAATTCCCCTTTAACATATTCCCCCATCTTTGCCCTCGGTCCAGAGAAGCCAGTGTCTCATATCCTGTTCTCTGAATATTGTTCATTTGCATGACGTCTACTACTCTTGATTACTGTAATGAGTATTATATTAGCAAAATCCTGAATATTTCTTCTCTTCCCCAGTAATGCTTGTACACATCTAATAAATTAGTGTCTTTTTCCAGTGGTCCTAAATAATCTTAGAATTAGTCTGATGGAACTGACTCAGATGAACTAAGGACAAAGTGAAGCGTGTCTTGCCATCAAAGTACTTCAAACTTCCATTGAACTGATGTGCAAAGAATTTCTTTGTGACTTCCATACTTTAATGAGCGCTTCTGCTTTACTTAAGAAGTATTTCCAAAAAAATTCCAATGGCAAAAGAATTAATAGTGTTGAATGTGTATGCCTATCACATTTTCAAATGATTTCTAACTACTAGTGGCCAAAGAAATCCCTGTCCCCTCAGAAAGATCACATTGCAATAAGAGAAAGCAGTAGGGAAGTGCAAGAAGAAATTTTTGCTTGTTTCTGATGTTTTGTGAGTCATGGACCAGGATTTTACATTGACAGGTGCTGAGCAAACACAAGTAAAATATATTACCCTCTTTTTGAGATAGCAAGCAGTCTTGTGTTGTTGGTAGTGCTTTTGGGATATACTCTTTGGTCTAAAAATGTTGTTCAGTATTTTAGTACAGTATAAACAAAAAAATTTATCTCAATTATAGCCTTTTGTCATTACTAGTGCACACTAAGAGTGGTTACTGCAGGGTCCAACTGTTCTTTCTGGAAAGCAGTTGTCTGAAACAATATGAATGCATTGTTTGCAAGAACTTCGAATGAGCCACCGATTCCCCAGCTGAATCTTGCTTGCCCCTCTGGAACACAATGGCTCTTGACCAGCTGCAGCTAGTGCCATCATTCAGAAAAACAGTCAGTGACTATAAGTAATTAGTTAGTAAGTAAGTTACTATAAGTAATTAATTAGTTCAAATGCTAAGTGGCTTTATGATTTAACACAGTAAGTCATAAAGTCCCACTTCAGGCGTTCCGTATAGATCTTTTCTCCCTGGGTGCATTTCTATGATACTCAAGTCTAGGCCAGCTCGTTCAGAAACAGCATAAAGCACAGGCAAAGCCATGGTGGGCAGCCTGAATCTGCATGGGTTGGCATGGCCTAACACACATCCCTTCACAAATTTGTGAGGTAACATATAAATTCCTCCTTTCTCTAGTAGTCAGGAAGAAATTCTCTCCTCTCCTTTGTCCGTTTACTACGAAAATTTTTATCCTCTTACAAAGCAGTTATATAAGAGTTTCATTGTATGCAATGGAACTAAAAATTCAGTACATGAACACAAGTTCTGATACAGGAATGTTGGCAAGCCCTGGATGAGTCCTTCTGTCCTATAGATCCTTAGCGAGGTAGAGATAAATGACATGCAACAAACCTCAGAATTCAGCATTGCTTCTTGGACACACACTCATTATTTATAGTGCTGTATCCAAGTTCACCCAGGCAAGTCTCTTAGGCTTTTCATGTTTGGGCAGAAGATGCTTTCTCAGGAAATTTCTTGTGCTTTTGCACCCAGTCACAGTGGAAAATCCAACTTGTAGCTTTACAGTCCCAACAAATAATAAACACTAATTGTCTGGTTTTGCTTCATGTTGTAAAATACAACTCCCCGAGTCAGAATTCCTATTTTTTATGCCAACCCAATCTTCATCTGTCTTCTCTAACGTCACTGTTTCATCCAATACAATTTCTACTCCTTAGTACTAGTTCTAATAATAATTGTTCCCTCTATCCGTGTTTATATGGTAGTTACGAATATGCCTAAACAAAACAGCAGTGAAAATTGAAAACAGAAGATGCAGATAAGGACACTTTCTCCTACAATGTATAGCAACGTCTGGTATTAAAGAATTACTCCTTCAGTCAATGTCAAATGTTTTTAAAGGAAGTTTAATTTCAAAAAGAATTCTCTTTAAACCTGTGCTAACAGTGTAAGAAATCATCCTGCTGTCCTCTGACCTTGAAATTCCAGGGATGGGATGGGATAGTGTAGCTGACTGAAAGATAAACAAGGAGACTTTCACAAAACAATGTTTCCACAGGGTGACTAACCAATGTAAAAATGAATAGGTACTTTCCTCCACACCTAACATGTTGACCTCACTTTGGAATACGTAAAGATCACTTGAAGCTTATGACGGTAAATACTGACAGTTTGTAGAAGAGTAAGAAATACATGGTTATATGTGTAAGTATACAGAGCTGCAGTCCAAAGAGGATTTTGTGTTTTTGGCAGGGAAGTCTAAATTGAGATTTCAGAAATAAAAATCACTGTTTGTGTTAAGATTGATCAGACCAATATGTCTTTCACAGTCCTGATCAGATAGCTGGGTATCTCAGTATGTGAGACTGGTCTCCAATGGTGCTGCTGTTCTAACAAGGCATTGGCTATCAAATCTCTCCTGACCCTGAATGTATATCTGAGTTAATCTCTGAGTATCACTGAGCTCATCTTCTGTGTGCTAGTGCAGGCCACATGTTTGCTTTTGCCTTTAATCTGGGTCATCTTTAGTCTGTTTATGTATCATGGGTTCGACATTTTGCCTTTAGGATTAAAAGCTAAGCACATTGGAAAGATTTAGGACCATGTAAAAATATGTTTCTCTTCTCCATAATGCTTTTTGCTGGAATATTTTCTCACTTTTCTGCTCATTTTTGTTCATTAGTAGTTTTCATTTATGTCAGGTGTGCTTTTATTAGAGATTGGTTTGTTTCCTAGTACTAAATGATCTTAGTCATCACAGAAAAACACCCCTTAGAAAAATATCTTAGATAGAGGGCAACTGCACTTCAGTATGAGTGGTTGAGATTCTTTAAACATGACAGTTGCAATTCCTAGAATTTTGATTCTGTTTTCCCTTTGCTACACTATAATCTGGAGTTTCAGATGTGAACCAAAATGTAGAAGCACACAATATGCAGGCATACCTCACAATTGCATAGAACAGAAATTAATTTTAATAGTCTTTATATACCTATTATTTTAATATGCATCTTTCTTCTCCTTCTGGGAGAAGGATTCAATTTACTAGTTTAGCTTGACCTTGCTTCCTAATAATTCCTGCTGGATAATAGTTAGAAAAACACATTTCCATGTGTTTAGCACATCTTATGACTCTGAAATGACATTCAGACAGAAAGAACATGAAAGACAGAAATCAAAGACCGCTACACTGTATGTACCTTGGCAGTGCAAGCATCTGGAAGTGGGATTGCACATTCCCAGAGTGCAAAGCAGGGAGACAAAATGCCTGGTTTACAGTCTGGATCTAGAGAGTTTACAGGGAAAGAGTCCTGCTCATAATACAAAAATGTGTGTGCAGGAGGAGGGTGGGTCCTAACAGGGAGCATTAACGGAGGTCCTGTTTGATGCCATTAGAAAGTCAGCCTAAATTGCTCTAAAGGAGAGCCCTAGCCTCCAAAATCTAGGGGACCTTGGTGACTATGTGTTATCTTTAGTGTAATTCAGTGTCTGGACGCAACAACTTTGTAAATACTGCTGTGCCAAAAATGCCTCTGATGCTATTTAACAGAAATATTCATACTATCAGATCAGTGTGTTACTATTGTTATCCTCCCCCATTTGGGATAGCATTTTTGTCCTCAAAAGTTTATACTGAAAGCATCGTGGGTCCCAAAGAAAGTATATTTGCAATTTCTTACATCTGATGTTATACATTGCCTTTAAGTCCCTGGCATTTACTTTTCTAGTGTCTTACAAGAATTACCTCCTGATAACATTTCTACATAACAAAAATTGGAAAAGATGTATCCTAAAATTTATAGCACTTCATAGGAAAGTAACCAACTTTTCAAATCATCATTTACATGTATTTACAAGTCTGAAATATATGTATAAATAGGATAGTATAAAGCGCAAATAAAATGTAAGCTTCGGGAAAGCTCATCTGTGCCTATGAAATACAAATGACACATTGAAACAACTATTTCTCTATGCAATATTATATGCAGTCCCCCATAATTTTCAGTAACCTAGGTTCTTAGAGACTCTGTGTTTTTAATCAATATAATATATTGGTGGATGGACTAGATGAAGTCAGATAGCTGGGTGAGATGCTTTTCCTGGAGGTCATTGTCCTCACATCAAGAGCAACTGCACATGAAGCACTCCAGAAAGCAAATCAGTGCAGGGAAGGCAGCCTCCAAAGCTGATGATCTTATGAAATAATGACTTCCAGCACCTAAGTTCATCTATTGCAATTCCAGTTAGTCTTGGTTAAGGTCTGTGAAGATGTGGATCAGAGATGTTTCGAATTAGCGAACTGAAAAAGGAGGAAAGCAGATGACAGAAAGTCAGTTATTTGTAGTCTGTCAATACTGCCAAGGCAAGTTGTCTTAAAATGTTACTGCATTCTGTAATTTACCAAATTACAGATGCTTGGCACAATATCAAAGCAACCTGTATTTGTTCTTAATGAATCTGCCTTCATAAGAGGAGCTGTTAGCATTTAAATGTTTTGTGTCTTACTTAACTATTTTGCCTGTTTATCAAGATTCTGAATCAGGTAACAAAAATGTGAACATTAACATGGTTGAAGTGTCTTTACAATGTTGCACTGAATATATTCTCCACAAGCATATCATCATAAAGTGTAGCTGGTATAATCCATCAAAGAGAATGGTGAACTCCTATTATGGAAAAGAGAAGATTTTACCCATTATGTATCTTCAATAAATTTCCACTCTTTTCCTGACTTATCTACCTTACCTAGTGTTCATATTTAGCATTTGAATGAATTCACACTATTTTCAACCTCCTCTCTTAAAAACTTTATAATTATGTTTCATTTAAATGTTCAAAATGCATAGAAAACCACTGTAAATCATTACTGTTCTTTGACAGTAACCAATATTTTAGTACATAAATGTCAATGATTGTACAATGCTTATCCTTTAACTTTGCAGGCTGTTTTACATGTGTGTGATGGTTATTAGGGATGCTTTTTTGTGTAAGACACTAAGAAAATAAAGTTTTATGACCCCAACGATGCCCTTTGTCTTCTGTGGAAAGAAGTTACATTTTAGCTTGAATTTCAGATAACAGCACTGAGAAGATGTAAATAAAAGAGGTGTAAAAAAAAAAAAAAAAGTGAAAAATTGAGACTCAAACCTTGCAGTCTGGAAGAAATTAACATTGTGGTCTTAGATCTGCTGAGAATTTATGACTCGTATTTGTAAGAGCACTCATCCCATTTGCTTGGCTCAGAAGTTTTTTCTCTTTCATCTGATTATACTAGTTTTATCACTCCATTGACTAATTCCAAGTAATGAAGCAAAATTATGAAATGCTTAAAGACTTCAGTGAATTAGGGTAACTACTCAAAAAGACTTCAGTGAATTAGGGTAACTACTCAATCTGTGCAGTTGCAGTGCTGGGGAAGGGCACCACCCAGGGTTGCACTGTAGACTCTTCTTTCGCTCCTTCTGACACGAACATAAACCAGAATAGTAATTCGCATACAGTTCTGTATATTAAAGACATAACTTATTATGAAATAACTACAACTTCAGGGACTACACAGATTGAAGGAAACTGTTTAGCCTGGAGAAAAAGAGGCTCAGAGGTGACCTTATCGCTCTCTACAACTTCCTGAAAGGAGGTTGTAGTCAGGTGGGGGTTGGTCTCTTCCACCGGGCAGCAACTGACAGAACGAGAGGACACAGTCTCAAGCTACGTCAGGGGAGGTATAGGTTAGATATTAGGAAAAAGTTTTTTACAGAAAGAGTAATAAAGTTTTGGAATGGACTGCCCAGGGAGGAGGTGGAGTCACCATCTCTGGATGTGTTTAAAAAAAGGCTGGACATGGCACTTGGCGACATAGTCTAGTCTAGTTGAGGTTCTAGGGTAAGGGTTGGACTGGATGATCTTGGAGGTCTCTTCCAACCTAGTGATTCTGTGATTATTTAGTGCTTGTAGACTGCATGGGAATCCCAAAATGCAGGAATGATGCAAACTGTGGAACAAGGAGGTGAGCAGGAAGTAAACAAGTGGATGGCTATACAACTAGCGAGCCAAGTCATCACTCATATGCAAGTATTGTTGCTGAGAAAAACCAAATGATTTTCACTAATTTTCATTTCAACATCTCAGTATACTTTTCATCTTCAAGGCCTATACCGGCTAGATCACACTACAACATTTCAATTCAACAGAATAAGAAGGTGAACCATTATTATCTTCATGTGAAAGGTAAAATTCCCTTTGATAAATTAAATAATTGTCTTATAAAATGTAGCCTCAGTTTCATTTCAAGTAATGTCTATTTCACAGAACATAAAATAGAAATAAGAAAAAAATCTCCAAATTCTAAAAAAATTAGTAAAATGCCTAAGTAGAAAAATTGATCGAAAGCTGTAAAAGTAGTCCTCCTGCACCCAAAATTTTACAGGCATCAGAAAAAAACAAAAAAAGCAAAAATGAAACTCTTCGTAGTTCATGTATGTTGAAATGGAAATCTAAGAATTGTGTACCATATTCTTCAGTATTTTTCAAGAAAATATTTACCAATGTGTTACAGTGATGCAGTACAAATTCTTAAATGCTAAAACAAGGGTTTGAATCAGAAACCCTGTCATTATTATTCCTATCTTTCCTCACTTATTGAGCATAGCATATAAGATATTCTATTGAACAAACAAGGACTTTTTTTTCCTTGCAACTTTTTCACTTCTATAGTTTCACTGGTTGATATATCAACCTTTCTGGTACTCCTTTTAACCCTTCAATGCAGAATTGCATCTGTTTTGCTTTTCTTCTATAGCATATAAAAACATTGCTTTTGGTTTATTTCTTCCAACTGTTTTAAACACAAAGAGCTTCATAAAAATAATCCACTGGCTAAATGGAGATAAAAAATTGCTTGCACAAATTAGGACGTGATGAATTTGGAGAAGTGTAAGCAACAGTGGTATTAAAAAGACAAAATTTTGGATTTGCTTCTCTTATCGCTCTTTATGACTTAAAATTTTCTCAGAATATGTTTGAGTTTCAGTAGGAAGTTGTGCCACCCACCTATGAGTGACAGACTGAAGACAAAAGTAATCAGCATTGGCCAAATTAAAAGTCAGTTCTTTTTTAAGTAAGGAGAAATAGTTAAAATTTTTGCCTTTCTTTTCTGAATTTTCCTGGTTTTGAAATCAAATGTCATATTATGATGAAAAAAATGGTTTTGTATATGGTCTGATCACTAAAGCAAATATGAGTCATTCACAGCAATGTTTTCTCACCCTTCTTTTTCAGTGCCTGGGAACAGCATGTCACCTTCTTTGTCCCATTTAATGAAGTTCTTCAAACCTATATACAGCATTTGCTGTAGCTATACAAACTACAGCTCTGCCAGTATGGCTTTATGCTGATTTTGATGGCTTTACCACAGCTCTGTGCACTACTGACCAGGAAGCCAGACTCAAGGGTAGGCCATGCTGTTCTCCTTTCCAATAGTAATCCACCTGACACCTTTTGAAATTGATTGAAATACTGCAAAACAGAAACCAGACTATGGCTGGACCCCAAATTATTTTATAATATTCATGTATGCAGTTATTTTTTTGTTAATTCAGGGCCTACATCTGCTGAAAGTCAAAGTCCAAACAGTATTCTAGATCACTGCCCCAAGTTAATGAGCACTTGAAACTCTCTTCCTAATGCTTTCATCATCCTATATAATGCTTCTTGAGCTCATCCAAAGCTGTTTATGTAAACTACCTAATCCATAGATGAGAAATTATTTGTATTATCTTTTCATTAAAAAAAAGCATTTTATTAGGGAAATTTCCCATCAATAAGATCAGTGAATAAGTACATAGAAGTAAGTGTAGATATTTTCTAAAAAACTAGCCATATTCTGTAACTCCAAATGTTAGGTTAAACCAAAACAAGTCAAAGGTCTAGAACTTCTCTTCTTACCTACAGATTTTAGTACACTGGACAATATAAATTTTACAGGGCAGTAATGTAATATGTTAATTTTTTATAAACCACAGAAGCAGCCTTCTATCTAATTACTTGCTACCTAGCCATGATAGAAAAATTACTGCCAGTAATATACAGATAGTTCATACCCACTGTTACTTAGATACCTTCATGCTCCCAGGCCTCCTACTGTGTAAATTTCCTTCTTTCTTCAATACTCTACCTGCCTAAATCCCGAAGGTACCTGTGCATGGGTATCTAAAGCTCTGTATGTGCCTAGATTTTCTTTTCTGCTCTATGAAATAGGAGGCTTTTCACAAATCTGCAGTGCTAACCATCTGCCCAAATGCCCACGTCTTCACCATCATCAAGGAAATGTCTGAAGTCAACACAAATGGCCTGGGAACCCACTATAATAGCTGGGCTCAGACCACGACTGTTGTCCACCAGCACTTTCAAACTGATATTCCTGAACTATGTTTTAGATGGAAAAAAGGTTGTAAGAGAGGGACCCTTCTCCAGCACATATATCCTTGGATTTACACTGTCCATGCAAAAAGAGAAAGACAAAAGGAACAGAATAAAGTAAAGAAAGACTCTTTTAAACTCAGCAATTCAGATAAGAGCAGATGCAGAATGAGAAGAAGATTGGGAACTCTGATAGGACATAGGGGACAATTAGAGGGAAGTTACTTGCCAGAAACAGCTTCTATCTAGATCATACCGGAAAAGATGTCTGACATTCAGTAGGTAGTATTAAGGCTGGAAAGCAAGACAGAATAATGGACAGATAAGTTTGAGAGTGTTGGAGAGCATTTCCCTGAAGTAGATGCCTTTCTTGGGAGCAGTGTAATCTTGTTATGACAAAACTTTGAAGCCCAAAGTCCAAACCATGCACCAACACACCAGCTTACAAGTCAGATAAATGAGGTATACAGGCATGTCAGCAATCTGTGTCTTCTTTTGGAGACCACCTCGATCTGAAAAACATCATGCACTTACCTACCTCCAAGCTCACCTGAGTCATGCAGCCCTGGATCATTTCAGACAACCCTGAACCGCAGCTGATCACCAGCTGACAGCCGCTTCTGACAGTTCACACACACTGTCTGTAAATACACTGAAAATATCGCATGGATCCCAGGTGAAGAAGAGAACTGTAAGGGAGTCTGTTCCTCAGAGCATGCAAAAATGATGCTGCCAGTATTCATTGCATCTGTAACAAGACTAATCTGAAGGCATTAATTTGTAAATAAACAGGCGCAGGACATCAATATCTAGTCACTATCAAGCAATTCAACATAATTCATCCTGGAAACATTTGCCTTTAGAAGTTTCCCAACTGCAATTGGAGTGGAACATGCAAACACACCTGCAAGAGTGGTATACCTTTTGTCCTGTGGGGGGATAAGCATAAACTTCCTTGAAATTATACTTCTTTAAATGTAGTTGTCCACCCTTTCCTTCCCTTCTTTTCATAAACGCAGAAGGCTGTGACTCTGCACTAGTTGTTCACCTTTATTATCCCCTGACAATGAAAGCTGCAACAGTCTTTGCAAAGGACAATTTTCATCGCAGAGTCTTCAGCATCCTCAGATTTATATGCTTATGCACTAAGGAAAGGTAGTAACACTCTGGGGAATTGTTGTAACATCTACAGCCTTGCATTTCAGTGTAATTTTGGGGAGAGTTGAGTAATGTGGAAAGGAAGTCCAGCATGAACTCATTCAGAAGTGGCAGCTTGAAAAGGATTCTTTTTTTCCATTCCTTATTTCCAACTCCTTATTAAGAAGTCATTGACAGAAATATGAAAAGCAATGTGTGGTCTATGCTGGAGCCCTTTCTAAAGGGTAGGGTAGAAACAAAGCAATGGAAAGAAAGTGGGAGAAGGCATCTTTTTGCCTGTCCATGCACAGTGCCTGCCACTCTATCTTGTGCAAACACAATTTTTACTGGCATTCAGATGAATTAATTTTTTTTAAATTTCAGGGATTATGTCTGAGTATAAGCAGTATGGTTTGGGTGACGCCATTTAAGCACCCTTTCTAATATCCAACTTCCTTTCCAAAGACCACAATGGAAGGGTTGCAGATTTGAAGAGGAATACCATTCCACGGTAAGAGAGAGCATGTCTTGGTGTGCCACATATGTTGAGAAAGGAGAATAGCTAAAGAAAAATATTAATGTGTCCAATGCTCAGCCAGGACCAGAAAAGGAAGACAAATAAATTACTTAATCAACAGGATTGCTCAAAAAGGCAGGCTCATAAATTTGGGGGATTCCCATATGTACTCTGAATGCTTATTCTGGAATCAAGATGTCTGAGTCCAGTTCAGTTCTTTTTTCAAAAGATTCATTATTAAAATCTCCCTTTATAGCCAAGCTTTGGACAACCCTGCTAATTCCTAGTAAAAAGAGTTATCTGCTTTATCTATCTGGATCTGCAGCAGAATCTCAAAAATGACTATATTCTTGTCCTTTGTACTATCACTCAGGGTTCCAATACATATTTCCTTTTGCATTCTGAATACCTGAGCAAGATAGGAGGTATAATCTCCTTTACCTTTTTCCTCTTGTTTATTGTTGTTCCTGAATAATCTGCGCTCTTTGGTACTAGTATTCTGGTGACATACTCACATAACTCTCCGTACTCTACCAAGTTTCTGTTATGTCAATTAAGTTGTAATTTTGATCTTGCATTAGGTGTTCCAGCACCTTTATTATTTAGATATATTTTACACCAGTATAGAAACACGTAGGCTGAGCATCAGTTGGTTTATTTTCTTTTTTCTTCCTACAGTGAGACTTTTCAAGAATCAGAGTTTTCATTTTTTCAGGTTTCTTTTTTTTTTTTGTTTAGGCACCTGTTGGTCACATTTGTCTGCACATGCACATCACCAGCCTGACAGAACAGTTCAGCATCTATTCATTTAGCCTGGCAAATCCATGTTAAAGTTTTTTTCTTTGTTAGATGGAGTTAGCAGTCCTTCTCATCACATCATGGAAGAGCATGGTTATGCTGAGGTAACCAAGGTCTTACTTCTAACAGTCTTTACAACCTGCGTTCTCTTTCCCATCCTTACATGCATGTACTCATGCATGCATTGAGATTCTTTTTTTAAGTAGAAACTGCAATCAGAAATGCTTCTAGGTGTCTCTATTCACCTCAGAAGCATCTATATCACAAAAACCACAGCGACCACGTACTGCTAGAGGGCCATATGATTCCAAGAGGCTGAAATAACCTCTAACTTATTTAGGAGAGAGACGAGACCTAAGACTTTGTGCAAAACTGGATCGTACCAGTACCCTAACCGATGAAATACAGTGCAATATTATGAATAAGATTGATGTTTAAATGCAGAAGAAGAAAATAATTGGACTGGAATAAACATTTCAAAATCTCCTACTCTTACATCTGTACCCAGAGTAGGATCACCTGTATCAAAACTGCTCATGAATGATAGTTGACTAACAACACTTTTAGAAATAGCCAGTAACAAGACACTGCAGAGTATTACAGCCTATCTGTTTCAGTACTTTACTCTCCAACTTTTAGTTCTTCCTAGGTCAAACTTTCCTCTGCTGCAGTTTACTTGTTCTAACTACAATTCATATGGAGAAAAATATATTCCCTTCTTTGTGAATTGCCTGTATCTATTCTAGTGAAATAAACAGAGCCATAACACATGCCCATATGGTGAACCTTGATTATCTAAAATGTCACTTCCCTAGAATGGACCTTCACAGAGCTTGGGCATTGCCCTAATCACTTTCCAAACACAGCCTGAAATTTACTACCAACTTAGATGTAGCTCTGTTGTCATGAAGGCTGCAAAAGAGTTTAAAGGCTAGATAATGTTTCCAGGCCAAAGAATAAACTCTAGTATTGTTTATTTTCTTTTAGACAAGTATAACTTTTATATAATTAAAAATACTTATCAACTCTCCTTCTTTTGGACTAGGCAATATCACTCTTTCTCCATGGACTGGAGACCATTCCTACTGGAGCCCACATAATTTTCATCTGACATTCCCAAAACTACTTCCTGAAGCACAACTCCCAAAGCACATTACTCAGCTGCCCCCTCACCAATGCTGAGTGAAGATGAATATGGTGAATTTTTGTGCACTACAAATAGTATTTCTATTTATGCATTTCAGATTGCTTCATACAGTTCCCCAAGTATGGTCAGTGAACTTAATGTGGTCTAATTGATTTTGTAAATCTCTAACTTATTTAATATTTTTAATATGTTATTCCAATATTTACAGCCTCGCAACCCTTGGCATTTGTGAATCTGATTGCATTAGCAGTGATGGCACACACAGACTATTCAGTGAGCAAAAAACATTAAGTATTTTGGTCTCTCTGTAGCTGCATTTTGGTAGCATCGGTTGGCAGTCATGAAGAAGTTCCTATGACTTCTACTATTTTTGTACATGTTCTGTGGAGCACTGAGCTTTCTGCCTATCCATTTTTGAAAACACTTCTCTGTGTTTCAAGATTAAATGTTAGACTGTTAAGACTTTAGAAGTGGACTGTACCTAATAGAACAATCTATTTGAAAAGATTCCCTAGAAGAGTAAATCAATAAAATCAGAAGGCTGAAGATAACTAAAGAGTTACTGTTGTCAACTGACCTCCTATCAATTATCTTGTCCTGTTGTGGCCTCTGTTGCTCATGCCAATTAACTTTCATGTGCGTTACTTGTTTTCTGAAGACAGCTGTATGGTTTTTCCATTGTCTGTGGTGTGGTGATACTGAAAGCCAGGCTTTACCATTGCCTCTTGCCTTTTGATGTGCATTTTGGTATGAAATAAGATCCTCTGTGGTAGTCCACAGCAGAGCTCATAGGCAAGCACAGCTAGGCTGTGATCTGCTGGTTTCAACAGATCAGCAGACCTTAACTGTGACTGCATCTGTAATTCTGATGGAGTAATGAAGGGAGTTTGCCAATCTGCAGTGTAGCTCCTGCTGACTGATAAAGGGATGTGTACAGTAGTCTCGGTGTTATCTCTTTCAGCAGGTTTACACTGGTGTGACACTGCTGAATTTAGACAAGCAGTTCCTGATTCACCGTAGAGCAAGGGCAGAATCGGGTCTGATTTTGCACCATAACCCATAGAGATAACCCAGCTCTCACTGAAAAACATCTCGGGTGTATTTCAGAATACTTCGATATATGTAAGTGTATTTACAGCCTTTCCCCATTTTTTGAGGATATTTTTGATTTTTCTGGTACCTCTCAATATAAAATCTTTCTAAGCTAAATCCGGGGCAGAAAAATTATGCCTCCGGTTTCTTTCGCTTAGGGTAGCCTGCCTAAATCACTGCCACATTCCTCCCATAGTAGTCGTTCAAAATTAATAGCACATGCAGAGGAAAAACTAAACCGTTTGACGTCACTCCCGAAATGAGGAAACATAAACAGAAGAGGCTTCTCCCCACGGCGCTGGCAGCACGGCTGTGGATTGGTCTGCGCTCCCGCGCCCGTGGCACTGACAGCGCCTCCCAGCCCTGACACACGCAGCCAGACTGCAGCAGCCTCAGCGCTACCCCAGCCCTCACCCTGGCACAAAAGTGCACTCTCTTCCCGAGCCTTTTTGCTTCTTAAGGTGGTTTGATTGGCTGGGTTGGGGGACTTGGGGAGATTTTCTTTCCTTTTTTTTTTTTTCTTTCTCTTTTTTTTTTTTCCTCAGATTTTTTTTAAATTTCGGTTTGGTTTATCTTTTTTTTTGTTTTGTTTTGTTTGTTTGTTTCCTGTTGTTACTTATTTCTATTCCTAATCCTGGATGCAGTTACTGGATTCTGCAGTACAAGTCTTCATGAACAAGCTGCATCGCTTAGAGATTTCACAGCATTCAAAGGTCACAGAACTGCCACTATGGTTAAATGTCTTGTTTAATGGTTGAGGTATGTACAGCAAATCTAAAAGAGGCAGCATGATTATTTTTTGAAGGGGAACTAAAATTGAGAGGGGGAGAGGGAGGCAATACTGTTAGTTAGTGGAAAAGATTTTTACTGATGATTGTTACTACAGCAACCAGTTTTTGAATTTCCTCCCTTTTTTCTTTGTTCAAACTAAATGAAAATTTTAATTTATGTTGATTTAACCATTTGATGGCTTCAGAAGATTTCAGAAAGAAACTGTTATTATTGTCCTTTCTGACCTCCCTGAGGAAAGTGTGATTGATTTTTCTGTATGTTTTCCTATTGCTCTATGTCAAGAGAGGAGACCTGGGACTTGGCTGGCTTAGATTAAGGGAGAAGAAAGCAGAAACTTATTCCTGTCGTGAGGGGGCTGTGAGTTTGTCTGAGAGTTAGAGCAGAGAAAAGAGTTGGAAATAAACAGGTCAAGCAGAAAAGAATATCAGCCTCATTTTTAAGAGTACACGTACTGCATATTTTCTTTACTACATGCTTATATTAGTTCACTTATTTTGGGTTCAGAAGTTCAAAATTAAGCAGCAGCCTGCACTTTGACTTAGAAAGAGATCCTCAGTGGGAGCTGATCATCTTATATCAACACCAGTTTTCATACAGCTATTGCTACTTAAACAGAGAAGAGTGGAAATGTGCTCAGAAGTTGAAGTAATGTAGCCTGATGTTTGTTTGAGGGCATATAGGTTCTATCCATATTGGAACTAGTGATCTGCCTAGAATGAGTATTGCAGCATTACAGTGGGCAGTGTGTGCTGCAGTAAATGAAAGCAACTGCTACCATAAAACCAACATTGTTTTCAAGAGTGTAATTCTAAAATGTAAGAGGAGTAGCCACTTGTCAGAGTTCATGTGTGTATAACTGATCTTGAAAATCATTTCAGCCAACACAGGCAGTTTCTATTGTTAATTGGATTAATATACAGGTATGTTCAGTGACCAGGAATCTTCATATTTTTCCAATTTGTGAAACAAGATATTTTACAGCTCCTTTAGACGTGTTGTTGCAGATTTAAACCCTCTGTAATTTGAAAATATTTCAGTTTGACTTTAAAAATTATACCTGCAAAAACAATTCTTCCAACAAGGAACAGACTATGAGCACACCTAGCTCATGCAGTGCACCTCAAAGGGTTACAAAAATCAACCACACTAGGCTGAAGCATGCTAGCTTAAGGACTGCAAAAATATTAGCTCTGAAATGCAGAGGATGTGCTATGTGCTGTGAATGGACAATTGCTATTCTGCAGTGCCTAGTGGGAAAACAAGGACTTTGTGTATTGCAAATGCATAACTGCAGCTCCTCCATTTCCTTTGCTGTATCTTCACTGATGACTGCAGAAACAGAGAAGCATGTCACAGATAAGGTCTTTAGTGCTCTATCTCTTTGGAGATGCTTGAAGATATTTTTTTCTCATATCATCCAACAAGCCAAAGTCAAGCTTAGTTGGTTGAACTATTATTCTGTTGTTGTCCATGTCATTCTCTCCTCCCCAGCCCTCCCCAAAGTCCTACAATGTGAACTGCCAGCTGTTTTCAAAAACCAAAACACTGCTTCTCTAGCCCAAAGTCTAGAAGGGTTCATACAGTATATATCGAATATAAATTTGTAAATTTAACTAAAGGGAAATCTTAGTCTATAAAGACTATAGCATGTTCTGTAAGGAAGAACCCTGTAACTATATGGATAAATCCAATTTTCCAACAGACAATCTGTATGATGTGCTTCTAACAATTTCTGAGAATTAAATTACTCACTTCTTTTGATAAACAGTGTTTAGAGAAGCTTAGTTTATAAACTGTATAGTCTACATCTTGCTGCATCTCTGCTTTGTAGCAGCTACTAGGGGTGATACTAATAGTAAGTATGGTAAACGGACTTCAGCTAAGGAAATTACACGGTTTTTCTGCTTTGTCAAGAAAAGTTTATCTGCAATGTTTCCTCAGAACAACCTCAATTCAGCATCTAGAATAAAATAAAATTTAAGGTTGACATCTGCAGTGGACAAAACAGTTACTGATATTTGCACTCAAATTATCTCAAAAAAAAAGTCTGTATTGCAGAAGTTTCATAGGATATGAATGGCTGCTTATTCTGACTTTATTTCCATAGAGTGGAGAGTAGTTGTCACCAGTAAAGTTCTAGTGATTCCAGCAGATAAGGCATGCTTTGCTGAGTCTAATCCAATATATTGCAGATCACTTTTTTCAACTGTAAAATGTGCAATTCTGTAAACTAGTATATAGATATACCCTCATAACAGCAGCTCCTCTTCCTTCCTCTTTCTGTCCTTTTACCTTCTGAAACTGAGCTCTCTGCTTGCCCTTACCAGGCCTCTAGGTAGGTCATTGAAGCAGACTGATTTTCCAGGGTCTTCATTGCAATTATGAAGTATATTTGAAGCATTTAATCATATGTAACTCCAATTCACTCACTTCACAGTTCTTCTACCAATAGCTAAGTCATATTTTAATGAGAAATAGTTGGAAAATTGGTATTCTATGGCACATATGTGGTTTTCTTGTAATTTTTCAGTCTCATAAGGAAAGAAGCTGCTCTTGTACTGGTGATTTCCTTTGTAGGAACTGTATAAAGCAGAAATGCCAGCTACTAACCAAGCCATTACTGTTAATCGAGTAAAACCTGATGCCTTTCTATTTAATCAAAAGAAATGTTTAAGACTTAATCTCTCCTCCAATCAAGGTAGATATATGACAAAAAAATTCTTGATGGGTTTGGTTCTGCTTTATGGGTTAATAGAAAAACAAGTCATTTGGTGCAGCCAGGAAGATATCCCATGTAAATGAGCTTTCTTAGCTACTCAATATTGTTCATCATCATATTGTTACTCCATTTTTGTGTTTGAAATTATTACAGCATTAAATGTGTTTGTCAGAGAGTGAAAATGAAAGGGACAGCTGGGGTCCTACCAGCTGCCAGAACAAGATTAAGTGTTTTGTGCTGAAATGCTGGTTCAGTATTCCTCCTCCTAAATCTATACTGGGTAGAAGAGATTGGAATTTTCTCGTTCCTCAGACAGAAGGCAGGCTTACCCTTGCAGGGTCATCAATTCTTACACTTTCAGTGAAACATTGTCTTCATCTAGTGTGAAAATCACACTTTTCAGTCACAAGCTTCAGTGTGTAGAACTGATGTTATTTAGAGTTTCTACCTTGAGTACACAGGGACACAGACATGCAGCCTAAGTGCCCAAAAGCAGCCCAGAAGTTCTGATGCTTTTTGTGTCTCTGGCTAACACGAGGTGCATCAATTTCAGCACCTAAAGATGAATAATGCTGAGAAGCTGAGCCATGATGCCAGGTACCAAATATGCAATCAGATGATAACAGCTAGTAACCTTTTTGTATTTCATAGTAAATGACAAGAAATCAAATAACATATCTCCTGATAGTAGTAGAGGTTTTTCAGACCTGAAGTATCAGCTTTGTGTAAATAGTAGAGAGAGAAAATGTATTTCTTGTATTTAAGACAATATATTTAACTAATTTATAGAATTTTAAAATGCAAAGTCAACTTCTGAAAGACTTTTTAGCAAAAAGAATTCCTCTGTATCATCCCCAAAATTGTTCAGAGAAGTTTTAAATTTCATTTTTACTATTATTCTTACTGCAGTGCTATTCCAAAAAAATTGCATTAGAAAACAATGTTTGAACCTCTGAACTTCTCATTTCTGTTTTCATATAACAGACTGTGGGATTCAGGAGATACATTCCTAGGATTCACAGTCCTCAGGTTAGTGACAGCTATATGTTTTAAAGCCTCCAGTTTTAAAGTAGAAAATCAACAAATCAGAGCCAGATTATATAGAAGAGAGAACAGTTCCAGAAGCCAGAATTCAATGACAAAACTGTAAGTGAAAAGTCTGTTGCAGAGACAATTCTCAAAAAACCCCCAGAAATATACGAATTAAGCAGTTCTTTAGCACAAATTTAATAGTGTGATATTAGCAGTCCATTGATGTAGTAATTTTGATTGTCACTTGTTCTGTTCTTTCAAAAGTGAAAAATCTGTGGCTATCATTTTATTATGTAAACAGCTTTGTACTAGAGAATTTAAACTAATGAAAGGGCCCTACTGAGTTATATTTTTTTATTCTGTTCTTCATGGTGAGAGCTGTGAGTAAGGATGGGTAAGAACTCAGTTTATCTACTTATTTAAGTCACATAGTCTTAGAGTGGCATATGATATTCTTCTGCTAGCTTACTGTCCAACCAAATAAGACATCCAAGTTGACTGGATGGATAAACATAGCTGATGACCTCTTCCTCTTAATAGGTGGGCATGAACAGTCAGGATTCTTCTAGTCACACATACAGACAAATTGGTTACAGTTCAGATAAAGATTGCCTGCAAATGCAAGCAGCAAGATCTGCTTCTCTTTCAATAGGTTAGTAAAAAAAAAAAAAAAAATATTTAGAAGAAAACAGTTGCAAAGGCATTTTTTTCCGTAGCTGATAGATTACCCACAAAAATTTCTGGTATGAGAAAAGTCCCCAACTAATATCTCACTATAACATGTCTTTATGCTGGCAGTGTAAGGTTTTGAAAAGTAGAGCACAGAATCTCCTGTCAAGCTAAGTTTAGCTTATTGTCATGGAGGCAAAAAAACACATTTATGGGGCAACTGTTGTCAGGACCTGTATGCAACTTTTCTGCATGGTTGTTTGTAGCAGAGTCTATGATACTAACCCATCTACATGAAGGAAAGATGATTTCAAAAGGATGATCGTTGCTTTTACAGGAATAAAGCAGGAGGTAGGCATGTTTTGACTGAATATGCAGTAACTAGGGATGACTTAGAGAAATATACATCTGCAAAAGTGAAATTTAGAAAGCTCAATTTCAAGAAAACTCCTGGAGGATGGTATTGAGTTACTGTGTAATCAGTTCTGCTCTCTTTGGAAATTGCCCTTTATTTCTTCTGAAAGAAAAGGATATGTATGATCATGTTCCTATTCCTTCTCTTTTTCCCCCTACCCAAACTTTTTCCTTTAGCACACTTGCTAGAATGCATATAAAGATTGGCCAAGCTCTGAGACTTCTCTAATATGAGGTGGCATCAAATGTGCAAGGACTTATCCCTTGGAAGGGAGATGTTGATCCTTAGGGGGTTGCTGTGTTTTGGAAACAAACACATGTTGACACGAAATGTTGTAATACTTTCTCAAAAATTCAGTTGTCATGCAAAGGGTGTAGCTATTTTGCCCTTTATGTATGATGATCCTGGTATAGAAGGACAACAGGGACCTCTGCTTAGACAGCCTCAGAGGACATAATCTGCTTAGCATTTCTGTAGAGCACCAGTTTCCACAAGAAACTGAGGATATATCAGTGCTATGAGCTTCACTTATGCAGCTGCACGCTGAAGTACACAAAATATAGGCAACACCTGATATTTGGTTTTGCTTTTTCCTCAACTTACCACTTATACTTGGCTTCAAACCCCTGAGAAGGTTAGACAGAATGAGAACTTGTTGTTTATCAGGCTTCTGGGATAGCGGAGAAGACTTCACACAGACACCTGGAGAGAGGTGAGGACAGATGCCTGATGTCTTCTTGGACAAAGCACACTTCTGACTTTGTGTTAACTGACAGCCATGTTGAAACAGGCTATGGGCCCTTTCTGTTTCAAATGCTGTAATATGACTGTATGTTCTGTATTACTTAGGCAGAGTAATTTTTATTTTACACACTGTCATAATATCCGAGTATCTATTAATAACAATGTTCAAGTGGCATCGGAATGGCCATTATAAATCTAATGAGGCAGTGTATCTCCAGTTTAATCAATATGGTCATTAGAAGTCTCTAAGACAGCCAGGAAAACAATAATTAGACCTGATTAATAAAGGAGAACTTGCACACATCAGCAAAGGAGAGAGGGGAGGTTTGCACATTGAATGCTTGGGAGGACAGTTAGTTGCTTTCTGCTTTAGCAAATATGACAACACTATTACTAAAAACACTCTTGAAAACGCCCTTATAATACAATGTAAATATAATATAATATAAAATATATAATATAATAATATATAATATTTATAATATAATGTAAAATAGTATGATTACACTGAGTTTCATAGACTCCATCAATTTATATCTCTGAAAGTTCAGACTCACAAAGCTTTCAGGACTTAAAAGCACTCATTTTCTTCACCAATTGGATCAAATTTTAGGTTCATTAGCCTTTTGTCAGACCTGTTTCATACAAGTTTTCCACTGTTTCCTCAGCATTGTGATGCCACAGGGCTGCTTAGGTGGTTCCACAGAAGTCATGATGTATCCTTTTCCTTCCATCACACTCTAAACATCTCTTCTCTCCTTCTCTTTCTAACAGAAAATGTTTACCATATTTTATTTGAAATCAGAACCCTACAGTTAATTTTTAGTTTGTGTGCTAGCATCTGCAAAACTGTATAGATTTGTAATATAAATAAGGGGCTGATCTTGCTTGTTTGCAGCAAAGACCATGGTCTGTTTCAATGACACAAAGCTGAGGAACAACAGTAATTTTGGGTTTTTCACATGGTCCAACATGTACTGTTTGGTATCACAAAATATTTTTCATGCAGTAAGACTGCAACATCCTGTCTCTCTGAACCACAAAACTGTATCTATATTAATTATATCCACTACCAAAGTATAACCTCTGTAATATTATGGTAACAAACACCAGTGCAACATGAGGGTGTTGAACAATGTTCATCCCACATATCATCATCAGAGCTGATAGAAATAATCAGGCTTTCAAAAAAGCTCAAATTCACTTTAGTCTCTAAATGAAGTGACTGGATGCGAAAAATTGCTGTGTGTGATAGGTTGTCTGGGAAATGTTTTCCCATTCTACCTCAGACAGAAGTAGCCAAGCTTGTTCTTAGTGCTTTCAAGGTGTGTGACATAAACAGTCAAGCTCCTTCTCTGCTTATGTCAGCTTTCCTGGGATGGATTGCCACTGCAGTATCCCCTAAGGGTTGAGCTCTTTTCACAGAGCCTGGCAGAGGCAACCCACAGCCCACTGCCCCATGTTTAGCCCCAGCGTGGAACTAAAGCTTCTACACTGCCAAGGGGGCACATGAAGGCTGTTTCAAATAGATCTTCACCTGAAGTTGTCCAGAAAGAAAACTTTCTGATGGGTGTTTTCTCCAAATAAGCACCTTCTCCTAAAGAACTTTTGTTCCAACAAATAGTTTTTTAAAAAGAAAGCTCAGATGTATTTAAAGGAGAAAAAAAGTCTCACCACTACTGCAGATTTTCCACCTTAGTTATGAGGACTGAGGGGTACAGCGAATTTGGTTTGGGTGCCTGCTAGCGGGCAAAAGTGAATGATGGCTGGACTCCATGATCTTAAAGGTCTCTTCCAACCCTGATGATTCTGTGAAGTTCTGGTTCCAGTGGCCATTCCGAAAAATCTGCTTAGATCTTTTTACTTTACAACACCTGAATTTAAAGTTCAAAGGTCACTGAAACCTTTCATTTTCAAATCTCTCAGCAATTCTTTTCTCACCCTCCTCCCAATAGACTTATTTCTACTTTTGTTTCTTATTTTCAAAATAAGTGGCAGAAAAAATTAGCAATCCATGCTTTATTTATAATTATAGTGCTGAAGAGATTATTTCTGCATGTTAAGATTTGCCTGTACTGGTTTCATTTTTTTTGACTGTGAAACACACTTGCTTTAAAAAGAGATTCTCACATGTACCACAAATGCATTGTTGTTATTCTCATCCTTGCCCCAAATTCAGCCCTTTAGGGGTACAAGAGAAGAGTGTGGGATTCTATTTGGGTTTTTTTATTTTTCACTTGAACACCATAGCAAACATTGTTTCAAATCCTATAATGTGAGGAAGGCAGGATTATAATGTTTAAATGTCAGCTGATTGGGAAGCCACTCGGTGGGCAGCTTCACGTTCATCTGGACCATCTAATTCACTATTGCATCTTATCTCTCTACATTAGAATTTTTAAATTGGTATTCATGGTTTTAGAGCATCACTTGGTAATGATTTTTTAAGTTTTAATCATGTTTACTACTAATGTGAACAAGCTGGAGCTGACTTCTGCTGGTTTTTAAGTATTAATGAAAACTATTTCACATTTCAGAAAAGAATAAAGTTAAAAGCATTTAATGCCAATTCACGTTTGACATTGCACCTTTTTATGATAGCTGAGAAAATTAGATTGCAAATAAGCAAGCCATTCTCTAAAAAAGTCTCAAAAGTTCCAGATGTTTGAGGCATAGATAACAATTAGTACAGAGGTCTCAGTGCTATGTAGTCACCCTTTAATTGCCATCTCTTGGCAGTACTTTGACAGTCATACCTCTTCAGCTCTGATTTTAAGGGAACTTCAAAAGCCTCTGAGTTACTTCCTCAATTTCTAGAAACATTTTTGAAAGATTATATTAAAAGGACGTTTCTCCTGTTTGACTCAGTTACCCTTATTTTCTCCTGAGAACACAAGTCGTAAAATTACGTTTTCACTACAATGATTTATAGGTTCTGGCATGGGAACTAAGGCTCTTTCTCCTAGTGGTAGACTTGAAAATTAGTCACCATCTGATGTTAACAACTTCTTCATTACCTAAACTGTTTTACACTTTATTAAGTTCAACACAAGCAAATCTAATGCCTTTTAACCAGGGAGTTCTTGCACATGTTGCAAGCACAGGAGACATTAATTAATTTATAAAGTCACAATAGGAAGTCAGCCTCTGTGGCAAACTGGAATCCGAACTGTGATACCACTGAGTTCTGCAGAGAAGTGCCACTTGAGTGCAGCAGAGAGAAAAAATTTGATTCAGCTAGTTTACATCAAAAAGTCAAATACAAATAGCACTATCATTACAGTTGCTTTTGTGGTTCTTATTGGCAGATGAAATTCAAAATATTTTACTTTCGCATTTGACACACTACGTATTTGTCTGTGCTGGCAACAAATAACGTGCATTGTAGAGACTGCTAGGGTGATTTTGAGATATAGGGTATCTGTGGATTTCAGTGAGAAGGACATCAGAAAAGCTTTTATGAAGAGTCAGACCACCACTAGATATTTCTACCAAAGTCACCAGTGGTGCTATAATTTTCAGATGGTCCCTTAAATTGCCCTCACAGCTTTTCAGCATCAAATATCTGCTGAGCACACAGGCTGTTTAGTAGTTAATGGTCCTCTGCATCTTGCCCATGAACCTCAGGCAGTTCTTGCAGTCCCTGGAAATGGAGCTCAGAGTCACGGAACGGCTCAGGTTGGAAGGGATCATAGTGGATCATCTGATCCAATCCCCCATCCTAGATCACATGGCACACAATTGCATCCAAACAGTTCTTGAATATCTCCATAGAGGGAGACCCCACAACCTCTCTGGGAAACTCTTCCAGTGCTCATTGGAAATTCAGTCATGTGAAGGAAACTGCCTTAGACCAGGGAGTTATGAAATCGCATCAATGTAAGTTGTGACATTACCATCTATGGTATAAAAAATTACAATGTATTTTTCATGTTTCATGCATGCAATGGCATGCACTGTTCTCAAAAATTCAAGTGTAAAAGGATGTGTTAATGAAAATTAGACAGAGGATGTTTCTGAACACATTAATGAATAAAGATAGTGGGGGTTTTTTTAAGAGAGGCATTATTAGTTTTACAAATAGAGGCATGGAAACCGAGTTTTGGGTTGACTTGGTCATTCCAAACTTTCCTTTAAATGAAGATTCTTTTAACAACCAAACTCAGAATTTGCAAACTTAATTCTTTAAAATGTTTTGGGGACCTCGTTTTGAAAACTGCCTCTTCTGTCTGTATTGTGTTACACAGCAACTGCTTACTTATTCTAAAAACTCACAGCTACATTTAGGGATAAAGAACTTTTTATCTAATTTTTTTTTTTTTTAAAACTGAAATATCTAAGGAAAAATAATCTTTTTTCTTTTCATTGTGAACTATTGCAACAAAACTGTGCTTCTGAACTGTGAACAGTTACTTACAGGAAGACAATGCACCATACTGTAGACAGGCATAAGAGGAAGGTATAGCCTCATCTATCACAAAAAATCAGAAACATTTCTGATTATGACAGATAACAGAGTGAAAGGCAGAAAGGCGAGCAGAGATGGAGCCTTGGATCCCAAATAGAAACATGAGGTCATGTTCAGACTCATACCAAACGAAATGCTAACCTAGGAAAAATTGTATTGAGCTATGCAATTATTTAAGGCTCCTGCTCTATGTTGCAAAGTGTGTTGCAGTACCACCAGGGTATGAAAATGTTATATATAAAATGTTATTCGGATCAATGAGACTCAGTGGACAAAGCCTAGGCTGCATTTCTGCAAGCAGAATCTCCCACAGAGAATTTGTCATCTCTGACCCAAAAGCCCCAGTTCTGCTTCACATTGTGTGGGCAGGGTGGGGGCAGATAGGGATTGAAAGGGTGGAAGAGCAACAAATGGGAAAGGGTGGGTACAGAGAACAATGTGGGGGAAATTGCACTGTATCTTGCTATCTTATGCATCAGTAACAATGCACCTTTCTCTATCTGATACTGACTATAAAATTGCTGATATTAAGTCAGTGTAATCACTGCTATAAAATTGCTGATATTAAGTCTATATCAGCACTATTTCCCCGTGTTTCCATCAAGTTTTGGTTTTTTGATCCCTCAGTATTACTACACTGGCTATCCATAAAAATAATTAATCTGTAAATACCAGGGTTCTCAGGTTGTGTCCAGCTTTACACATATTTCTCTACAATGGTGGGCTACACAATTCTGGTGACATAGAGACTGCCTACAGCATCAGGATAAATTGCTTGTATAGCAGACGCCTCTGTGACGTGCCAAAATGAGCTGCTAAGAAACTCAGGATTACCATATTCCTCAACACTTCCATTTTCAAGGGCAAAACACGTTTCTCCCAATTTTTCAAAGAAATCACCACATGTTTAAAAGAGAGTAATTGAGACTAGAAATCATACATAACAGATACTACAGTCCTACTTTATGCAGTACTGCAAAGTATTCACACCTGAGGATGAGGGATAAAACAGAAAAAAAATCTGAGAAGACTGTTGGAAACTTAAAGATTCGACTTTTGGAAGCAAGAAACAATGAAGATGATTATGTACTTACTCCAGAACATTTATTAAGCTCAATAGTTCACCCTGCGACATGCCATCATGTGCGATTATCCGGACCATTCATACATTCTTTGAGAATTTGTTGTGGTAATTTTACTTTATATGTGACAGAAAAATCATTATGATATCACCTGCAAATAATGTGTTTCACAACAGCAATAATATGGTCTCTTTTTTTTCATGTGGAGAATTCTGCTTTTAGATACTCTGAATGTTTTAGATCTCTAACAATATATTTTTGTGAACAGATTTGCATGTATATAGGAGTGTTTAAAAACTGAGGAAATGCCAGTATCTCTGGAGGTCTTGGCAATACCACTTCACAGTACCAACATTTAATTTCCCAATTATAATAACAAGTTTATAAAGTCTAAGATATTTAGTTGATAGTTGCTTTGGAAAACTGGCAGAGTATATTTGCAAATTCAAAGTATTTCTATATCCTTCTAAATTTTTTATCAGTATGAAAGATTTCAATTATTAATTGTGAGTGAGTTATAAATACGGGTATAAAAAAGAAATTAGGATCTAACAGAAACTCAAAAGAAGAAATATCTGGTCTTTGACCAGATATGCAACCTGTCAAGGTATTCTGAAAAACTGCATGGTACAGAAAACTTAGTAGATCTAAACCAAATTCTTACTTGTGCAAGAGGAAATCTGTTTTGCTTTGTGGTGATCTTCCATGTATGGAAGAGGGATACATTGCATAAAGAAATTAGTATTCTTTCCAATTTTAGTGTTCCGTTTGTATCCAAGTTTGATAATAAGAAAAATCCTGGTCTCCTGTTTTATCAACCAGGCCTTGTTGGTTTATGTGTTTTATGTAAGTCCTGTGTTAATATTCTGGTAACTAATTACTGCATTTTACTTTGAAGAGTCAAGCATCTAACAGTTCATCTAACAGTCTTTCTGGAATATGAAGCCTTTGCCACATCTCTCAACAAACATTTAGCATAAATAAATTAATTTGGCAGAATTATCTCATTTTCTTTTCAAGTAGCACATCAGCAAATCAGTCTATGTCTCTGTCTAGGTTCCACATTCTTTATAATTCCGAAGAAATCAGTACAAATTTAAAATAAACTTGCCTACAGGCACCTGAAATTGTTGTAAGTAATGAAATAAGAAACTGAAGAAGTTGCTTTGCAATTATTACTTGGTTCTCCCTTTAAAGACATATATATCTCTCTCACTGTTGCTGTAGTCTTTTCATGCTTGTGCTTAATTCTCTGATGGCATCTTTCTCTTTAAGTGATTGCCCTTTGCATCTTCTTGGCACCAAGTTTATTTTCAGCAAGCTGTACTTACAGTGCTGGCAGCCATCCCAGGGAAGCTGCTTTGCCTCAGTGGCATTTGGTATATGGGAATTCCAGAGTAAGGAATGGGCAAAGGTTACCACGTGTTTTACATCACTCTCAGAAACATCAAACTAGACTATTAGTGTTTGACAACAAACAATGCATGAGGCCTCTAGGCACTGAAGGCTGTCTAATTCTTTATTTTCCCTATTCTTGTACCTCCACTCATACCAGCCATGTTGGAATATTACCTGTACATTATTCTTTGAATATCACCTTATGATGCAGAAAGTCTTGATAAAAGATGCAGTTTGACAAAGAATAATTTAAATCCTAGGAAATAGTTTAACTCCTAGGAAACAAACCAGTGACTCAATAAGATTCAGTTATTTATCTTCTCAGACTTTCCCAGGTTTTTGCTGTTTTAATTTCTTAAGAAACCAATTTTGGCCTGGAAGTTGCTCTCACTGCCTGTTCCAGAAGGCAGAGAAGCAGCAGCTTATTTTTGCACAGCAAAACTTGTCATTCTTCATAATCAGATATATCCTATCAATAAGCATCAAGAATAGTGTTGCCAGTAGGACCAGGGAAGTTATCCTTCCCNCCTGAAAGGAGGCTGTAGTCAGGCGGGGGTCGGTCTCTTCTCTCAGGCTCCCAGTGACAGGATGAGAGGACACAGTCTTAGGCTGCGTCAGGGGAGGTTTAGGTTGGATATCAGGAGAAACTTTTTCACAGAGAGAGTGATCTCCCACTGGAATGGGCTTCCCAGGGAGGTGGTGGAGTCACCGTCCCTGGATGTGTTTAAGGATAGGTTAGATGATGAACTTAGTGGCATGGTTTAGATGGTTTAAATGGTTTAGATGGCATAGATGTTACACTGATGTTGGGTAGGTTGTTAACCTAGGTAAAGGTTGGACTTGATGATCTCCATGGTCTTTTCCAACCTTATTAATTCTGTGTGTAATTCTGTGTGTAAATACACAGAAAAAAATAAACATATATATCTCAATTGCTAAAGAAAAAAGGCAAATCAATTTCCAGTTTCATTTTCATAGTGAAGTTCTAGCTGTGCTTCTGCCTGCTAGAAGTTAAATCTGCAGACCTGTTTAGCTATGTCTTCTACAGACTTTTGAATCCTGTTTCACCCCTGTACTCAGCACTGATTAGGCTGCACCTTGAGTGCTGTGTCCGCTTTAGGACCCCTCAATTTAAGACAGATGTTGAGATGCTCCAACATGTCCAGAGAAGGGCAACAAGGCTGGTGAGAGATGTGGAACACAAGCCCTATGAAGAGCGGCTCAGGGAGCTGGGGTTGTTTAGCCTGGACAAAAGGAGGCTCAGGAGAGACCTTATCACTCTCTACAACTACCTGAAAGGAGGTTGTAGCCAGTTGGGGTCAGTCTTCAATGACAGAACAAGAGGACACAGACTCAAGCTGTGCTAGGAGAAGTTTATTTAGGCTGGATGTTAGGAAAAAATTCTTTACAGAGAGAGTGATTGGCCAATGGAATGGGCTGCTCAGGGAGGTGGTGGAGCCACCATCCCTGGAAGTGTTTAAAAAGAGACTGAATGTGGCACTCAGTGTCATGGTTTAGTCAATGAGATGGTATTAGGTAATAGGTTGGACTCGATCTCAAAGGTCTTTTCCAACTTAGTGATTCTATGAATCAAGTGTTCTCCCTGATTTGCTTGCCTTCAGACCACTATTTGATGTCCAGTCTGCCTGGCTGTGCCTCACAGTGTAAGTAGCAAGTCATCAAGCACACCAAATGGTGCTATTGGTGGCCTTTTTCAGCCCTCACTGGATATTCCTGGGAACTGTTCCACCCATCATATGGGTGACTGAGGTCTGATATACTAGGGCATGTCACTGTTCTTTTTATTAGCAATGTCTAACCTAATATCCCTAATATTGGGAGCTATTTTTTGTTTTTCTTCTGATGTGGCAGGTCCTGTACTAGTTAGATGGTCAGTTGCAGAACACTGTTTTCTGAGTAACCCTAGAGATTAAGGTGCACTAAAATGAGGATCCAGAAAGGAATCAATAAATCAAATGTGAAGGGTGAATACAGAAAAACTGAAGTATACTATTAGGTCAGACAGTACTGGTGATTAATCTTAGCACAAATCCAGTAGGCTTTGACTCAGACTTGATCTTTCAGTACTGATCCTTAATACTTACATGCAGAAAATCACAGATCACGATCTTAATTTTCTCTCTTTTAAATAAGGAAAAACATTATACTTATTTCATTTCATGTCAACACCTTGAAAAGAGTTTCTTGCCTAAAGTTTTCCCAAAAATTGTGTGAAATATCTGTGAGAAGTAAAGATTTACAGCAAGTTCATCAATATAAAAATGTTGTAATTTAAAATATATATATTCAAGTCAATACTGAGATTAGCTAGGCTGGCCTTCCAGACCTACTTAGAGATCTTACTAAAGCCTTATAAATGGATTTGTTACTTAGAGCAGAAGATAAATTAGAATGCAAATGGGAATTTTTACATAAATGAACTGAGTTTAACTTTTGTAAAAAAGAACAACACTAGGCCTAGATTCAATACTACAAGAAGAAAAAAAGCACTAATCCATAATATCCTTTTCTAATACAACATGTAGGAAGTCTAAAGCACTGATTTTCAAGAACAGAGTAAAAACAGCTCAAACAGTCAAATGTAATAATAATACAACATCTTGCTACCTCTGGTTTTCTTAATCCTGACATATAGAACTATTCATCCGATAAGCTGGTACTTCTCCTATATTCATATGTAAAAACAAAATAACAGGTCAATATTTTTATAGACCAGTGATTTTTTCTATTGTGTCAAAACATGTTTTTCTTATTTTACAACAAATTTTTTCAAAGATCTCTAAATTGTTTCATGGTATCATATCAAATTCTAGCTTTCCTTTAAAATACAAAGCTAAAGACAGATCTGCGTGAAAAACAAGGAAATTCTTCATTTTCATGAAGCATTTTTCCCAAGTTTTTACCGTCTGTGTATTTTCTTGCATTACAGCTATGCCTGTTTCCCTCTACCTTCTGCATTGTGCTAGTTGCTGTGTAATCAAGGTGCCACACAGAGAAAAACACTGCTTTGGTTATTCAATTTGAAAGGAAAGTCAAGTGTAGCAAACGAAAGAGGAGAAACAACGTAAGCATACGAAAACAAGATTAGGTATTTGCATTGGTTAACTGTTGCATCAGTTGATCTCTAAATTTTTTATGTTAAAACGAGTAATGAAGTGTGCAACTTTTTCAGAGGTAACATTTTTGTAAGTGATGTAGATGTTTTATTTTTACTTCAAAGCAAAAATACTTTTTTTTGAGGAATTCAAACTGTACTTCTATTAAGAGTTACCCTTTGTGGTGCATGCTCACTAACTTAAATTGTTAGCCTACTTTTGACTCGGTCTTGATTTGCTCTAACAAAAACTTTGTAGACCTTCTTAATTCACAGTCCTTAATCTGAGATCATTAGAAGTTAATAGCTCATTAAGAACTCATGCTGCGAAGCCACATCTGGAGCACTGCATCCAATTCTGAGCTCACCGATATAAGAATGGAGTTACTGAAGTGAGTTCAGTGATTAACCACAAAGATCAATAAGGATTTGGAGGATCTGTCATGCAGGGAGAGGCTGAGAGAGCTGTGACTGTTCAGCCTGAAGAAGGGAAGGCCTGGAAGAGACCTTATTATTGTGTATAAATAGCTGATGAAAGGTGTTAGAAAGACAGACCATGAACCATAGGATCTCCAGAGGTCCCTTCTAACCTCAACCATTCAGTGACTCTAAGCACTAGACATGACACACGTCAGGCTGGTAGGGTGCCAAGCCTCACATATGTGGTAGGACTGCCATCAGACACTAGCTGGAAATGTAAATGTATCACTTAAGAAGAGGACATAAGGAACACCCCTATGTTATCAAGTTTTCTGTAGTAGGGAGGACCAAGCTAACAACTGGTTTCAAGAAAGTGTAGAATGAACATCTTTAGCTCTTTATCAAAATATGCAATGCAGATAATTCAAACTATGTTTCAATTAAATTTCAGAATATTTTGAGGATATTCTGGATTAAGTCTGTTGCTGCTTTTATTAATCAGGTCAAATTCTACTTCAGTACATCCTATCCATAAACTCACATTCAACAAGGTTTGGTTAGTGGGCATTCTAGGTCAGATATGCTTTGATAATTTCTGGCACATCAATTGATATACTGTTTGAGTTCAAAAGTAACACAATAATAAATATTTCAAATGTTACATATGCTTTCATTCAGTATTTATGCTTTTAGAAGATGAATAGGAGCTCCATTTCTTATGATGTTCCAAATAATTGCTACTACAGGTAATTTGAAGGCCTGATTTTGTTTATGTGTATGTATGTGTGTGCACATGCCCAGGCATTGGTACTTGTATCTCTTCCAAATACAGTGAAACCCACAAGGAAGCCACACTGTAATTTGCACATCATTTACCTTTACAGCTTCTAATTTTTTGAAGCCTGTCTGCTGCCTGTGTTTTCTAGATTATTTTGCAGTGGAAAATATTTCTAAACTCACTCATTAATAGCTTGTATTAGAAGGACAGGATTATATAAAAGAGAGGTAGAGAAGCATCAGCTGCATGTGCTCTGCTCTAATAGCCTACTGCTGCAAAATTTTTTATGACTAATAAAAAATCACAATTTATAATTCAAATATTTACATCCCTATAAACTTCTAGGACTCTCAACCAGTAAAAACTGAAATTTACTACAAATAAGGCATAAAACCCAAATAGTTCTCAGTTTAAGAATAGCCTTGGAAAACCCAATATGTTGTCCTCATCAACAGATAAAGTCAGCCCTCCTAAGAATTTTACATTTAAAAATGAGAAGCAATGTATCATTCTGTGAAACTGATCTCACACAACACATCCCTGGTCCCTAGTTACACTTATCCTTAATTAATATTTTAATTAAATTGTATCAAATTAATATAATGAGCCCTGTAATAATTCTCCAGTGGACTACAACAGAGCCAGGATATCATAATAACTGTGAGGAACTAGCACAACAGGAGGAACTAAACCTCTGCACAACTTATTAAATCTCCTGACATGTCCCAGTCCACCCTGTTGGATTAATACAATCATCCATGTGATTCATCTTGATCAAGAAATGGCAAGTAATCTTTAAACAAAATTATTTTGCACTCCAGTAATGTGGAGCTCTACATCCGTTATTTCAATGTGAGTTTGATTTCTTCTATTCTCAAGTAAAATTATTTTTCTTTAAAGACAGTGTCTCTTTCTAAAGCCTTATTCCCATTGTTAGGAATCACTTTTAACTTCAGTGTAACTAGTCAGCCAACAAACCACTTACCAACATAAGAAATTGAGAATTTGAATGCAGAACTACAAATAGGCCGGTGAACGTTTTCAAAATGTGGCATTCTGACACTTCTGTGTTGTGGCTTAATCATTCTGGTAGCAGTAAACTAAAAATGTACCTAATTGAAACATCAGAATGAAATCACATATCTAGGTGATGGACTGACTGCTTAGCTTACCTGCTAAACTTCATTACAAGATACAGATAAATTCTTCTGCCAGTTCTTGGCCACTGGCAATATTTAGCTTGGTTTTGGTTTTGAATTTCGGGAATATTTTTTTGTTTGTAGCACTTTTAGAGAATGCAGTCAAACAGAAACTGTAAACATGTTTTCTGCTTAGCAAACAAAATTGGTTCAGCATTCAATATATTGGAAGTGAATGAGTATTTTTGGATTTGTATATTGTCCATATGCATGTAGTCTGCTTAAATTTTAATTTCATATGGGCAAACATTGAAACCTCATGCACTGAAACCTGATAATGTTATTATCAGCATCAGCTGAGATTTTGTTAAAAAGTTATACAACTTGTTCCTATCCAAGTTTTTACAGTGTGCTTTTAGCAATAGAATATATGAGCTTTCCAACGGTGACTGCATATTCTAGTTACAGAATAATTCATAAATCACAAGGCTGTGTTGTTTGTACAAGGTTCTGTGTAAATAGGGTTTTCTGAAATAGTAACAACATATAATAATAACATATTAGTTGGATGTTAATTTTGTGGAGAGTTTATTTGACAAACTCAAAGTGTTCTAAACGTGTTGATCAAGGCAGTTCATACACATGTACGACACAATTTGTTTTTCTTCATTTTTCTAGTGCAAATATTAGTTGTAACAACACAGTGGCAGCAGGCCTGGAGTTATACTGGTTGGGAAAAGAGAATTCAGTGAATATTTGATGTCAGACTTGACACTAACAGCGGTACGCTTGCTAGTTCTTAATGAGCCAGACTTTTAATACTAGAGCTCTAAAAAGCTTTTAAGTCCTACATATCATATTTGTGGTCTTTGCACAGCTGTGTTTGTCATTTTGAAGAATCTTTAATTACACTACACTTGTAAACTCTTATTTAGCTCCCAGTTAGTTATTGACATCGAGAAATCTGCATGTGATAAATATTTAGTACAAGGATGTCTCCTTTTTTTGTGAGAGACAGAACACAGTGATGCTGCAAAATCAAACCTTTATAAGAAAATACATTTTGTAATTTTCAAGTTAATAATTTTTAAGGTTTTTTTAGTTTAATTTTTAGTTTATTTTTTATCTTATTTCTTTAGTGTAATGCTCTTATTCTCATCTGCAATATTATTTGTGATTTAAGAGCAGATCCAAAGCCCTTTAAAACACAAGAAATGTCTCGATCTGGCTACAGTAAACTTTGAATCAAGTCTCTTTTCTGAGTGTTTCTCATAGATTCCTGGTAGGGAAAATTGCCTGCTCAGTGTTTATATTGCTTTTTACTAGCAGTTGTCATTTGTAAATGTCCTGTAAATATTGTCCCTTATCGTATTTGCACAACCTAGTAACAGGATTTTATGCTAGGCACACCCATTTCATTTGCCACATGTGACTGCATTAACATTGATGGTTGCCACATAACACTTTTATATTTCCACATGAGAAGTGCAGAGTGCCCATGCAAAAACAAATGGGCCCTTTAGCTATTGTGGCCCATTCTTTCCGTTATGTTTCAGTATCATTTTTTATTTGAAATAAGACTTGCAGAAAGGCAGAGGAAAGAATCTCTCTTCCTATGTCATAAGTGCTTGGTAATGTATGAAGCATTTATACGCTTTGGAAGTGTGTGGTTGCACTCCTTGGAGCTGGACTCCAATGATCTTCAGGGGTCCCTTCCAATTCAGGGTCTCCTGTGACCGACTAAGATATGATCAGTTTCAAATAGGAGCAAGAACTTTGTCTGGTTGATGGTTTCACATTTCGTCAGAATTAATTATTTCAGCCTCTTGTATTTTTGTTTCTGTGTGCTTGAGAGTTCTTGGAGAATGTGGATGTTTCATATACATTTACTAGCTACTTAAAAGCTATAGGGCTGTTACCCTAATATACACTCAAATGTGAGCAAGCATTATGGAATCTCTTTCTGCATACTGAATATTTCTAAAAGGCAATCTGTATATGCCAACTGCGTATGCCTCCATCTTTTGTGCTTTTTATTAATTATAAATTTTATAATTTATCCTCTTTTTGCATTATATGAAAGCATTCTCCCATATGTTGTAATTCAAATTTGTTGTTCAGTATTGATGCCTTCATATTTTGTTCGCTGGGCATGTAAAATTCCTTTGAACCCACTTTAAAAAAATAAGTTTGAGCCATTTGTAAAGCTAATTTTTACCTCATCTTGAAATCCCTGTTGTTGCATATTTGCATCATATAAAGCAAATAAAAATCTGTCCCTAGATTAGGAGGCCTAACCCAGGAACACTGTGAGAGCACCAGAGACCAAATGATGGTTAATCTTCAGCACTGTGACTTGCCTGATAAGCCAGGGAGAGGTCCAGTGGGAGAAAGACAGGAGGTTGTGAAGTTAGATTGTTTTTTCTTAAATATAGTTTCACAAAAGAGTGTGGGGATTTTGATTTTTGTTTTACTTGAAATAAACTAACCATTGAGGTTCTTCTAAATTTTTGGTACAGTCTTAATATTTTTTTAGCAGAGAAAAGGGGACAGATTCCTGCATTTTTAAAGGGGAAAAAAAACCCAAACTGAAGAAACAGTGTTTCTTTCTCTTATGGATGCAATTCAGCACGGTAGCAGTATTCAGGTTACCACTGCAGCCAACAAAATAGCTCCTCATCTGGCATGGAGACGACCTCCAGACAAAGCCAAAAGTAATTTTCAGAAGGCTTCACAGATATTTGTTGATAGCAGGATCAAAAATGTGTGGGGGCTTCATAATGCCACAAGGGGAACCTGAAAGTGGACAGCTTCAGTTCATAATTCTAGTTTTACTAGCTGCAGCTCACAAAGGAACAGCTGCATCTACATTGCAAAATACCTCCCACACATACATACACATACAGTGTTTGCACACAATAATTATTTTTTTCCTTTAATGTGTGGGAATAAATTAGAATCTAAGATCTTACTGTAGAGAAAGTATGTGCTGTTTAGTTTAAAGGACTAAAGAAAATACGCTGCCAAAATTTGATCATGCATGTTGCAAATGGAAGAGGGAATCCTGCAAAAAGAACCATTCCAGCAAATCCAGGTAGAGTTTTACTGAAATCTTGTATCCTCGTGATTTCTTTCATAAAATTATCTTCTTCCTGTGCTGCCTAGTTCTATGCATTAATTAGAAAAGAGCCAGATTGAATGCTATGAGTGAGTACTAATGCTTGTATATTATCCTTTAAAATAGTACCAAAAAAATAAAGGCAAAATCTGAAAATACTTTAACACATGTTTTCTGGAAGTATAGTGGAAGTATGGGATCTTCTTTGCTCTATTTGTCATGAGAAGAACTGGTCTGAAAATTTCTCAAGGGAATAGGATTTTTTAATAGTACCTTATTGCATAATCTGGAAACACTTTGAAAATGTATGTTGATGTTTTTTTCGCCAAAGTCATAAGACAAATATTTTTCCAAGAAGTTCTCCGGTCTAATTCACTTTTATTTCATCAGTTCATCCATTGCTGCAGTCTAAGCACCTAATGACTCTAGAGCATGGTTGGACTTTTCATCCATTCTAGCTATTATTACTGTAGTGTACTTAGCAGTCCAATGCAGAATCACATCTCACAGACTACTATGCTTTTATTCCAATTAAAGGATTTGTTCTCTTCCTCAAATCTGACATGTTTGTTTTGGTTTGTTTTTTGTTTGGTTTTTTTTGTTTTAGCAGGAAGACAAAGCACCTATGGACTGCAATGCTTGTTGAAGATAGTTTCAGGGCTAGTAGGATGTTCTCTATAGATCTTCCTGTGTGATATTTCTGAAAAAGTAAAGAAAACCTTTAAAATTGGTGTCAGACAATGCTTCTTCACATGCCAAAGAAAATGTCTCCTTCTTGATTTTATTAATGCTGTATTGCTGTTTAAAATAGCCTCTAAACAATATCCATTGTGGATTTAGACTCAGTACAGCTTTATGAACTCACCCTGTTCGAAGTAGCAGATCAGAGAAGGTTACTATTGATTTGCAAGGTCCTGTCAAGCATAAATGATTTATGATCCGTGGTACTTTTCCAACTGTAGATTAAACCAACAGAATGAATGTACACCTTTTAACAAGTAAGTTAATGCTTCTGGCGGACCACTGTGTCAATCAATGTGACTGGCAGCCTTAAATATACATTAAAGGTGCTTTGCTTTTGACACTTGAAGGAAATGTCACCTTTGTTGTTTGTGACAGAGTGAAGAGACATGGAACTCGGACACAGGAACAGCCAGTCAGGTACTCTAAGTCCCTAAGTGGCACAAAGAGACTTAGTAATGAGGTAGACATAGCTCTGTAGAAACAAGAAAGGTTCCTCTACTTTTAGGTAAAGAAATAACAAGATGGAGTAATCTGTGAACACATGCATTTATTCAACAAAGACATCTTTTCTATTGGAAATCAAGCAGAGAGTTGGAAAAAAATTCCTCTGAAAAGGATCTGTGTTGTATATCAGCCCGTTCTTAATTTGAAGGAAAACTTAATTGGAAGGAGAATTGCAGAATCTGTTTTGTTCCCAAATATCTCAGGATATAACACATGCTACAGCTGAGAGAGATTCTTTCCTGTCATGCTGAAGTTATTTGGCATTAACCATGCAGGAGTGTGTTTACTCAGAGTATCAGTACTGGCCTTCATCGTGACCTCAGCTGCCTATGCCATTAATAGGTATCCAACATATTTGGGGCAAAATTTTAGAGGTTTTCACAACGTAGAATCATTTGTAAAGATCTCTAGGATCAAATCCAACCATTAACCTAGCACTGCTGAGTCCACCACTAAACCAAGCTGCTAAACATCACATCAAAAAAGACGAATAAACAAGAACAAAGTATTTTACCCTGCTCTTATCCATTTACCCACTGAGATCCTAATGCAGTATTATAAGAGACCAGTCAATCTGTAATTAAAAGGAACTGATGTCCTGCATGCCACTCAGTGAGTTCAAAATAGAATTATAATACATCATAATCCTTGCTTACTTAAGACTGAAATAACATGTGGTGGGAAACACAGAAGCATAAAGGTTTTGAAGAGCCTATTTGTTCAATAAAGTTTGGATCTCCATTATTTAGAAGCGATCTGTCATTGAATGAGGCAGCAAAGATGACGGCAAGTAAGTGATTAGCTGAAATGTCAACTTCTTCCAGCATTCAGAAGTTTTGCACTCATATTTGCAACTGAAACAGCATTGATTACCTTAGAAGATAAGCTTCTCCTAGAAATACTGAAAATTGACTCCCATTTCCTAAACTGATTTAACAGAAGTTTTAAATGTCTTTGAGTATGACCAGATTCTCTATTAAAGAAGGAATGTTTCTTCTTGCCAAAATACCTTCAAAGAGTCATAGAGGGATTTTTTTTCTTCTGTTGAGAGACAAGGTCTGTCTTGTCATCCTTTCTGTTCAGCATGCGCTGGGATTCTTAAGAAGCCTGTTTGAAAAGGTAGTGTAAGAGTGAGTGATACCCAGAACTATACTTCTATTTAATCTTCTTATCCAGTTTACATCGATTGTCTAGCCTAGTACTTAAGGTCTTCATAAGAACTAGCTGATGGATTGACAGCTGAGTGAAGTGATTGATGTTGATACATTACACAGGGGACAAATGCAGGTCATAGGATGAAGCTAGCATTTTGTGACTCAGGCAATGAATTTAGGTTCTTACATGTTCACAAATCAGGGATATTTAGTCCTCATTTACTGTGGGTTGAAAGGAATCTTTTGCCATCTGTGTATGCCTGATATTTATTACTTTATCCTTGATGTGTTGATCTGATTCCTGTAACAGATATTTTGCCACTCCAAGGCTACAATCTAAGGCAAATTTAAATAGAGAAAGTAGCAGAGAAGGGTATAAATTTATTTTTTGCCATATATAGTTTTTTTTAAGTTGGTGAAACTTCAGATTTTTAGGATTGAATTCTTAGTTCTTTTTTTTAAATATAAACATATTGCCTCCACTGTCTACAGATTTTAAACATTAAAATAGCTCTAATTTACACTAAAGAATTATTTTCATTCTGCATGAGTATTTGTATGGCTGCACTGAAGATTGCCTTAGGTTTATTTTGCTTCTTCCCTGATTCATCATCTTCTACTTTTAAGCAGCTATGGATGACTGCTCATCATATATTCTGAAAAATGCAGGGAGTCCCTTTTCTGGTTCCTCTTTTCCATTTCTCTTTTAAGAACTGCCTCCCCTTTTACTTACTTTAATATAGAATTTGTGATGAGTCTGCAGCACCCTCAAGTTTATGCACATTTTCCCATTTTCTGTGTCAAATACCAACTTTATCTGCTTTGTTATAGCCAGTATGTGTTCTTGCCGCTGCATTGAGTTTTTTCTCTTTGTTAGATTGATATTCTCAAATTCAGCCAGTTTTAACAGATACTATGTCTAAACTTTTGATACAGCTCCTTCCATTCGAATGGCAGTATTTCCCATTTACACTTATTTTTGTTCACATATCTTCTCTATCTACACTCCTTGCACTAAATTTTGATTGATCATCTCAGTATCTCCTTCTTTCTCTTCCTTTTCTGCATTCTTCATTCTGCATCAATGAGATGTCATGTCCATGTATTTTGCAGTGAAATAAGCCGATGCTGCTGCTCTTCCAGGTTTCTCCATTTTTAGTGTTACAGCATGAAGTTCCTAAACCTTGGCTTACAGCAGCTTGTCTCTCAGCCCTCAGTGGTGCTACTGTTAGTTCCAGGAACACAAATAGTTTCTGCATCCATATTTACATTAGTGTAGCTTTCTTTAAAGTTGATGACAGAAACAGTTGATAATTGCTCAGCCCAGGTCTTTTTGCAACCAGAAAGAAACGGCATCAGGATTTGTACTTGTTGACAATTTCCCAAGAACACATGTTTCAGACATGCCAGTAGTATAAATGAAACATGGTATGTAGCCGAGTAGATGGTTAAGAAGTCAGTTGTACCTTTTTATATTGGGCTTAGTGATTAATGCATTTCTCTCCAGAGACTCACAAATAAGTAGCATTTGTCTGCCTCCTGTTCTGTTGCAGCTGTGTGTTGACAGGGGGGTGAAAGTTCTGTAAATAAACCAGTTTTATGGTGCACTTGTATATCTGCTGCCAGAAATGTCATGTAAATTCAGAAACAAATATTGCTTGTAGAAAATAATTTCAAACCTCTATAAATGAACTGCCGTGGTAATTTCAGTCAAAGCTAAAGTAGTGACTTACCAGGAACATTTGCCCAGAATAAAAAGGGAAGAGTGTCCATGTCGCCTTCCTCCAGAAACCAAGTTAGGCAATGATTAGGAGTTTGTAATTTTGTAGACATCAAAAAGGTATTATTTAAGTACAATTGATTGGCCCTGTTTGTCTTCCTTACCTCAGAATTTGGCATCCTTAAAGAAATGGGGGAAAAGTAATGGTCAGTTTCCCTCCAAATTGTAGGATAAAGTTATAAGTGAAGTTATTTCTGAGGGCCCAAGTGCATTCCAGTACTGAAATGTGAAACCCTCCTATATGAAACCTCCTCTGTGGAGAGAAATGATGATGGATGTTGACATTTTAGATTTTCCGAGAAAATTTGTTAAATAACACATCCACCCTAGCCACGTTCCTTATCACTATGACAGGGTCAGGCATCCCTCTCAGCCAGAATACAGCCAAGCTTCTCTAGTTGCCTTAGATTTTGTTGAGCATTACTGCATAAATGGATTTGGATTTCAGTTCAAAACAAAGCAATAGAGTGGTAGAGATGTGATCAGCAAGAAAGGAATGGATTCAACAGAAGTCTATAAGATTTAAAACATATGAAAATTAATTATTTTTGGTAAAACACGAATTTAGAAACACAAAATGAGAATGGTGGACAGCAGAGTGAAGAGAAAATAGTACTTTTTCATAAAATGCATAACTAAATTGTGGAACTCATTTCCACAAGATGTTGACAAATAGGTTCAAAGGGGGATGATCCAAATTCATGCTGAATAGATCCATTAAGTGCTGTTGAACAAGATGGCCCAGCTACTGCCTGTTTAATAAATCCCAGTATTGCCAGATTTCAGAAAGGAGACAGCTACTGTCTTGGTTCCAGCCAGGATAGGGTTAATTTTTTTCAGTAGCCAGGAGGGGGCATGGCCAGGCTAGAAGGTTATTCTATACCTCTTCACATCATTGCCAGGGTCAGGGAAAAGGGAGCATTGTGAATCCTTTTCTTGTACCCTCTGTCTTCAGCATCGCTGCTGTAACTGCTCTTTTCTTATCTCATTGCTGTTTCCAATAAATTGTTCTTATCTTAACCCATGGTCTTTACCTTTTGTGCCTCCAATTCTCCTCTCCATTGTCCCAGCAGGGGAGAGAAGAACAAGTGGTGCTTGCTTTTAGTGGGAGTACTATATTGGAGAATACTGTCTCTAAATCACAACAGCTACTTACCAGGGAAGGTTTACTCTCCCTGTTCTGTTTATTATGGTCTTTACCTCAAAATTTTCTCCTTTTCTTTAATAAAATTATTTACAAAGCACAAGGATCTCAAACCTGATCCCGTTTGTTTGGGGTCTTTTTGTTAATTGTGAACAGAATCAGAACAAATGTAAACTTCAGGGACCCCCAAACACACCAACCCTGTTAGCTTTGCCCTGAATTCCTGTCCAGAGCAGCCTGGTACTGTTCTGTTCTTCTCTTAGCTAAACCAGTGGCTGAGGGAAAGTGTTGGGAGCAACTCTTGCTTTCCTAAAGCTTTTCCTGACTTCTAGTTTCTTAGAGAACCAGCCCAGAAGAATATGATACTATCCTGTGACAATTTACATATCTGCTTGGGTTGACACTTTACCTACATGGAAATATTTTAAGAATTTTACATTATTTTTGTTTTAACAAAAGGCAAACTCTTTCAAAAAATCACCTTCTTTTTGTTATTTTTTTTTTGTGTGTGTGGTCTACGTGAAGAAGATGGATAGAAGTAGAAAAAGGCAAAGGATCCTGTCTGTGGTCTGTGCATAGCATAGCCACTGCTCAGTCTTAGAAATATACCTTTTACACAGCACAATTTCTCACTGTTATATTTTGATGAAAGATTCTAATGGAAATTTTCTATTTGCTTTGAACTTTTTTTCTTTCTTCATCAGAAAACTGAAAAAATAAAACATTTTCTCTCACAGGTAATGAGAGACTAGTTCTTGCTCATCTCAAGTAAAGCTCAGAGGAGTGCTGTAATTAAACTATCTGGATATAGAAATCATGACAAACCCCCACCTTTGTTTGAAGTATGATTATCTTAGCTAATAGAAGCTCTTCAGATGCAGATATATTTAGATCTGGAGTAAGTGGTTGCAATTCCTTGAAACCCCATGAAGCCTCATCTGTTTGAAGCAGTTTTGAGCTGGTCAGTGCCCTCCATCATAGCTCACTGCCATGCCTTCCTAAAACTTGTTAACTCCTTGGCCGCAAAATTAACAAAGAGGAGACTGGCTAAATAAAATATTTTCCAGAAATAATGTATAGTTATTATTCCCAAATAAGAAACAGAGACAACTGCAAAGAGATTTTATTAAAAGTGGCTGATGTGTTCCAATATTCTTTTCCAATTTTAGCCAATGATGTTTTTTGCACAATTCTTGCTTTTGAAAAAAAAAAAATATTCTATTTTGGAAAAAAACTCCCACATTTCATGTAAAGATGTTCTTCAATTTTCAATACTTTGTTTCTTTTTCCTAGTCTCTTCCTTTTGGCCGTTTAAGATCTAGAAAGGCAGGAGAGAAAAAAGCAAAATGGGATAAAAAAAGAAAAACTGCTGAAATAATGGTATCAAATGCATTATTCTGTTTGGAAGAAGATGGGAAAAATTACTTTTTCTGCTTGTTCAATTTTGTGAAAGAAATACCAATAACACTTCTAAATTTTTTTCTTTCAATTGGGAAAAAATTTATTAATAAAAAACACAAAACAAAACATATAGGTGATAGATAAAAAAAATTTCCTCAAGAAAATAATTTCAAAACTTTTGTTTGAGATGGAAGAATAATTTTAACACATTTAAAACATCATCATTATTTAAGTTTTGTTGGCAGAATATTTTGTTTGGCAAGATCTGAATGTTAGATTGCTAAGATAGTTTGCTTTTCTGTTCAAAAACTAACTTGGAAATATTAAATTTTATTTAATCATTTTGGTTTTTAACGATTCAGCAGACTTGTACAGTGATGAAATCAAGCATATGTGCTACTGGAGCAGAACCAGAAAGTCAAAGGCCCAAAATAGAAACCAGTACCCCTTTATTACAGTTGTTTAACTGTAAAAATTCATTGTGGCATTTCCCAATAACATTTCTGTAATATCAAAAAAACCCTGGAGGTTGAAGTAATCACAATTATTTACATATGAAACTAAACAGCAGATTCAATTGTGTTTTCATCTCAATTGCACTACCAAAATATGTGCTGGTTTTGTAAGGATTTGCCATATATTATAATATTCGAGCTCATAGTAGGATAGTGTCTATCTCTACAGAAAGACGGTATTTATGTGTCACATGGACATGGGGAAACACGTGGCTGAATAATATGCAAATGTGATCATAAAAAATAGATTCCTTTGTTTAAAGGCCTGACTAGATAGCTGTCAGCTCGATGGTGTTTCCATCCTTTTCTCGAGTGAAGTTAAGTGGGGTCATTTTGCTATTTTCCTGATAAACAAAGGAATAGTGACACCAACAAATAGTGCTGTGTCACATAAGGGCTCCAATTGTTTCCTCTTAATTTTTTCCCTTATTGTATTTTATAGAATTTATTTTGCATTGATTTTTCTGCCACTGACTTGGAGTGTTTAAACTGCAGCATTTTTAACTAAAGAAAGTTCTCCATCTATAGATATATGCAACAGAATTATTTTCACACAAACTCTTGAACAACAAGTAGTTACATGAAAGCACTTGGATCACTTGGCCTGTTACAGTTTGAATGATTTTCTGTCATGCCTACTTAACCTTTCCTTGAATATCTGGTAAAAGCACCTACAACTCCCTTCCTTGGAATTCTGTTTGACAGACAGGTCTTTTGACTGCAGAGCACTTGTGCTTTTACCTTGTTTTTCTCACCTTCTGTAATCAGTAGGTTTCTGCACGGAGTGAGTTTCCTCTGCCTTCAGGGATTCAGCAGAAATCTGGTCCTATGAAGTGTTTCCCTTATTGTGGTTCCCTTTCATAAAGTAAATGTTATCAGACAAATAGAATAAGCACAGTGTTATGCCTCTGATAAATAGCTATACTCTGGAGCATTATTTTGGTATACCCACACAAGATTTTGCTGTCATTGTTGTAGTGAGGAGGCACATACTTTTCAATACCTCACCTGTAAGAAATGTTTCACATAGACTTACTTCCATTGAGCATGTCTGTGTTGAAGTAGTGAGAAATACAAGTAGTCTTGGCTAAACAAGTATACTTGGCTAAAAAAATGTTAACATAAGAAATACCTGGAATACCCATATCTTTGTTGTCACAAAGTCTTTGTCAGAACACTCTTCACAAAGAAGGAAAGTCTATTGTATCAGACATTTAAAATGGGAAATACGCTTGAGCATGTCTTGTAGCAAACAATCTAATGTTAAGTGCAAAATAAAGAGGTTTCTACTATTTCTCAATTAATATATTTCAAAATTAACCACACAGCTCAACTTTTTTTACCATACCAGCAGCATATGGTGCTTGAGGACTTCTACAGTATTTTGACACCTACCTATTAAGGTACCTAAAAAAAAAATGTTTAATGACTCTTTACCAAAGTTTAATACTTAGTTGTTGCCTTTTGCATGGATAGTGCTCTTTTTGTTTGAATTTTTACAAGTTTTCATTTAATCTTTGTACAAGCTAATAAGATTATTCATTAATATTTTATTTTTCTATTAAGATTGCACTTAATGGTGAACAATCAGTTCCCATGTATAAAATGTAACCACTGTACACCTTCCAACCACTCCCCATGATCTTTCTTTAACATGGAAACACCCGCTGTCTAGCATACTATTTCTGCCATTAGAAGAAGGAAATAATAGAATAGAATCATTTAGGTTGGAAAAGGCCTTTAAGTCTATGCCAAGGTTCATAGTCAAGAAAAAATGACAAATCAGATTTGAAATCGTATGCTGTGATTGCTTCTACTTGAAACTAAATGGAGTATATCCAAGCTTACTATGTTTAGGTGAAAAGTGGATATGTTGAAATGTTGAATAATTTTTCTGGCAGGCTTTATACATTTTTCTCCAAATATTTATGAGAGAAACTTTTCAGAAATGAAAAAGTAATGTTGGCCAACTTATAAAAAAACAGAAGCGTTCCTCTGACAACAGCACAACGTTAGAACTAGCAAACATGAGAACAGGCATCTGTGGGAGTAGCTCTTTTAAGTCAAGACTGGGAAGAGTCCTTTTTGTAAGGTTCCTAGCAAAAGTCTTCTGAAAGGTTTGTGGGGGCAAAACTTACTCCTCTAGATCACTTGTCAGCCTCTGTCATATTTTAGCTATCCCATATATTCATAACAAGGAACAGAAGAATGATTTGTTATTTCACCAAAAAGAAAACTGTGGTAGGTAATGAGGTTACCTGATATTGATAGGCACAACATCCCACTTACAAGTTAGCCCTATTTATTGTGCTGCTGGGCTCCAAGAACTTTTGAGATTATCTGAATTTAAAATGATTTTTAATTGTACTACATATGTCTATATTCATATTTAAAATGTATGTAAGTAATGCACATTTTTCCTGTTATGGCACAATGTTGCAGAATGGATTAGTTTGTGAATGCTAGGTGGATAAAATCTTGGTATTTTTATGTATTGAATACTCAAAGGGGTCTTTGTTCAGAAAATCATGTTCTCGGGTATCAACACTCTTTTTAATTGAATGAATGGGATTTTCTTTAAATTTGAATGGAATTTCCTTTAAATTTGACTGACAGTTTTCAATGCCTCCACCTACACCAAGCAAGGATATTTTGATTAGGGACAATGGTGAAGGTATAATCATAGGACCACAAGCCAAAATTAGAACTGCTGTTTTAAAGAAAAGGTGTGCCACATAAGGTATGCAGCCACATACTGTGCAATATCCTGATGATTCTTTTACAAAACATCACTCTGGCATCTTCGTCAGCCAGATAAGGAAATCTCTGGTTCTCCTAGATGAGCGATCTCTTGCAAGAAGGAATCTGGAGGCTCTGCTAGAGATAGAACACGAGTATCAGATGTACAGTGCATATTATTTTATCTGGTGTAGCTTGTTTAAAGATAACACCTGTTGGTTTACCCTCACTGTGATAAAGTAAATTAGTTGTTTATCTTACAACTTTGACTAATGATCAGTGTGGTCATGATCTGAAGCTGTTACACCATAGTGCGATTTGTTCTTACGAGTTATAAACAAGGCAGAGAGATATACAGCCTAGACATACTTTGGAGTGGTGTCATGGGCCTCATACTGAAATGTAAAACCTAGTTTGGAGAATGATGATAATACTACCACAGCTGAGGAGATCAGTTTATTTTAGAAGATGATAACAAATACCTCACTGAGGTGCACTTTGGAGGACAAGGGTGAATAGTTTGTGATTCACTAAACTCATGCCACCTTTGGACAGAGGTTACTCTCAAGGAAATTTCTTCCTAATTAAGTCAAATATCATGAGATCAATATTAAACAAAAACACAAACCAAACACGTTTTCAGAAATTCTTGTTTGATTTCAATTAATGTTATCCCTATGGCACACTTCTCTTTTTTCCAAAGTTCAATTGTGATTTTGAATTGTCAATTCCATTTGTACTTCGGTTCTAAAAGGAAAAAAAAAAAAAAAAAAAAGAGGATCTGGTTCAAGATCTGATGTTTTCTATATATATTTTTGTTTCATCTATAATTAAAAGACAGATACATGTCAGCAAGCATAATTTCACATGCAGAAAAATGGTGGATCACATCATACTGTGTGGATAGAACTTTGACTCTCTGAGGTCAATGTAAAATAGTCCAGACAGTAATAATAGTACATAGCATTCTGAACAACAACAAAAAAATCTTAACATTTACAATTGGTAAATTTTTCAGTCCCGTAAATTAGTCAGTTTTCTAATCATATTATATTTACTGCCTTTCTGGTTGAACCAATAAGGTGTGTACTTTTTCTGTATAGTGTTGCAATAAACCACCAGTGATTGAAAGCCTCTGATAACGAAGAAAATAAGGCTTTTGAATTGACAAATTGTCTTAATCTAGGATTTGTGGTGTTTATATGTCAATAGCTAAGTAAGACTGAAAACACTTCTGAAATAAATAAGTTCCATCTCAAATGTGTAGACATGAGGACAGAATCAATAACTGGCAGAACCTCCTGCTGTTAGTTTTAGAAGGGTATACTGTACTGCCCTTGCTCTTACATGTTCTGATTATGCCTGAAGTGCTGCAGCACCATATCTCCAATTAACATTGCCATTAACTCGGTTCAGAAGCAACGTACACATTTATACATCCATATAGATCTTCTTCACATTCTTCCTGTTACCATGTTTTTCAAATGAGGCTAAGCAACATTTAAGTCATAAACGCAAAGATTCAAACTTGACAAACATGTCAGGCTTGAAAGCAATGACATTTCCTTAGAAAATAATAACGTGTAAGGTTGCCTTAATTGTACTTCATCATCAATATGTATTAAACAGCCTTTAATGACATTACATACTTTGTAATATTATGTTAGCAAAAATTTATTATATTCTTTTATCTCAGTTTTTATAGAAAA